>JAZFAU010000026.1:722500-1080000 GCA_037178615.1 Dione vanillae
ATTTAGTAAGCAGGGTAGCACCAAGTAATTCTAATTTAGGTATAGTCAATCGGGTACGTATAGGGGCAACTTTAGTTTTAGAAATTAGGAGATGAACTGAACACTGGCCTGAAGGATTTTCTGCTCTTAAATACACTACTGCGGCAAAGGCGGATTCTGAGGCATCACAGAAACCATGTATGGAATAGGAAAAGGAACTGTCAGTAAAGACACGCCGCGGGATTGAAATATCTTTAACACACTCAAGGTTTCTAATAAAAAGGTTCCATTCTAGGGTAAGCTCAGGGGTAAGTACATCATCCCAGAAAAGGCCAGATAACCACAATTTCTGTATAAATAATTTTGCTTTTAATACAACAGGGGATATCCAACCGCAAGGATCATAAATTCTGGCTATTAAGGACAAAACCTTGCGCTTTGTGACTGTCTCAGAAGGTTGAAATGAAAAACGGTAAGTAAATGCATCACTGGTGGGGTTATAAAGGACACCGAGGACTGCAAATGTTTGAGGGTTATCAGGATCTTGAAAAGAGTGAGACAGCTGCAGATGATCTGAAGGTAAGTCTGCGAGAAGTTCAGGTTTGTTACTAATCCATTTCCTAAGCTCGTAACCACCACAAGTCATAATATTCTCAAGTTCAGATTTAAGGATACGAGCATTTTCAAGGGAATCCGAACCAGTAAGACAGTCATCAACGTATACATCATTCTCTAGGACTGCAGCAGCTTTGGGGTAAGTATCACGTTCCTGCTTAGCTAACTCTAATAATGTACGCATTGCAACGTAAGGACTAGAACGCAACCCATAAGTTGTAGTATTTAGGGAATAGGTGAGTAAGGGATCAGAAGGGGATTCACGCCATAAAAT
Organism: Dione vanillae; assembly: GCA_037178615.1. Taxonomy (NCBI): domain Eukaryota; kingdom Metazoa; phylum Arthropoda; class Insecta; order Lepidoptera; family Nymphalidae; genus Dione; species Dione vanillae. The sequence continues at coordinate 723,369 of JAZFAU010000026.1, forward strand.
AAGTTGGTATTTACGATCATCCTGATGTACCCACGACATACGGAACATCATGCGTATGTCTGCCACAAACACAACGACATGCTTACGAAAGTTAAGGAGGATTAGACTAATGTCCTTTTGTAATTTAGGACCACTATGTAGGCACTCATTAAGTGAGATACCGTTAGACGAGGGACAACTACCATCAAAAACAACACGTATTTTAGATGTGTCTCCGGTCTTAAAGACACCATGGTGGGGAATAAAGTAATGTTCACTGGGTAAGGGGAAGGGATAAGCACTCATATGATTTAACTCAATATACTCACGCATAAAAGAAATATATTTATCACGTAATTTAGGGTCCGCGTTTAAACGCTTCTCGAGGCCAAGGAAACGACGGATAGCTGTAGGTTTAGATTCTCCAAGAGTAGGTCGATCGTTCAGGAAGGGGAGTCTCACAATGAACCGACCGTCAGTGTGACGGGAGGTTGTACTTTTAAAAAATATCTCACACACGTTATCTAAGGGGTTAGCAATCATAGGTTGAGGGGTCTCTTCGACCTTCCAGAATCTCTCGATGAGACGGGATAAGGATATTCCAGTCATAGGGGGCTCCAATTCACCATAATCGGCAGCGACTGGACCTGTTGGAATATTACAAAAATCCAAGTCTCCACAGATACTAAATAATTAATAAGTTATTTGATTACATTCATTCAATCTTTCACTCATTCAATTATTGTGAAGGTACTCAGTTATTTTTGTTATATTAAATCGAACTGTCGAACAGTGCAGACGTGTTTTTCTTTATACTTGCGACCCATTTCACAACAGGTTATGGGCCCAGGCCACGTGCAATAATTCTATTAGTTTATTTGAAGTAGTCAATTTAAATTCCGTTATTTTAAATTCAAAAATGGATTCTCGAAATAAAAGGAATATACAACAATTTAATGGTGACCGTTACAGTACTTGGAAGTTTAGTATAAGATCACTTTTAGGAGAATTGCAAGTTTTATCCGTTATTGACGAAGAACCACCACATATACCGAACGAAGAGTGGAATAAGAAGAATATGATTGCAAAAGGTACGATTGTTGAGTACTTAGGTGATGCATTTTTGATTTTCGCGAAGGGTTCCGCTACAGCGAAATCTATAATGGCCGAATTAGACAAAATTTATGAAAGAAGAAGTTTGGCTACGCAATTAGCACTGCGCAAACAATTGCTTAATTTGAAATTACAACCAGATGTGACTCTTTTCCAACATTTCAATAATTTTGACAATATTATAACGGAATTAATTTCTGCCGGTGCAAAATTGGACGAGATGGACAAAGTGTCGCACTTGTTATTAACACTACCCACATCTTACGACGGTGTTATAACAGCGCTAGAAACACTAGGAGAGGAACAATTGCATCTTGCTTTCGTTAAGACCCGTCTTCTCGATCATGAAGTGAAATTAAAGGCTGATACAACGACTGAACTCAAAGTGTTACATACGTTTACGAAGAAGAATACCATAAAAAATAAACCCGGATTTGATAAAAAGAAATCACATTATTATAATTACAACAAAAAATATACAGGAAACACGACACATAAGATATCAAAATTGTATTGCGATCATTGTGGACGACGAAATCATATGAAGAAGGATTGCTGTTATTTCAAGATGATGCAAAAAAATGGCGGTAGTAGCAACAACCAAACGCCAACTGCAAATACTTTACAAACAACCAGTGACGAGGAGAGTTTCGCTTTTATGTTATCAAATTGTAAGTTATATAATTCTTATCACAATTCTTATAATAATACAATTGTTTTCCTTTTAGATTCGGGTGCAACTGACCACATTGTAAATAGTAAAGATTTCTTTTCATCATATTCGGAATTAATGTCTCCGATAAACATTGGTGTCGCTAAAAATAACGCTAGCATTCAAGCTCTTGGTAAAGGCCAAATTCACGTCACTACTAATTTAAGTTTTCAAGGATCAATTGATAATGTCTTATACTCGCCAGAGGTACCATATAATTTGCTTTCCGTAAATCGTATTCAACAAGCAGGTATGTCTGTTATTTTTAAAAGTAATAGTGTTTATATTTACAAAGATAATAAGTTATTAATGTCTGGTGTTAGCTATAATAATTTATTTAAATTAGTTTTTCAAGTAAAGCGATGTCAATATAATTTAAATCTTTCTCAGACGTCTAAGTCCTATGAACTGTGGCATAAACGTCTTGGCCATTTAAGCAAACAAAAATTTTATATTCTTAAAGATTTAATTGATGATAATAATGTAATTAATGATATTACTCCTAGTGATGAATTGTGTGAATCATGTATACTCGGTAAACAATCACGACTACCATTTTCCAAATCAAAATGAAAATCGAATAACAATAGGCCACTTTTTATAATTCATTCAGACATCTGTGGTCCTATTACGCCAACTACATTTAATGACAAAAATTACTTTATAACTTTTGTTGACGATTTTACTCACTATACAGTTACGTATTTAATGAATTCTAAGTCGGAAGCATATAAATGTTTTAAAGATTATGTATCTAAAAGTGAAAATTTATTTAATTCTAAAGTTGTTAATTTGCATTGTGATAACGGTCGCGAATATCTTTCAAATGAATTCAAAGAATTTTGTGTTGAAAAAGGGATAATGTATCATTTAACGGTTCCTTATACTCCACAACAAAATGGTGTATCAGAAAGAATGAATCGTACGTTGACCGAAATGGCTAGATCTTTGGTCATAAGTGCGAAATTAGACAAAATATTTTGGGGTGAAGCTGTCTTAACAGCTACATATTTAACAAATATTTTACCCACTAAAAGTCTAATAAATAAAACACCATATGAGTTGTGGCATAATAAAAAACCGAAAATAAATCACTTAAAAATTTTTGGCTCTACTGCATACGTGCACAACAAAACTAGAAAAACTAAATTTGATGAGAAATCTATTAAATCAATATTAGTTGGTTATGATGCTAACGGGTATAGATTATTTAACGTTGAAAACAATGAATTGTTTGTAGCCCGAGATGTTATATTTGACGAGTTAAACTTTGAACAAACACGACCAATGCGATGCAGTAGTGACAATAATAATAAAGTGATTCCCTCAAAAATTAGTAAGCCCGAAAATGATTTGGCAAAACTAATAAGTCAACAACAAGATTCTTTGAGTGAAACTTCATTTGAAAACCAGCCTAGTAACATAAGGCGTAGTGAAAGAATTCGCAATCTACCCCCTAAAAATTATAAACAAATGAATGATCCTGATTTACTGTTATCTTTAATTACTATGCAATCTTTACCTTCATGTTATAAGAATATATTTAATAGACATGATTCCGACAAATGGTTAGAAGCTGTAAAAAATGAAATTGAATCACTTCGCAGCAACCAAACGTGGACTTTAGTTGAAAAACCAAAAAATGTTAATATTATTAGTTGCAAGTGGGTGTTTACTATTAAAAATAATGAATTAGGTGAACCTATACGCTATAAAGCTCGATTGGTTGCTCGAGGTTTTACTCAGGAATATTTACAAGATTACGATGAAACGTTCGCACCAGTAGCACGGATAACTACTTTTAGATTTATTTTAGCTTTGGCAAATCAATATGATTTACATGTTCATCATATGGACGTTAAAACGGCATTTCTTAACGGTATATTAAAAGAAAATATCTATATGGAAGTACCAGAAGGTATTATAGCTACTAATAATCAGGTGTGTAAATTAAATAAAACATTATACGGCCTGAAGCAGTCATCCAGGTGTTGGTACGAGCGTTTCGATCTTGCTCTTAAAGATATGGGTTTCAAAAATTCCGAAGTTGATCCTTGTCTTTACATATTAAATAAAAATTGCATAGATAAAAACGTTTATATTGTTCTGTATGTTGATGATTTAATAATTTCTACAAAAAATGCTGATTCATTACAAATGTATAAAAATAGTCTTATGCGAAAATTTCAAATGTCAGATTTAAAAGAAATAAAATTATTTCTTGGAATTAGAGTTCAAAGATCAAATAATACAATTTCTTTAGATCAATCTACATATTTGCAAAATGTTTTAAATAAATTTTCTTTCAATGATTGTAATCCGTCAAAATCACCTTTTCCATGTAAATTAAATTATTTAGCTTTAAATTCGGATACATACTACGATGCACCTTGTAAAAATCTCATAGGCTGCCTTATGTATGCAATGCTTTGCACAAGGCCGGATATTTGTGCTTGTATTAATATATTAAGTAGATATCAGTCTAAAAATAACGAGGAGTTGTGGAAAAATTTAAAACATCTTTTACGTTATATAAAAGGAACAGTTGGGTTAAAATTAGTGTACAATAAATGTGATTTTAAGCAAATAATAAGTGGGTATGCAGACTCTGATTGGGGAGGCGATCAAAACGACAGAAAAAGTACATCAGGCTATTTATTTAAAGCCTTTGATAATTGTACAATATCTTGGAAAACACAAAAACAAGCTACTGTCGCCGTCTCCTCAACGGAAGCTGAGTATATGGCTCTTTTCGAAGCTGTAAAAGAAGCAGTGTGGATAAAATCATTGCTAAACAGTATTTATATCCAAATAAAAGAGCCAATTATAATATTTGAAGATAACAATAGCTGTATTTGTATTGCAAATAATCCCACGGACCACAAAAGGTCCAAACACATAGACATAAAATACCACTTTATTAGAGAAAAATCGCCGGCAATGTAATAAAGTTAGAATTTATTTCCACAGGAAATCAACTAGCTGATATATTTACTAAGGCGATGCCCTCGAACAGATTTATAGAATTAAGAAACAATTTAAAATTAATTTAATTAAAAACCTATGTGAAAATTGTAAATTAACTTGAATGTATACTTGTATTTTTGAGGGGGACTGTTGGAATATTACAAAAATCCAAGTCTCCACAGATACTAAATAATTAATAAGTTATTTGATTACATTCATTCAATCTTTCACTCATTCAATTATTGTGAAGGTACTCAGTTATTTTTGTTATATTAAATCGAACTGTCGAACAGTGCAGACGTGTTTTTCTTTATACTTGCGACCCATTTCACAACAGGACCACAAACAATATAACCAAAAATTGTAGATAAAGCAGTAAGGCCGTTAAAGTTAAATATTTTATCTTGTAATAAAAGCGCGCCGAACACGTCAGCACCCAATAGTATATCTATCGGGCCAGGCTTATTATAGGTAGGGTCAGCAAGGGAAAAATCACTATTAGGAAAAAACACAGACTCAGGGAACTCAAACTCAGGATGCGTACCGGCAATCACATCTATAACCATAGCAGAGGTTGACACCTCAGGGAAGGAATTATACAAAGGTTTAAAACACAGGGAAATAGAACCACGGGAAACCACTAAAGGAATATTACCTATGCCACGTACAGGGGCACAGGAGGGGGAGATGGTCAAATTGAGGTAATTAACAACAAGATCGGTTGTAATGAGGCAACCCTGGGCACCGGTATCACATAAGGCACGCGCTTCAATATAATAACCACTAGCAGTTTTAACGTGTAATTTAACAGTAGGCAATAATATAAGGGAATTGGGTGAGATATTCAGGCAAGGGGAAGGGGGAGTAATATAAGTATCTAGCTATGTGGGTCTATCTTCTCTATTATAGGAATTATCACGATATCTTATATTATTTTCAACCTGTCTAGGTTGGGGCGGAGCATTTTCTCTGGGGGGAGAAGCTCTCTGGGAATGTCGTTGGGGGGAGCGCTGGAGTTGCGAAGGGGAATATTTCTTATGCTGGCCCCCGCCCATATGGGGACCGCGGGTAGAAGCAGAACGGGTACGCGGATAATTGCGTCTATCAAATTTGGAATTATAATTATAATTGCGATTGGATGAGGTGGGATACACTGGGTTACGGGAATCATTAAAACATAGCATAGTGTGATGGGATGAGCGACCGCAGGTTGAACATTTGTAGTCCCGCTTGCACATAAGAATTGAATGTTTGTCCAAACACCTATAACATAACCGGGAATGTTTTACAAATCCCGATCTTTCTCTAGGATTCATAGCTCTAAATTCGGGACATTCACGGAGGTAATGGGAAGAGGAAGCACACAGGTAACATTTTTTACTATTATTTATTACAGGTAACATTTTTTGTCTATTGTTTAATATAGGGGAGGGAGGAGCCGCAAAGTAAGTATGTTTAGGTACAGTACTTTTAAATTTCGTCAGGTTAGAATCTACAAGGGAGGTGTTGCCAACGTTGTCATGGTGACGACATTCGTCTTCCAAAAAGGTAATAAGATTTTTAAAGGTAGGTAATTCATTAGCGTCACCGCCATAACAACGCTCAAAACGGGATTTCAAATCAGAGGGAAGCTTAGTCAAACATATATGTACTAACATATAAGACCATGAGGAGACGGGTAACTCTAAACGTTCTGAACAGCGATAGGCAGTTAACAAGGGGTTCAAAAAGGCCGCGCGCAAACCTGTAAATTTATTCGAAATCTCCGGCAGGGTAAGTATCTGGGTTATGTAGGTATCAGCAAGAACTCGTGTATTGTGATATCGCTGTTTCAGCAACTCACGAGCAACTTCATAGTTGCCTTCTTCAATTTTTAAATGTAGCAACAACCGCTTAGGTTCATCTGCTAAGGATCCAACCAAGTACTGTAATTTCATTGTGGGGGTTAAATGGTGTTGGGAATCTACTACACTGTCAAACTGATCAATAAAACTTATCCAGGAGTCAGGACGTCCATCAAACTTAGGGATAGGTAAATCAGGTAATCTATTACAAGGAGTTCGCTCAGTAATATTTTTACTACTCATTCTTACGGGTGTACTGGCCATAACAGGATCAACTACAGGAGCAGGTGGGCACAACTCTAACTGACGCACCCGGAGGTCGTCTATTTTCTTATTTACTAAACGCACTTCTTTTTTTACATAACTAATTTCTTGGTAATCGATAGCCGGGTCTAACCCACCCAGGAGCACTGAGGACGCGTTTACAAATAAATTACAATGAGAATCTAAATCCTTGAACCTAACTAATAATCTAGGTATTTCAGAAGTGCCAAGAAGTTCCGAGGTATCGGCAATCCAATCGGAAACAAAGCGTACCACACCTATATTTTTTCTATATTCTGCGCTTTCCGTATATAAGGAACATTTTACTGTTTCATCATGAGTAGCCATTTTAAATTATCAAGTAAACTAATAACTGAACTAAAATATTAAAAATTAATAAACGCGTAATAAACAATGAACCCACTACCAACGGGCGAGATCAGAAATCAAGTAAACAAATAACTCAACTAAAATATTAAAAAAAAATAATAAACTCGTAATAAACAATGAACCCACTACCAACGGGCGAAATCAGAAATCAAGTAAACAAATAACTCAACTTAAATATTAAAAAAATAATAAACTCGTAATAAACAATGAATCCACAACAGCTGGCGAGATAAGAAACCAGTTACGGTCAAGTTCAGGGACGCGTCGCATCTACATATATCGCAATACAACAAAATAATATGATATACAATATGACTACAATTAAGGCTTAAGCTTCATTTAAATAAAAATAAAAAAAAGGGTAACAATAAAAGTGTAGGGATAATATTTTAAAGTAAGTTAGTTTTTTAAGGAAATTATATTAAATATTTTAACTAACTTCAATTATAATTTAAAACGGGATAGGTAATAACGTATAGGCGTAATATTATAAAATATATGTAACCATATTATGTGTATTTATTATATTTTATATTTAATATATAAAATTATATTCAATATTTATTTATATATTTTACACATTATACATTCACCCTACACAATTTTATATTCAATATTATATGTATAAAATTTCATATAACATTATTTTTTAAACAACTCGATGCGAACACGTTTTAAAAGGTTAGGAAATCAAATTATATTGTAATTATGCGTTAGGTACCAAATTAAGAGCCAAAATACCAAAACGGGAGAATAACACTGTAATCAAAGGGACTCAGGGGCATGAAACTACGCTCTGATCAGGGGGACTCAGAGGGATGAAAACCACGCTATAATTAAGGGGGCCCAGAGGGATGAAAACCACGCTATAATTAAGGGGGCCCAGAGGGATGAAAACTACGCTATGATCAAGGGGGACCCAGAGGGATGAAAACCACGCTCTGCTACCAGAAAATGTATATAGTATATAATGAATATAATAAACTGCGTTCTGCTACCAAAAAATGTATATAGTATATAGTGAAACCACGCCCTGCTACAGAAAATGTATATTGAATAATATAGGGTAGGGTGTGCCGCATTTGTGGAAGCGTGCTGAGGGGGAGGTTATTTATTAATTATTTACTTTATAGTCGGTTTTAGGATAATAGAAATTGTACAGTACCTTATCTTCATGATTCACAACACAAACACTGATTGTTCCCGGCCGCCATGGAATGTTTCACTTGAGTCTTCTTCACTAGGGGTTACTTGCACTATTATCTTTTGTAGGTTTGTCTTTGTCAGGTTCAATATCAAGAGGGAATACACAAAAGGGAAATCAAATAAGGCTGAGGGAAAATCACACCGCTAATTAATATATCGACTCAGGAAGGACGTGCGCTCGCGTCGGCCGTCTCACGTGCCCCCTTTACTACCTCTCGACAACTACTACTAACTACTACTACTGACCGCTCGCGCGGGGGTCATCGCAGGGGGCGGCGCAAATATGAATAAACAATATATATATATATATATATATATATATATATATATATATATATATATATATATATATATATATATATATATATATATATATATATATATATATATATATATATATATATATATATATATATATATACATATATATATATACATATATTATATATATATATATATATATATATATATATATATATATATATATATATATATATATATATATATATATATATATATATATATATATATATATATATATATATATATATATATATATATATATATATATATATATATATATATATATATATATATATATATATATATATATATATATATATATATATATATATATATATATATATATATATATATATATATATATATATATATATATACACATATAATTCTTCCACTTCCAACACATTTGCACATTTATCTAGAATAAATCATTATTACATACAAATATAATATGTTATATGAAATACTAATTTGTCTGGTTCAGTACTACATTAGCTTCGGGGATCGTTTATCTTCATCAAATCCCGCGGGGTCCCGATATCTCGGATATCCGGGGCGAGGCCACTAAAAAGCTCTATCTATATAATCTTAAACCAAACTGTGTTTTATTTAATTCGCTGAACGATGTAAAGGGTTTTGAAGGTTTTAATGTGTTATAAAAAGTAGGTATATTTTTTTAATTCTATTATAAGTTTTATTCTATTATATTATTTTTATTCTATTATTAGTTTTAGTTTTAGTTTTAATTAAGAAGAATGACATATTTTAATCATTCATATTTATAGAGATTTTAAGGACGGAAATAATATTTATTAGAGGACCGTCGTGGCATAGAGGCGTAAGCGTCTGCCTGTAAACGCGTCGGTTTGTGGTTTCGATTCCAAGTCGGGGAAGATGGATTTTTTCTATTTTCATTTTCTTCGCTCTGGAAACTAGGCAAAAACGCGGCGTTGAGTTCCGCCACTCAACACGTAATGCCTCGAAAAAGGCAGAAACCGGGGACGGAGAAAGCAGAGATTAAGCAACATAGTGTCTTAACACTGAGTTCATATAGTTCATGCAAATCCCTCTGTCTACCCTGCAATATGCGGGATAAAGCGTGAAGCTAAAAAAAAGTAATATTTACAGAAATCATAAAGATTTACCGGAGCGGTATTTCTACCTACGTTTTTTTTAAGCTGCGTTGAAATTCTTGTAAGCTCTATATAAACTCAGCGTGATGATAGTATGACTTGTGGTATAGAGCTTAGACGATTTCCAAGATGCATGGATTTAAATACTGCAGCATTTAAATTCTATGTGTTTTGTTCTATATTTTTTTTTATATTTCCGACTCTGCGTTGAGTTCCATCACCCAACTTACATTATTCGAGATCTTGTTAGTGTAAAGGATTGAATAGAAAGTATTAACACTTAATTTTCTACGCCTAACCTGCTTTATGCAACTTATTAGTACATTAAGAAAATAAATCAATAATATTATGTCTTTTGAAAATTACAGTGAGCGAAGCGAGGAGTAGGTGAAACTAACTGACTTCAGCAAACAAATCATAATATTTTTTAAATGAATGTAATTTTTACGTGAACATAGTAAATCGCAGGAGTAACTAATTATAGAAAGAAGAAGGGTTTAAATTCTTATGGTTCCTGCAGTTTCCTCTGTCTTCCCTGCCATGTACGAGACAAAGCATGAAGACATAAAAAAAAGTAATTTTAAAGTCATCACGAGTCGTGGTACATGTAAGTGATCGTAAAATCCATGCACACCTGTTTACAGAATTGGTTGAGTTGGCTTGTTCCCAAGGATCTCTAGAACGATGTCAAGATCCGAATAATGCAGCCAGTGGATCATGTCATCGTCTACTGTATTACTTAGAAGAACGTAAAGGCAAATAAGGACAAATAATATTAAGAAATTTGAAAGAAAAGTAGGCTGCTCAAAAAATAGCAACAACTTTAAGACTAAGTACCAAATTAAATATTAATTAAATGACAGTGAATGAAGAATAATGCGGTGTTGAATTCCACCATTTGAAATGTAAGGGCCTTGAAAATTCAAAAGAAACTGATAATCAGTGTATTTAAAGACTATGTTTCCTCTAACTACCCGAATGACGGCCAAAATTGTTAAAAAACGTTTCTCGTTTAAATAATAAGGCAACACAAGACGGATTCAAAAATTGTTAAAATATCCAAAACATAAATAAAGAAGTAACAAAGAAAGCCTTATTACTCTTTCATCAGCCATGTTTTAACCGTTCTCGTTCACTGTGAAAGGAGGCATTCATTTTATTTCGCTACACAGATAAATTCGATGCATATTTTATCATCAGAAAAAGAACCTACAATTTTGTATGTAACCTGCGCGGAGACCGTGAAAAGATCAAGCTTTGGAAGCTTTCCAAGCTCATTTATATATATAAATAAATGTATATGCTTGTATATACGTATGTTGATATAATAAAACTGTAACGAAGTCATGTTGTATGCACAGAATTTGTTTTTCAAATTGTGTTTCAGAATATCGTTGGAAATTGGGTTTCTGTTTATGAAAATGGTTTAGAAATTATTGAAATGTTTTATTTATTAATTGAATCTAATAATGTTTTAATGATTATTCATAGATAGATAATTGAGATAAATTTATAAAAATAATAACTTAAAAGAGAATGTGAGACACATTCTCTTTTAATGTATACTCAGACTTATTAATTAAAAAGTTCTATTAAAATTCCAGAAATTATTACGGTGAAGCTCACTAAGTAAAATTATTATTTAGTTAAATTATCTGAAGAAGTTATATTTTTTTTAGCTGCTCGCTTTACCCCGCACATGGCAGGGTAGGCAAAGGGAACTGCAGGGACCATACGAACCTAGTGTTAAGATACTTTTAGTCCCGGCTTTTTCCGTCTCCGCTTTCTACCGTTTTCGAAGCATTGCGTGTAGAGTGGCGGCTCAACGTTGCATTTTGCCTAGTTTTCAGAGCGAAGAAATTGAAATAGAAAAATCCATCTTCCCCGAGTGGGAATCGAACCCACAAATCTTCGCGTTTACATCATAGCGTCAATATTATGTTCTGGAAAACACAGTTTGACTTTACAAGATATATTTTGTATATTTTTTTGCTTGCCTCTTCTCAGTAAAGTAAACTGTTTTCCTTAACATTAGCTGCAATTACTGTATTTTTTGCACAATTTTGTACAGTGTTGGAATCTAAGCTTTTATTTATTTTAAGTAAAAGGAAGGAAAACCTTTACTTAATTACTATATTTAAGGTCTTTTTTTTAAGAATGTTTTGTGTATAAATGATATAAAAATTGGCAACATCGATATTGAAACACTTGCTGTTATTATATAAATAATAAATATGAAGTATGTTGGAAGGATTATGATGGATTATGTTGGAAGGATATGGATTAAATATCGATGGACAAAAACTAAACCATCTTAGATTCGCTGATGATATTGTTTTTATTTAGAGGAACAACCAGAGATCCTAGGAGAAATGATACAAGATCTAAATAGAGAGAGCGAGAAAGTAGGCTTATCTATGAATATAAACAAAACGAAGCTATTAACGAACTCAAATAAGTATGAAATAAAAATTAACAACCAACCTGTTGAATATGTCGATGAGTATATCTATTTAGGACAGATTATCTCACATACAGACACAACTACAAAAGAAATTAAAAGACGAACAGCTAACGGATGGAAAAGATATTGGACACTGAAAGAGGTTTTGAAATCCACAGATCTCAGTATTGGTATCAAAAGGAAGGTCTTCAATACCTGCGTTCTCCCATGCATTACATATGGGTGTGAAACATGAGCTCTTACGAAACATCACAGAAACATGCTGGAACAATGCCAAAGAGCTATGGAACGAAGTATGATAGGTATTAAGAAACAAGATAAGATACGAAACACCGTCATAAGAAGCAAGACAAAAGTCATAGACATACTTTCTAGAATAGATAGTTTGAAGTGGAGGTGGACTGGGCACATGCTGCGCGGTACACAAGACAAGTGGAGCAACATCATAACAGATTGGTACCCTAGGGATGGGAGAAGAAATAAAGGAAGACAAAGCAAAAGATGGGAAGATGAACTAAAAATGAAGGCAGGCCCAAAATGGAGGAGGGTTGCTAGAGTTCGAGTACAATGGAAATTGTTGGAGGAGGCCTTTGCCAAGAGGCACACTGAACTCAGAGATATTTTATAAAAAGAAAAGAAAGAAGAAAACAGTTCAGGATATGAGGCTTATTATTATTATTATTATGTTGGAAAAATTACACGGGCTAAGGTAGTAGGAATATTGGAAATGGAAGTAAATCTGCAGGGATTCTTCTAGAAATCTTGATTGATCTTTGATTTAGCTTTCCGAAGTAAGTAGTCTTTTGCCTGTTCTATATATTGAAGATAATCCTAGCTTATTAACATTAAAAGATAATTAATAATGAGTTAAGCATAGTGTATTTATTGTATTTCATAGAAAACATAACACTACAACCACCAAGACTCGTTCTTAGTAATTTAACAATGGCGAAATTATTCTCCAATTTTTTATAAAATTGAGCCCAAGCTTATTAAAATTATAATTGAAAGTACGTTATTTTTGTAAAAACTACTTTTATTTAATGGAAACTTAAACATACAAATTTGAATTTTGACTATACTAAAGTTTACTACTAATAATGATTTCTTATAGGACGTAGTTATTAAACTTCTTAAATATAATCAAATTAATGCTTATATATATATTTCTTCATTTTCTAAGTGAATTTAAAAAGCACATTCGAGTTGGTGTTGCCATAATGAGGAAAATAATTAATTTATTCCTATATAGGGGGAAAAAATAAAATAAAATTATATCTCACTGTACTACAATAAGTTACAGTAATCTTTAATAGATATTTTTTGAAATATAAAGCATCTTTATCCTTGATAGGCTTCTCCGTTTTTTACCAGGGATTAGAAAACATTGCTGATATAATACGATAGATAATAAATCCACGGGGCTCTTTTCGTGTTGGGGTTTTTCCTCTATTTGTTTTACTATTAAAAGATGGGTCTTTGCAAGACTTTTCTCTACGGCTTACGAAATTTGCTAATAGTTAATTCTAGAAAGGAAAAATAATATATATATACGAATTCGATAAAATTTATTGACAATTTTTGACTGTCTTACTATTTTTTTTTGTCGAAAAACCCATAAATATAATCTTACTATACTTACTATAGATTATAAATGTATGTATATATAAATTTTTTTGTGATTTTTTTTATTTTATTATTTTTAATTCTTGACAAATGTCACGATCCCGAAATTACAAGAAATATCTTATAGTTTTTGATTTCAGTACATAAAATATTAAACTAAATATTTGGTATTAATTTCTACTGATACCCCAATCTGATCTTGAGAAAAATAGTTTTAACAGTGATTCGATAAAAGAGTTCAATTCCCATTTCATTAAAGAAAACTACTCTAATAAGTAACCATTAATAAAGATACATAAATAAAACAGAAATTCAATCAAAAACAGAAATTCCGTATTGAAATAGTACAATTTAAATAAATTATACAAAATGATCGAAAAATCACAACATTTCGCTTAATAACAATCCATTAGACTATGACACTTGAAGTGAAATCCTAAATCCGATATTTCAGTCGCAAGCCATTTGATTTATATATGAAACTCAGCAAGTGGACTTGGAAAATATATTTTTCAGTATCCTAAAAACGATCAATCTTCATCTGCCTCATATTTCGATATTAATTGATTTAGGATTTTGGTGTGGGTGTTGGTTTCATATATTATATAACGACCTGCCTGCACTTATATACACTTAACAATGATATATATTTTAAATGTATCTATTACTTATTGCCTGTGTAAAAACACGTATAATCTTATTCGGCTGCGCGATGTTTTTGTCTCGAGAGAGATACAAAAAAACTACTTACTATGTTTTAAATGTTTTTTTTTATTTGACATTCATACTTTCTTCCTGTTTTATATAATATTTATATAATGCTTGGAATAATAGGCAGAGCGCGGGGAACGGAGTGTTCCCTCTGCCTACTCTTCTATGTGCGGGATAAAGCGTGAAGTTATAAATAAATTTACATAATACATATTTATGCACTTAAAAAGAAGTACTATGACTATGTACTTCTCATTTAAATTGACAGCCCGGAGAGACGGGATGACGCTGGAAAGACAGTTGACTGCTGGAAAGACAGCTGGCAGCTGGGAAGACAGCTGACTGTTGGAAAGACAGCCGAGGGCAATGGCCTAGCAAGCCAAGCCCAGGAAATTCGAAGCTAAAAGTCCAAAAAAGAAAAATACCCCTGGGACAGTCCGAGAGGGGGGGCGGAAGATCTGTCCACCGGTAGAAATAAATAACGAAAGCGGCGCGAATACGGACTTGAAATGCCCTACGTGCGGGAAAAATTACAAGAGAAGAGCCTGGTATGTTAAGCATCTTAAAACACATGATGGTGTTGAAGCACGACAGTCGTCGGTAAGCTCTTCGACTATCACTGCGGATAGAGTTGACCCTCATATGTCCCATGGTGAGCCATTGAGTGAAAAATATCAGGAGTCCATAGTCACCCGGACACGTCTTAGCATTCCTTATATTAAGCAATCGACATGGAAAGTACACGACGATCAATTAGCGGTCCTGTTAGAGCATCGGGGCTCGAAACAGGAGTTAAACTTGCAAGTAGAAACTTTCCAAAAAACTATCTACGACTATTTTAATGATATGTATCCACCTCCAAATTATTACAAATAAAAACAAAGAAAACGCGTTTAAGTCGAAAATGAGGAGGAAAAAAAGAGAACTTAAAAAGAAGCTTCGTGCGGCCAAAGCTTTAGGCGATAATTATCTTAGTCATCAATTGTCTAGAGCGCTACGGTCAACCCTGAAATTAATTCAGGGGATATCGTTACAGATCGCGGAACATCATAATAATTTCGATCGGGCTAAACACGAGGTTGCTTTCGATAAAAATCCTTTCGAGTACTCAAAAAACATTTTTAAGGAAGATAGGGGTAGGCTTCTCTTGACCAATGAAGCAACTTATGAACATTATAGAAGCACATACGAAGTGCCTAATGTAGAAAAACTATATAAGGAGCCAAATAAACAACGACCTGAGATTCCTCACATTGACTTTCAAGGTGACCCACCAACTTTAGAGGAAATAAATAAACAGATTAAAAAGAAACCATCTAAGTCAGCTCCAGGTCCTGACGGTATCCCTTATATAGTGTACAAAAAATGTTTATCAGTTCGTAAATACCTCTACAACTTATATGATAAAATTTGGTCCAGAAAGCAAATACCTACTTCGTTTGGAGAAGCAGTTTTTGTCCTCATTCCCAAAAAAGACCGGGTAACAGATCCAAAAGATACTAGACCGATTGCTCTTACCAATACTTTATCTAAAATCTTTTTCTCGGTACTTCAAGCGAAAATGACCCATTTTATGATTAGCAATAGGTACTTCAAGCCGAATTACCAGAAAGGGTTTCTGCCCGGAATTTCTGGATGCTTGGAGCATAATAGTTTGTTAACTGCTAGCTTAAAAGACGCCAGAACGTGTGAGAGACAAGTTACGGTATGTTGGATAGATTTAGGAAACGCGTTTGGATCAGTACAACACGATCTATTGATGTTCGCTTTAAAATGGTATAATTTTCCTACGACAGTAAGCGACATAATCGCGTCATACTATTCAAAATTAAAATTTGTTATAACCTCAAAAGACGGCAATTCAAAACCTTTAGGCTATAATGTGGGTCTTTTTCAGGGTTGTTGTTTATCCCCAATAATATTTAATATCGTTATTAATATTTTACTAGATATTCTAACAAAACATGAGAAAAAATGGGGTTATCGGTTTAAATTCAATAACAAGCACACGGAATCTATTCTTGCTTTTGCGGACGATCTCGCGATACTCACTAGGAATCCAAAGCAATGCCAGCTGCTATTGGATGAAGTAGACGAATTTTGCACGTGGACAAAAGGAATGAGGACAAAACCTAGTAAGTGTCACTGTCTTTGTCTGGGAAGACGAGACACAAAATGTACCTCCTACGATCCGGGACTAAAAATTGGCGGAGAATGCATTGCTGTAGTTTCCGAGGCGGCACCTTTTAAATTTCTCGGTAAGAAAATAGATTACAAAGGCCGAACTCCATCATTAGATGTACTAGTCGACAGCTTTATGACGGATCTTGAAAAGGTAGACCATCGACCTATAAGTAATGTCAAGAAAGCTTGGATTTACGACAATTTTCTAACATCACGTTTGAATTGGCCTTTCCTCGTATATGATTTTAATAAAACCCTCTTGGCAAAGTTAGATGCAAGCGTCATAAAGATGCTGAAGTTTTGGCTTGGGCTAGCACATTCGGCGGACACCTCAACCTTATTTAGAGACCAAAATAATTTTGGGTTGAGATTAAAGAAACCGTCAGAGCTCTATAAACATCTAAGAGTCGCCAAAACACATATTCTGGGAAAATCTCGGGATGAGATTGTTACCTCACTCCCAAAAGACAAAAGTGTCCCAGAGCTCGAGTCAAGACTTAAATTCCATAAGCAATTTATGATAGGAGCACAATTTAGTAAAGTAGGGTTAGGATCAAAGAGGAAAGTCCAAGACACAGACGTAATAAAATCTTTTATTCGGCAAGACGAGAACGATAAGTATAAGGTGCACGCAATGGGCTTAGAAATGCAAAATAAGTGGCTAACTATAGGAGAATTCTGTATCCCTTTAGCTTTAAAATGGCGCACCCTAATTCACGACTGGTCTCCAGCACTACTAAAATTCTACCTAAATGCGTTCCAAATGACTCTTCCAGATCAAAGTAATTTAGTAAGATGGGGTAAAGCTACCGATAAATCTTGCTACATCTGTAAAAAGGCAGTGGGGACAGCTAAACATATGCTGGTGGGGTGTAGGGTACTCTTGGATAGTGGTCAATACTCGCGGCGCCATGACAAAGTACTAGAAATCATACGTGAAGCCGTTAGTCTTTCAGTTGCAAGAGCGCAGAGAAACATAACAACCAGCAAACGCTCAATAGAGTTTGTGAAAGAAGGTTCTTATAAAAAATCTACACAAAAGCCTTTCTCCATATTAGATCCAGCTCCTGATTGGACACTTGTGATGGACACGTATGAGAAACAGTATAGAATCCCTGAGGATATTTGTGTTTCGTCATCTAGACCGGATATTTTTCTTTACTCTCGAAGCCTAAAACGCGTAGTACTGGTAGAACTTACAGTTCCGTGGGAAACAAATATCCCGAAAAGTCACCACCTTAAACTCAATAAGTATTTCGATCTTACTAACGAACTGACCAGGAATAGGTTTAGAGCGAGCTTATATGCGGTTGAAGTAGGAGCGAGAGGTATAACAGCGAAATCTCTCTATAGTTTATTAAAAGATCTCGGCCTGTCTAGAACTATTACAAATTCATTTCTAGAACGCATTTCGAAGGCGGCTTTGGTAGAATCATTCAAAATTTGGTTAGGTAGTGGGAGGAGCTCGGACAGTGAAGGTGAGCGTTAATGCATTTTAAAGGGGCCCCTTTAAACCTACACTTGGGTCGCAAGTCCCAAGCGCTGCTCGGAGCTCCTCTTCCTACAACACGATGGGCCCGGCACCCGCACGGTGAATCCATGGAAGCTAAGTTGTTTCTTCTCTTCTCGAAATTATACAATTTTATTCATATGCGTATATATATCGATATATACATAGTATATATGTCGATATATATTGTATATTGATATTATTATTTATATCTTATTATATCGTAAACTAAATTAAGTTGTATAAAAAATTTACTTTTTTATTTTTAATGTAACATAATATGAAACGACGAAAAGTGACGGTCTTAAGTTGGTCCCAAAAAATATTATTTGCTGAAAACTAGGTTTTTGCCTATATTTTTCTCTACCTACCCCGCTATGTACTGGACATAAGCTAAGTAAAAATATAAATAAATAAACATATAAAAAGAAAATAAGAGCCGTACTTAGATCTAACCAATTTCATCTACAAGATGACGCTACGGAAATCCCAGATTTGTCTCAGGATAACTTTAGAGAGTGGCTGAAATATTGCCTCACTCTATTGAAACATGGTCATTCATCATTTTACAGATCTCATAATATACGAGTATGCTTTCAATATAAAATTGGTAAAATGTAAGTTAAATTAAAAAATATCACTGTAAACAGTTTTTTATTAATATTTTAATATAATTGGTTTTTAAATGCATCTTGGTATGCAACTATATACTATAGTGTATACGAGTACCGTACGTACGTCCGTCCGTATGTATATTTATTTATAATAAGCAAAAACTTTAAGCATAATTTGACAGGATTAATTTGAAGTTTTCCATACTTATTTAGGATCGATGATAGGACGGTAATTTGAAAATACATATATAACATATGTTAGTGTTTTTGATATACACATACAAAAACTATATGTTTGTATATGCTTAACATCACACTGTATGTCACATAAAACAAAGAAAGCAGAGAAAACCTAGTGTTAAGACATTCCATTCTCCATTTCGCCTCAAGAAATTGCGTGTTAAGTTCCAGCGTCATTAAGTTTTTCTCGACGTCGAATCAAATCCTGAACTATAGCTTCGCTCCGAAAGTCTATGTATTTTTAAATACACACAAAAAATCGACAAATTCACAAGAGTTTAAAGTCATAAAAAGATAATTAACACTATAAGATAACGTCCATAAAATCTGTGCCATAACCGATTCAGTTTAAATGAAGTTAACTAACGATGATATGTGAAGATGCGTAAATCTGGCCAGCCCAGTTGGCTCAAGAATATTGGCCTCTTTCCAAATGCAATAATGGTTGGTCTCAAGACAGGGTATAACTAGGGAATCTCAAATATATTAATATATATAGAAATATGTAGGTAAAGTTCTGTTATTTAGTTGATTAATAAGTTTCTTTATTTTATAGCAACATATTTTTTTATTTTTTATGAGTTATTTCAAGTTAAAAGTTATGAAAAATTTGCGTCTTGAGTGTAACATGGAAGTCAATAGAGCACAATATCCAAAACTAGTTAGACTCTATTAATTAATCAAAATATAAATAATCTATTTACCATAATAATTTATATTTAACAATTTTGAAAGATTTTTGGGTATACATTAAATATAAATAAATAGTAATCTATTTATTTATATTTAATATACACTCAAATACCCTTAAAAGTTGTTAAACTATCGATTAATTCCTCTAAAGTTTTCAACATTTTCTAAATTGAATGGTCTTTACGTGTACTTTAATTAGTTCTTGATAAGTGGCTGTTCGACCCAAATATTATAATATACAGTAAGAACATTATATATGTGTAAATGTATGGAGGTTGATTTTAATAACTTGATAACACATATACCTATTAAAAACTAAAAACGCATAAAATAAGGTCTACAATACAATATACATACATTTATTTTTTAAATTATGAAGCAAAATATGAACGATGCACTGAATTCTCTGGAGAATTCTCTTCTCCATTAACATCCTAATTTTCTCCACCGACTTCATAAATTACTCTTTTGCAAGAAATTAACTTACAATAAAAAATCCAAAGTGCACAAATGAACAAATCACGTCTAAAACAGTACTAAATTGCATTTTAAAAGCAATTGCGTTAAATAATACCTTTACAAGCATTAAAACGACGTAACAATTGTACCGAGACCGCTAGGCAAAATTTATCGTTATTAGGTGGGTTGCTCTTTAGTGCTCTAACTGTGACAATAGTAGGTTTTGCATTGGATTTAATATCTATGATTGTAAAAATCAGTATATATGTGTATTCGTTTATTTTATTTTGCTAAATGAAAAGCATCGACTCAGTGTAAAAATACTCCATATCGCGCTCTCCATTTAATTTTACAATATGTTTTTTTTGGCTTCACGCTTTACCCATTACATAGACGTGTATGCAGAGGAAACCACAGGAATCGTGGGAACCTAGTCTTAAGACACTTTCCTGCTTTTTTTTTCTTTTGAGGCATTAGTGGCGAAAAACAACGGTTCGCTTTGTCTTTTTACTAAAGGGAGGAAAATCAAAAAAACCCTGGTGGTATTCGAACCCACAGCTATTGTGTATATATTCATATAAAAAATAAAATTATTGTGGCGTTTAATAGCTTACAGACTATATGACTGCATGTTTATTTTTTTATTTTTTTTTTTTAGCTTCACGCTTTATCCCGCACATGGCAGGGTAGGCAGAGGGAACTGCAGGGACCGTGGGAACCTAGTGTTAAGACACTCCGTTGATTAGTCCCTGCTTTCTCCGTCCCCACTTTCCGCCTTTTTCGAGGCATTGCGTGTTGAGTGGCGGAACTCAACGCCGCACTTTGCCTAGTTTGCCAGAGCGAAGAAAATGGAAATAGAAAAATCCATCTTCTTTGACTGGGGATCGAACCCAGAAACCGTCGCGTTACAGGCAGACGTTGCGCCTCTGCGCCACGACGGTCTTCATGACTGCATGTGATATATTAAAATAAAAAAAATTACATAATATTAAAAAAACTGAGTTACGATGAAATGAATTCATCATTTAATATGGAGATATTTCATACAAATGATTTAAAAATACAGAATCATTTTATAAAATACCTAGTACTAAAGAAATACTAATGCGATATATTTTATTACACATATATAAAAGTTATTGACAATGGATGTGGCAAAATAGATAGATATATAAATATAAAGATTTTGGGATCAAACAACCTATCTTACATCTCTAACCAAGACAATGGAACAGTCGCATAATATCAACATATCTTATGTAAACAGGGTAATATATGTGTATGTTAATTCACGATATACATACATTCAAAGTAATTTAGCGCAACCTCATGCACTGTTGGCGCTTAGATGGAGCGGTGTGGGCTTAGTATGTAATTATATTATTTGATATAACTAAACTGGTTAGTATAAATATTTTAGTGAAAATTAGGACTTCAGTATAAATATATTAGACCAAAGACAAAAATTTAGATCAATTTCTGTATTATTTTAGTTACTTACACTCTAATAGTGATTTTTTCACCTAACTAAGAAATTTCTACAATATGTATATAGGATTTACCACTGAGTAGAGTTTAAATAAAAATTTTTCTTCGTCACACGTCACTATCCAGTTCTTTCGAATAAGAGAAGCAGTACACACTCGATTTTTCTTTTGACCTGAAATGGCATCATTTCGTATAGATTTTAGGGCAATCAAGTTAGTTAATTCTAACAAAAATACAGTACTCACAGCCATAGGTAGTGTCTATTATCACACGTTCCTACGATGCGATAACTTTTAAGTCGTATATGTCGAGTTAAATGAAATTAAGTTCTTATCACCAAATTAACTAACCTACCCAATTTTCAAACACTAGTTAAAATTTATAGATATATAAGCTCTGACTGTAAATGCGATGGTACATGGGTTCGATTTCTACTCGGGGAGAAAGTATAATGTTCATTTTCTTCGCTCTGGCTATCGAAAATAATCGCGGTTTTTAGGTTGGATGCAGTTACTCAATACGTAATGCATTAAAAGGCGGAAAATGGTAAACGGAGTGCCTACTTGCCTACCATTTGTGGAATACAGCTTGAAGCCAAAAAAAGATACCTTCAAGAGAACGTATAAAAATTCGAACGCAGACGGATTTGATAAAAATTAATAAAAAAACCTTTTGAGAATCCTATCTCTACAGTATTGTACGACTATAGTAGCAAAAAAATCACTACCCTAGTAAATTAAACCTACATTATTAATTGCCACTTCAAATTCCAAACAAAGTACTATAAAACAAAAAAATCGCTGATCTGAAAATATTGGCGTAGTCCACATTTTTAAATGGGATTGCCTCAAAACTGCTGAGTGAAGCTAACCATTTTATACCAACAAATTTGTTTCTACGCCTGAGTTTGTATTCAACTTTAGTAATTAAGAGCTAGGTGTACAGAAGTGATTGATGTTTTCTTCTATTATTTCAAATTTTCGGCTTTAGAGTGTATTTAAGTGGGTTTGTATGGTTTTCGTTGGATATTGATGATTTTGTTTGGTTAAATATTATTTAATAGATAGAATTGAGGTTGTTTACCATTACAAAAAAGACACGATGGCCGTGGGTTTGATTTCCACTTAGAAGATTTTTTTCTGGAAAGTAGGCAAAGTGCGGCGTTGAATTCCGCCACTCAACACGCAATGCCTCGAAAAACAGCGGAAAGTGGGGACGGAAAAAGTAGGAACTACAGCAACGGAGTGTCATAACACTAGGTTGGTAAGGTTCCTGCTTTTCCCTCTGCCCACCCTGCCATGTTCGGGATAAAGCGTGAAGATAAAAAAAAGAAAATATTTTTTTTTTTCCTTTTTCGAGGCATTGCGTGTTGAGTGGTGGAACTCAACGCCACGCTTTGCCTAGTTTCAATAGCGAAGAAAATGGAAATAGAAAAATCCATCATCCCCGAGTGGAAATCGAACCCTCAAACCGTCGCGTTTACAGGCATACACTTACGCCTCTGCACCACGATCACGCCACGAAAGCTATAGTAAGGAGATAGAGTATAAAAGTGGGGAATGAAATATTTTAGGTTCTCTCACTCTATTTTTTTTATTTATTATGTTATTTTACGTAAGCTATTTCACCCCGATATTATTTTCGGTAACATAAAAACCAGTATTAAGTTTTGTCGTTAAAATAATTTTATTTTTATTTAAGCTTATATTGCATTTAATCAATCTTCTCGCTACTAACCACTTTCACAGGTTAAAAGAAAGAAAACTCTTATAGAGAAAAGTCGAAATTTTGCTAAGTATATTTCTGTAGGTCTTTATTTCATATATTTTCAAAATTAAATAAAGGATATTATTATGAGTGCATTTTTGTTTCAAATCCTTGAATATACAGCATGGTACATGACTGATGAAGAAGGAATATGAACTAGTATTTCATAGTAACCATCCAAATTTTTATAAATAATATATATTTTCTTTCAGTATTTTTCCTATGTATATTTTAATTAAAACAATCTCACTTAGCGGTGTTTGAGGTTAACACTAATGTTACTGGTGAACTAAACACTGATTAGTGGTAATGTTCACAATAATATTCGTTTTGTTGATTAAAATACTTTTAATAAAGCTTGTCTAGGCTAATATTTTTGAGTTTGGGCAAATAGTAAAGTTCGAAAATTCTTGACTTTTGGTTACCTATGCCAGTTTTCTGCCATTTCTAAAAAAAAAAGAAGCTTCGAGAAACCCTTTTACAGTAATTTTTAAATATGTAATAAACAGACTCAGTTTAATAAAAAATCCAGAAATAAAACGTTTGGTAATAAAATAACTATATAAAACTCTCATGCAATACTACACGATATTTACTTAAACCAATCCAAAATAGAGCAGAATAGTAAATATCAGTTTTACTTTAATCATGAAAATTCTTGTTTGAATCCTTTAGTATTCCCTTCAGGTGAAGTATACTTAAGTCTAGAGGAAGATATTTAGGTACTCATTGAAATGTATACGATGCACTTCGTAAATGCAACCTACATTGCCATACTCAAATTTGTATTTATCTATGTTATGTGTAACTGCTATTTGTTTCCAAATAACTTTAATTGATAAAGTTATTTGGAAACAAGTAGCAGTTATTTTAATATTATTCTGAGCTAATAAGATTTTTAAGTTAAAAAAATACGAATGTATATACGATAAGTAATTCATATTATAGCTAAAATAATTGGTTGACTGACTTAATGACTGACAACTGACGGCTGACGACTGATGACTGACGGGAGACCACTGACTGATGCCTGACGGCTGATGGTTGAAGTCTGACAGATAAGATTTGGATGATTAGAAAATTATAGCAATAGAAATTTAATACATTTAGAAAAATCTTGAACTTGCACTCTGTATTATTTTTCTTGTTGCTTATTTTTATTTAAAGACTATAATATATAAACTTGTAGATTTAATAGAGTTACAAAATTTGTCATTACCAAAATTTAAATTATTTTATCTATGAGGGTTTACTGTTCTTAATTTTTATTATATAAAATGAATGCCCCTGAATTGCATAGCTTCATAAAACATGACAAACCCATTCAAATTCCCCAACAATACGAGGAATGAATGAAAATTAGTTTAAAGAACTAAATTTAGAGATCTCTGCAAATTGCATTGCGAAGAGACGAAACAAATTAGCCGGGGCTAAGTTTTAGCGTAGAACTTTAATAATAAGAGGGTAATATTGGCCTTACATTGTTATATTCATTACAGCAGTGTTTCAGCTAGAACATTTTAATTGAAATTCTTTTGTAGAAGATTTTGAATATAGCGAATTATATGTGTGATGTCGTCTAGGTGTAATGTGTTGTGGCTAGTGGTGTGTGGCTGTAATATGTCCGCAATGGTCAAGAATTCATGACTCTGGAATCATGCCTCAAAGAGGCTTAGGTTCCCTATGTATTTCTATAATTATCTTCCTTTCCTTACTAAGCAACTATTAATATATTTTTTTGATTTGCTGTATCAATGAAATAAATGATTAGATAGCTTAATTATCAGTACATAATTAAATATTTCTTATTTACTTCATTATCTACGGTTACTCAAAGTAGGCCTTTGACGTGACTGGTACCTTAGATTATATGATTCTAATGGCATATGAAATAGTATTTTTTTATTAACTGCGAGAACTATAGGTAGTCCCTGCTGTCTCCGTCCCCGCTTCCTGTCTTTTTCGGGGCATTTTGTGTTGAGTGGAGCAACTCAACGCCGCGCTTTGCCTAGTTGCCAGAGCGAAGAAAATGGAAACTGAGAAATCCATCTTCCCCGGCTCCTAGTCGGGGAAGATGGATTTCTCAGATTTCTTTTCTTTCAATTCCTAGAATTGAACCTAGAAACCGTCGCGTTATTGGCACACGATAGTTAATTTAATTTTCTTACCGTGATTGTTTGGTAAACACAAAAAACGTGGAATCCTTTAAAAGTTATGATGTTATGTTAAAAAAAATACATACATTCATATTCTAGTTGCCTACAATTCATCTTTCTCTATCTATATTACAATTTGTTAGATCCACTTTACAGTTCTTGGCAAATGTTATTATACCAGGATAGTAGCCAAGTTATACAATGAGCCAAACTTAAATTAAAATATTGGAAATTCTTATGTTACTTACTTTTTTTGCATAAACGAATTATTACTGAATAAAAAAAACTAATTTTAAGAAAGAAATCAATAAAATACTTGAACTAGAATTAACAGGTCTCTCTAAGCGTCTGCTAGTTTCGACAACCAACAAATATTCGACTTCTCGCCTATTTTTGAATGTCAAAATGTTGGATAATGTAACCGCTTTGATCGTAATGTTTATAGACACTATGAATTCCTATAACATACACACATACATACATACCTTCACGCTCTATCTTGCGCTCTCTCTCTCTCTTCTACGCTCTATATAACAGAGTGCACAACGCTTTGGTCCCTGCATATCTCTTTCACCTCGTCCACTGTCATTTACCTCTTCATACATACTCTCCAGGGAGTCCTCATGCTTTTTACGTGACCTTCCTCCAGTATCTTCGATACTGTGTTTTCGAAAGTCAACCGAGGTCTCCCTTTACCTCTCTTAACACTTACTTTTGCATCGCATATCTTTTTTAGTATTCTTTCGTCACTCAATCTTTCAACGTGCCCAACTCATCTGAGCACGTTCTTCTTCGTCCTTACTCTGACATCCTCGCTGGTACCTACACACTACATCCTGTGTACCTCTTCATTGCGGATTCGGTCAGCTAAGCTGACATCGCATCTCCACAGCATTCATGTTTCTTTCTAAGGTGCCGTTCATTCTGTTACTGGCGGCAACACGTCTTTCCGCATCCATTTCGTATCTACCATCTCTACTTAACATACTTCCCAAGTATACTACTTCATTCGATTGTTCTAATAATTGTCCATTCACAAATATCTTGTATTCTGTCCTTTCCTCGTCTCTTTCAAATACCAGAAACTCTTACCTGCATTCAGGCTTAGACCATTAGTTTCGCATCCGTCTTTCAGAATGGTGACCAATGCCTGCAACTCGCATTCTGATGATGCAATAAGCACTGCATCATCTGTGTACAACAAGCAATTTACCTTCAAGTCACTCACTTTCACATCCATGTCACTTTCTGTCAGCCCTTAGAGACAACTATCCAAATACAAATTGAACAACCAAGCTGACATATCAAAACACTGTTTGACACCCGATTGGATGCCAAACCAAAGTGACATGTCGGCTCCTACTCGCACACAGACTAAGTGATCTCTATAAAGAGGCTATACAGCATGCAGCAAGAGTCCGCTCATATTGTACCGGGCTAGTATCTCCCACAAGTTCTTACTCACAACCCTGTCAAAAGCCTTCTCCAAACCCACAAAAGCACAGAAACCCTTTTGTTTTACAGCCAAAAACTTCTCTGTGATTATGCGAATGGAAAAGATCTGATCGATGCACACCTCGTGTGGTTACGTCATCCTACGAACAAACCCCAAATTCTGGCAATTACTAGATAGTGGTCCGTTTCCAAATCGGCACCCATAATCACTTGTGTCTATCATTTGTTTTCGAATCCGCTGATCCACTAGGAATAAATCAATCATACTTTTCTCTCCCATGCGCTCCCATGTATACATGTGAATTTGTTTGTAAATTGTAGTCAAACATCGTGTTTGCCATAAACAAATTCCTTACCTTACAAAGTTACAAAATAAGCTTTACAGCCTCATTCACTCTTCTGTCACTATATTGACCTAACACACCTTCATAACCACTTCGCATGGTTCTGACCCATCCATTCAAGTCTCTACAAAGTATTAATTTTTCATTTCCTCTTACACTGCCTAGAACATTCCTGCCACTTTTCCAAAACCCTTCAAGCTCGCTCAATGAAACTGAGGATACCGGCGCATATGCTACTAACAAGAATATGCTTTTAATTCCCAGCTTCAAATGAACCCAAAGCAGTCTAGGGTTGATCGCCTCGTACTTCTACCACTGCACTCACCAATCGAGAGGACAATAACACATATTTGTAACTCCGTCCTCCGCTTCACGCCGGTCCAGACATGGCGTGCTGGGTGGCGGTCCCCAACGCCGCATTCGTCACCACTTTTCACACAAGCAGGGACGCACTGGTACGTGTCGCCTCGGGGGGACGCCATAGCATTGTGCTCCCGTATGGTGATGGACATGCAGCCCTAGGTAGGGCTGGCAGGAGTCGCTACGTTATTATACTAATGATAACTGTATTTGAAGAAGAATGTAAGGATTTTCTTTAATTTTCAAGAACATAAGGCATCTTAAAATTTTAAGATGGCTTCGAGAGACGAAACGAATTTGTCACGTTTATTACCACGGTAGTCTTGCTTTTACTCTATAACTCAGTCTAGTTTTTATTACATGCTAATAATATGAACCTGTAACCATCAATAATAGTAGATTAAGATTTGCATACAAATAAGTGAAATGTTGATGTACAATTCTGATATATAGTGAAATACAAATTACTATTATATAAAGCAATTCATTCAATCGTAATTTTAGGCTCTATCCACTTTTCATTTCTAACAGAGAGAGAACCTAATGTAAAACACTTTTACACAAATTACACAAATTATTTTCTTTTTTAATTCATTTCCTCAAACTCTCTCGATCCCACAACCGACGCCATCACAGCCACACAATAAGTGCATATTTATAATCAGCCACTCAACACACAACTTTCAGCCACTCTTAATACACAACACCAACAATTTATAGAGGGATCATAGAGGCACAGCATCTGCCTGTAAGCACGACTGGGGATGTCTTATATTATTTTCATCTTCCTACTGAGAATGAGGTAAACGCAGCGTTGAGTTCCGTCAATCAACAAGCATCGAGTTGTGGATAGAGAGGAATAGAGTGTCTTAACACTATGTTACCAAGGTTCCTGCTATTCCCTGTGCCGAGCCAGCAAAGGGATAAACATGAACCTAAAAAAATTCAAATTTATGTGTTGTATATTATTTATAGCTATATCATCAATTCCACATACAATATATTAATTATTTAGTTCAAAGCCGATATTAATAGACGGTTTCATTAATAATTCTAATTAATACAAGATTAGTATTGCTCTAATACTATCTTAATCTAGATTCAGGTCTTGATTAAAAATAGCTGTGACTTTGGCAATATATTACGCCAAATAACTTTAAGATATTCATTATGTACGAAATTGCAAATGAAAATTATATATATATATATATATATATATATATATATATATATATATATATATATATATATATATATATATATATATATATATATATATATATATATATATATATATATATATATATATATATATATATATATATATATATATATATATATATATATATATATATATATATATATATATATATATATATATATATATATATATATATATATATATATATATATATATATATATATATATATATATTTATGGCGCTGTAAAAAGAATATCGATAAAGCAGTAGTGACCTAGAAGTAAGGTGACTTGTCAAAATATTAATTTTATTAATGTTAAAAAATATTTATTTCATTTAATTCAAAACAGATCGACAAATTAACTCTAAATGTCGTTTCTTTGTTTTTACAGGTCTGTAGTATGTGTAATATGTGTATACTTTGTATTTTTGTTAGAAAGTTAAAAGTAGAAATAAAAGAATCTTTGTTTTTACAGAACAACACATTTTTAATTTGCCGATTAAAACTGAAAAAAACTTAATAATAACTAATAGTCTTACAAAACGACATTTTTGGTTAAGAAGATGGAAAAATTACGATTCACGTTCGCTGTATTAGCAGCTTCTGATGGAAAATCTAATGTGATTGCCATAATCTCAATTGAGACACCGGATGGACGTGTATATGATATTCCAGACGATTTAAAACCTGCTTTTAAACATACTGGTATAACGGCGACAGATGTTTATACAAAAATCAAGAATTCGCTAAAAAAAGACATCAAACACGAAAACTATGGATCCCATTAACCATAAAATTAAGAAAAATCTACTTAGATGAAGGCGAAAATGCACAGTTTGGTGAACAATATCTCGATGAAATTACACAGGAAACGAAGTTGTCGAATAATAATAGTACTAGTATGGAGGCTGGGAATAAAAATGTAGGAAAAATAGCAGAGAGATTTTTAGTAGAGAAATTTTCGGGGAAAACATCAAATGTTAACCAATGGATTAATGAGTTTGAGAATGAGTGTATACGTTTCGAGATACTAAAGGATGCTGAAAAAATTGAAATTTTAAAACATTTACTCGAAAAACAATGCTTAGATTGGTACACCAGCATGTTAATAAAATGTTCAGTAAATGCAGGATGGGCAATATGGAAAGCTAATTTTTGTGAGACATACGAGAATAAAGGTTGGTCACAAGTTAAATATGCATTTACATTTAAATTTCAAGGAGGTTCATTACTGGAATATGCTACGAGAAAGGAAAGACTGTTACTAGAGGTAAATAATGAAATTGACACACAGACAATGATAAATCTTATAGTAATGGGTTTACCAGATTATATAATGTACAAAATGGATAAGGGGTTAATAACATCCACTGCGAATCTTTATAATGAAATTGGTAAACATGAGCAAACGACAAATAAAAATAGTTACTATAAATTCAAGCAAAACACATTTTATAATAAAACGAAAGTTGATAAAACTAAACCTTGCCAAATATGCGAAAAATTAAATAAAGGTAGCCGTTACCACGAAGAAGGAAAATGCTGGTTTAAACAGGAAGATAGTAATGAGAATAAGAGACACCATAGTAAGAAAGTAAACAATACTTTGTTAGAAGTTGAATTGAGTGATGATGAGCAAAAAAACGAATAATAACACCGTTAATTAAAGTCAAACTAACATTAGAAGAAAACTTAGGCATATTTGGTATATACGATTCAGGTTCTAATGTTTCTTTGATCAATTCTAAATTATTAAAAATAAAGAATGAAGGTAGTTATGAATATAACAACGCAAATTTAATAACAATTAACGGTGTTAAAAAGACAAAAGGTTTGACAACAATAAAGATTAAGATTATTGATATAGAGAAGAAAGTTGATGTTTATATTGTAGATGGAAAAGACTTTCAATATGATTTCTTAATTAGCCTGGATATAATAAAGGAGTTTAATTTGATTCAGGACGAAAATTTAAATGTCACACAAAAAATAGACGATAAAAAGTCCAATTTTATAAATTTTAATGAACATGTAAAAGAAGAAAAATTTACAATGGATCTAAGTCATTTAAATTGTGAGCAAAAATCTGAAATAAATAAACTGATCGATAAATATAAATCGAGCTTTGCAAAGGACAAATATGATATTGGGACAGTAAAAAACTATGAAGCACGCATCGATCTTGTTGTGGACAAGTACTGTAGTAAAAGACCATATAGGTGTTCAATAGAGGACAAGTTAGAGATAGAGGAACAAGTAGGAAAATTGCTTGAAAGAAATCTTATAGAAGAGTCATACAGTCCATTTGCAGCACCAGTAACATTAGCTTTCAAAAAAGAAGACAATAGAAAAACCAGATTGTGTATTGATTTTAGAGATTTAAATAAAATAGTGGTACCTCAGTCTCAACCGTTTCCTTTGATTGAGGACTTAGTCACTAAAACCAGAAACTGTAAGTACTTTTCAACATTAGATATTAACTCTGCGTTCTGGTCTATTCCCTTGAGAATCGAAGATAGAAAGAAAACTGCTTTTATTACACAGGAGGGCCACTACCAAAGGACATGCTTACCTTTTGGTTTGAAAACTTCTCCGGCTATATTTCAAAGAATATTGAGTAACGTACTAAGAAAGTATAAATTAACAGATTTTACAGTAAATTTTATTGACGATATCTTGATTTTCTCAAAATCTTATACAGAACATATAAAACATTTATCACAACTTTTAGAAGCGATAGAAAAAGAAGGTTTTAGGCTAAAGTTCACAAAATGTAAATTTGCCACAAATTCAGTAAAATATCTCGGACACATAATACAAGATAATACAGTTAGACCAGTGACAGATAATTTAATTTCAATAAGGAATTTTCCAACACCAAAGACTCAGAAACATATTAGACAACTTCTAGGCAAAATAAATTTTTACCGTGAATACATACTCAGCAGCTCAATAATTTTAGAACCACTTCATAATTTATTACGGAAAAACCAAAAATTCATTTGGTCAACGGACTGTCAAAAAGCTTTTGAGAAAATAAAGCAACTTCTATGCTCACAACCAATCTTAGAAATTTTTGACCAAGAATTACCAATAAACATATACACAGATGCATCATTAGAAGGTATTGGAGCAGTATTAAAGGAAATTCAGCCGAACGGAAAGGAAAAACCTGTAGCATATTTTTCGAAAAAATTAAATGAGGTCCAGAAGAAAAAGAAAGCTATATATTTGGAATGCTTAGCCATTAAAGAAGCAATAAGATACTGGCAATACTAGCTAATGGGTAAACATTTTACAGTGTATTCGGATCACAAACCACTGGAAAATTTAAATATTAAGCCTAGAACAGGTGAAGAGTTGGGAGAATTATCTTATTATTTATCACAATATGACTTTAACATTAAATATGCGCCAGGAAAAGAAAATTTAGAGGCAGATTGTTTAAGTAGAAATCCGGTATTAGAAGCGAATACAGATATAAATGAACAGTTAAAAATAATAAATCTAATAACATTGAATGACATATTAAAAGACCAAGAGAAAAATGAGGATATTAAAAAATACAAGAAAAATTTGATACACAAACATAAAATATATTACAAGAGAATAAAAAAAACAAGAAAAAATTGTATTATCAGAGGAATTAAGTACAAAATTTATAAAACAGATACATGAAAATATGTGTCATATAGGTATAAAACAAATGCAAAAGAAAATAGGAAAATTTTATACAGCGAAGAATTTAACAAAGAATATTGCTGATTTATGTAAAAAGTGTGCAACATGTATAAAGAATAAGACAAGAGGACATGTAAAATATGGTTTAATGTCGTACTTAGGTCCTGCCTCAAAACCATTTGAAATTGTTTCAATAGACACTATTGGAGGTTCTGGCAGTTCTCGTTCAACAAAAAAATATTTGCACCTGTTAGTGAATCATTTTACTCGATATGCATTTATAGTTATTAGATTTTATAAAACTTATAAATAATATACCAAATTGTAATGAAATTGGCATGGTTCTCACTGACCAATATCCTGGGATTAACTCAAAAGAATTTAAAACTTTTTTAAGTGAAAAATCTATTACACTGATTTTCACTGCAGGCAATTCGCCGTTCTCAAATGGTCTTAACGAAAGATTGTCCAAACACTTGTAAACAAAATTAGGTGCAAAATAAATGAAAAACCAAATAAAATAGCATGGACAACTATTGCCCATAACTGTGTAGATAAATATAATAATACTGAACATACAATCACTGGCTTTACACCAAGGTACCTGTTAGATGGTACAGACATTTCATTCATACCAGACGAACTTAAGATAGAAAAAGAAGCAGATGACTGGATTAAAGATATCCTATCTTTATAGCGCTAGAAAGATCAATTAAATCACATAAATATAATAAAATGATATTTGATAAAAATAGAACACATTATAATTTTAATACAGGTGATATGGTTTATGTTGAAAATGGGCACAAACTTAATAGAAGAAAATTAGATGAACTAAGGATTGGTCCTTTTAAAACCGAAGAAAAGCTATCACAATCAATATATAAAATCAATACAGGTCATAGAAAATCGGAGTCAAATCTATTCCATATTACTAAACTTATTCCTGTTCCTACTCAAGAAGCAAGTATAGATTCAAGCTAACATTTCAAAGGAAATTTTCTCGCCTAGGGGGGAGATATAAAGGAATATTTAAAATTCCTTTATGTTTTAAAATCAGTGGGTCGGTAACTGTTCTTTTAACTGACTCCAAAGACGGCGCTGTATAAAGAATATCGATAAAGCAGTAGTGATATAGAAGTAAGGTGAGTTGTCAAAATATTAATTTTATTAATGTTAACAAATATTAATTTCATTTAATTCAAAACAGATCGACAAATTAACTCTAAATGTCGTTTCTTTGTTTTTACAGGTCTGTAATATGTGTAGAGTTATACTTTGTATGTTTGTTAGAAAGTTAAAAGTAGAAATAAAAGAATCTTTGTTTTTACAGAGCAACACATTTTTAATTTGCCGATTAAAACGGAAAAAAAAATAATAACTAATAGTGTTATATATATATATATATATATATATATATATATATATATATATATATATATATATATATATATATATATATATATATATATATATATATATATATATATATATATATATATATATATATATATATATATATATATATATATATATATATATATATATATATATATATATATATATATATATATATATATATATATATATATATATATATATATATATATATATATATATATATATATATATATATATATATATATATATATATATATATTATATATATATATATATATATATATATATATATATATATATATATATATATATATATATATATATATATATATATATATATATATATATATATATATATATATATATATATATATATATTATAAAATACATACATATAACAATATAATAGAACACGCCGTTCTCTGTTTTCTAGTCGATATTTATCTTGCAATTGTAGAAGAATTAAAATTAATTTAGAAAATCTGTTAAAACATTTCATTAAATGGAAATCGAGTCCCCAACCACGTTTATAATCTGCAGGTCCCACTACGCCACTACGTCGTTTAACATAATATAAAATTGCATCTGACCGCTGTCTGTGCATGATAGATATATTAAATAATTGTTGCAAGCATTAATAAAACCTTTAAAAATTTCACTATTTCTTTTTTTTATATGTATTTGTTCACCTTATCTCAGTAACTGCTTAATTTCAAGTGATCTTTTCTGTACTGTGTAAGAAACAAGCTCCAATATAATATTAGCTTCAATTAATGTGTCCTACTGATTTTCTGGTGCAGTTTCTTCTCGTGCCTGAAGCATTACTTAGTAGGTAAAATAGTGATATTTTTTATAGCTTCACGTTAAAGCATTTTTTCTATACCTTTTGTCCCGTACATTGTAAGGTAGGTGGATAGAAAGAACTGCAGAAATCATTGAGACATAGTTTTAAGACAGTCCGTTCCCAGCTTTTAGCCTTTTTCGAGGCGTTGCGTATTGAAGTGTTTTAGGCACGTTCAATGAATGAGTGATGAGTATTTATAATATAAATACATAAAACAGGGTCTCAGGTTAGTGAAAATAATATTTCACTTTGACCACTGTCTTCGATATTTTTAAGAAGAACTTATTTAAGAAATTTTAAAATACAATATCACCAATTTCACCAATTTCTCCAGCAAATTTACTATTTAAAATATTAAATTATCTTTGCTTTGTTTTACAATTTAAATTTTTACACCTAAATTGAACACTTTATAATTCACAAAATTCACAAAATGTTTCTATATAGCCTACATCAAAATCTGTTACCATATTACCAATCTTATCAAAAACAGTATCCCGATTTAATTTATATTTACACTCGCAAAAGCGTCAAGCGTTCCAATATTCAAAACAAGCACTTACTTAGTGGCATCAATGAATCTGTCATTTACAATTTGTGACTGATACGCGTGAAAGCTAATTTGTTATGGTTTTTGTACTTATGTAAGTACTACGATTGCTGGTATGGAAATTTTATCATCATATTATATAAGTTTATGTCAACAATTTAATTAAATTCAGTACCGTCGTGGTGCAGAGGCGCAACGTCTGCAAGTAACGCGACGGTTTCTAGGTTCGATTCCTACACGGGGAACATGGATTTTTCTGTTTCTATTATGTTCGCTCTGGCAACTAGGCAAAGCGCAGGGTTGAGTTCCGCCACTCAACATACAATGACTCGAAAAGATGGAAAGCGGGGACATAGAAAGCAGAGGACTAAGCAACGGAGTATCTTAACACAACGTTCCTATGGTTCCTGCATTTCCTTCTGCTTACCCTGCCTAAAAAAATTGATTTGAAAGAGACAATTGAATTGATTTGATAGAGAAAGAAGAGCAAAGGGGCTCCCTCCTTCTATTCATTTAACAAGGGGGTAACATATTTTAATGTTTTTGTGTCCCACGAAAACTACCTTGGCTGACTTTGACTCCAATTATCGAAATAATTATACCTAACTTATATTGTGGTAATAACTTCTTTCGGCTTTATTCATCTCTCTCATCTCTGCATATGAGAGCAGCATATCGCAAAAATCTGGATAGCCTAAAAGGCATCATATAAATCGAGTATCATTAAGTTGCTTCTAAAAACTGAAGAGATACGTTGTTATGAATTTAACCTAAGTTCTCATCAAATCATATTTTATTTTTCGATACAAAAAAAATACATCGAAATCGGTTGCCGTAATACTTAGGCTTATCGCGCACATACTTTTTGTAAATTTGAGACTTATAATTTTGTTGTATTTATTATTGTCGGTACTGAAATAAATTACAATGAGAATACACTGAAAGTACTAGATTTTCGATAAAGTTAAGATTATCAAAATCGGTTCTTCTTATCTAAACTTTTGATCTAACAAACATAAATAAACTTTCTATTTTAAGTTGTTTAACAAAGGGTTAATATAAGGGAATTTGCACTAAAGTCTATTCGACGGTGGTAATAAGAAATTCTGTATAAGGGCTTCAAAGCTGTAAAAGCTTTGAAACCTACAAATTTTCAAAAGAACTAGGTATTTGTATTTAAATTGTTTTATTTATTCTCATATTTTTTATTTTTGTATGTTCTATGTAAATAAAATGGTACATCAGTACCTGTTTGGATTTAAAAATAACTGTTTTTCCATGTTCACGTTAATAACACAAATATAAACTTTATGTTATTACTATCTTTCTACACGTCTAATTTCCGGAACAACTGAACTGATTTTTATGGCATATTTAATCAAAATTGGACAAAATAATGAGGCAACATGTAGGCTATTTGGTCGTGCGAGATAATAACAAGTTTTATTTATATTTATAAACAAGCTTCATGCTTTATCCCGCGTATGATAGGGTAGGCATGTAGGCAAATGAAAAGCTCTGAAATCATAGGAACCTAGCGTTAAGACTTCATTCCCTGCTTTCCGCTTTAATGCCTCAAGGCATTGTGTGTGGAGTGACGGAGCTCAACGCTGCGTTTTGTCTAAAGGAGGCTTGCAAGGGCGAATAAAATAGAAAATCCAGTGGGAATTGAACCCACAAACCGTCGCGTTTACAGACAGATGCTATGCCTCTGCACCACAATGTCCTCATGTACATGAATTTTTAATGATATTTCTTAAACGAAGATTCGACGGAATTTTTTTGTAGGTTTGTTACTACGTACGAATATAAGATGATGTAAATTATTTTTAGCACACTTATCAGGTTACGCAGAGGGAACCCCAGGAATAAATAAATATGTATAAACCTGATATTTCTACAATTTTTTTTGAAATTTGGATTGCTGATATGTTTTTACTTTTATTCGACTTCGTTTGAATTGGCTTCGTCTACTAAAAACGGTGGGCAAATATAAAACATAAATTGAAATATAAAAATTTACGTAATGCTCTACAAAACATGTGTCTATTTCTATTTGTCTACCTGTGTATTAATTTTCAGATATTTTGTATCCTAAAGCAAGCTCCATATTATTTTGCATCTCCGTATCTTTTTAAAGATGTTACTTTGTATTGAAATGTTTCCTCAATTTAATAACAGGGGGCTGAAAAGAAAACTAATGAGTGATATTATTTGCTAGTAAATATTCCTTCAATTATATTTGGATAAAACTTTTTCTGTGTATTGAGTCTTAATACACAGAAAAAGTAATAAATTTGTTAAAGTAAATATCTCATAAAATATAATGTTATACACCCGTTTGGATGAACATATATATAATAGTTGTTGCTCGCAGCTCCGCTCGCGGTTTTTGAATATATTACATTATATTTTTTAGTGGTATGCCGAGTTTAAGCATCTTAGCAATTCGTAATATTTATTTAGTCTTGATAACGCTAGGTACTAAATACTAATGTTATGGTTTGGTTTGGACCAACGTTACTCATTTAAATTATTATGAAAAAGGAATTCTTATGACATGACTGATTTGAGTTTTTTTTAACAAAATAAATTATTTTTATATTTTTTTTAATTATAATATTGTAAAACATTCATATTCTTTAATAAAGGTGTAATTTATAATCCGCTACAATAAAATAAATTATTACTTTGATTATAAATTTATGCAACTGATTTATGATTCTTCTCGTTATGATTCTTTAAACAGGTAGCCGTCATAAAACGAAGGCCAGAAAAACTTAGTGTTCACGTAAGCAGCTTTAATTTTTATCGATTTAACTTCAAAACTGACAGAGTTTCACAAAAAATTACCTCCCCTTTTCACCCCCGTAAGGTAAAATACTTCTACCTTTTATATTATAATAAACAAAAATTTGTGAATCGCTCTATTGGACAAAGACTCTTTTGTTATTAAAACATTATTTTATTTATATTTAGTAACTAAATTAGTCTTTTTATATGATTTTTAAATTATACATAAATATATAAAAATATAATGCATAA
The DNA here is from genome assembly GCA_037178615.1 of Dione vanillae. Lineage (NCBI taxonomy): Eukaryota > Metazoa > Arthropoda > Insecta > Lepidoptera > Nymphalidae > Dione > Dione vanillae. The sequence continues at coordinate 762,075 of JAZFAU010000026.1, forward strand.
AACATTTTTTGAAATAGTTAAATATATACATGGTTAATATAAATATAATTGTTAGATAATCATTGCGTAGCTTCGATAACTATATAAGTTTTACAACTCAACGGGTCGCTTCTAGAATTTCTGTCTCAATATTGTATAGGCAAAAAATGTAGTGTCAAAACACTACGATCTCTATTTTCGGTCCAATTGTATTCAACGCCCTGCTTTTCGATTATAGTTCAAAATCTCAAAAACTAAGGAAATCTTTGTAAACATATATTCTATGAATGTTTATAACTTAATTTCTATCTGAATGTAATCTAATATAACGACGAGTTTTGTTTAAAAATTGAATGTTGCTCAGCCCCTGCTTTCTCCGTCCCCGCTTTCCGCCGTTTTCGAGGCATTGCGTGTTGAGTGGCGGAACTCAACGCCGCAAAAATTGAATTATACTAATTAATATTAATTTTGATATTTTCTGTTCAAATATGCTGTAAGTTCTCTTTGTAACTAATAAGTCGATAAATTTCAATTTACATTTTGTGTAAAAAATAATTATAACTTTGGATTTTATGTTATTGAGCCTTTTGATTATTAACTTATAAATTGATTTTTATTGTGCCTTTGAACGTGATCAACCTGGATATTTGATATTTATTTGTGTTTTGTTCTTACATGGACTTTGGAGATATAGGTCTTAATAGACGGCTAGACAGACCAATATACAGGTAGATAGCCAACAAAGTGGACCTATTAGGATTATGTTTTGCATTTTGAGGTACAAAACACTCAAAATGATAATTATTTAAAAGATAATTATTTAACGGCCGTTTAGGGCTTAAATTTCGTTCTTCGTACAATTGAGATCACAATCTTCGTGGTTAAGATGATTATCTAAGCTTTCGATTAAGTTTTTTGTCTTTAAGTGAGACAGTTTAATGGTAGTCGTAAAAGCTTTTAAAGAGTATTTAGTGTTAATTTAATTTACTAAAATATATTGCTGAAAGAAAGTTAAGAAATTTAATCAATTAGAAAAATCTACATAGCTTCACGCTTTTATCCCGCATATTGCAGAGTGGAAAGAGGGAGCTGTAGGAACTATATGAACCTAATGTTAAGACACTCTGCATCCCCGCTTTCCGCCTTTTTTCAATGTATTGCGAGTTAAGTGGTAGGACTCAACGCCGCGCTTTGACTAGTTTCCAAAATGAAGAAAATGGTAATAGAAAAATCGATCTTCTCCGAGTGTGATGTGATCCCTCAAACTGTCGCGTTTACAGGCAGACGCTTATACTTCTGCGCCACGACGGACCTCTAAAAAATGAAAGTTAAATCTGTCTAGATTTAACTTTCATTTTTTATATTAACCAAAAGCTTTTTAAAGAATATTGAAATATTGCATACATATATAATTCGTATCATAGAAATTGCGTGTCAATTTTTATATATAATCTTAAAATAATATTTCATAATACACGATCATAACTAAGTATTCGACTGGCATTTCTCAGTTACTTCCTTTTTGGTAATAACGTGATAGTCCATCACAAGGAGACGATGTTAGGCCATCAGGTTTTCACTAGCAATGTCTCTACAGTTGGTATCTCTGCCCATGTGATACTGTCTAGACATCAGATAATCAATTTGGGTTGAGTTAAATTCGCTCTTAATAGTAAAAAGCTGAAGTATCTTTTGGAAGAATGTATTCACAATGATTTCTCCCTCTGTATTGCGTAGACCGTTTTCAAAATCTCCATCAACACGTTAATATGTCCCAATGATCTTTCCTGCATGTTTATTCTCCAACTAAGTCTACTCGGTAAACGGTATAGCGAGTTGAACTTCTTTATACTATTCCTAGAATGTTTATGTTTCACTTATAGGCATCATGCGGTCGTAGCGAAGGTCAACTTTAAGCGGCCCATTTTGAAGTTCCTTAGATAGCACTTCGACCACCCTCTTTACCTAAAGGTGCACCAGTGTATATAGGATGGTAACCCTAATAGACTTATGCCCTTCCAGCGAATTTCCTAAAGGAATGCTCACTGGACCCGACGTATCATAAGTATATCTGTGATTCCTTGACGAAGTCTAGTCCTGTTATAGAACCAGTATTCCATATGGCAATCGTTTCTATCTGGGTTATAACGTCTTTAGCGGTACCTGTAAAGTACCCTAAAGTTCGGACCAGCCCTAAAGTACGGACATACCATACCGTACGAACTCGCCCACTTGTCTTGCGATGTGCCTGCAGGTCGTTGTATGACTCACGCCACAGCCGTACTCAGCTTTTTTGTCACTCGATTCATTAAGATGGTGATTTGTGGCTTTTTAGTAGAGCTATTAGAATCTTCATCCTATTACTGGAAGCCTCTAAGAAAAGAAAAAGAATTTTGAGAAAGAAATAGTTGGAAAAGAGGAGGGGGGGGATATATTTTAGAGGCGCCGCATGAATTGAATTCGGGTATGAGAGTGGTGGCTCGAGGTACTAATTACTTATTATATATTTACATATAAAAGGTTTTGCGGTAGCTCTTAAGTTTAATTACATACAAACAAACCCTTGTATGTATTTCAAACATTTTAATTATAGCGTAATGAACAACATATTACAATAAAAGGTTTTTTCGCCTAAATGTTTTGTAAAGGTTATTTAATATACTATATTGAGATGTCAAGTAATAAATATACATTTTTTCTAAAATTTCACTTTTCACAAATCTAATTTTCACTCTGCAAACAATATTTCCATAAAGTATCATGTAGAGTGATGAAGCTGGGGGATATTAACACTTATTTCTATATATCTTAGCCATATGTAAGGAAAATCAAAACACTAATTCAAAATTATTCAAAATACTGTAATGAGCTATTGTAGTACATTGTGGATGGAATAAATTATCTTATCCTGCACATGAAATACGCAGTACTGCAGGAATCACAGGAACCTAGTGTTCAGACACTCCGTTGTTTAATCCTTGCTTTCTCCGTCCCTGCTGGATAGGAACTTGTAGCGTAAAAAGTAAAATACAATAAATATACAATTAGAACAGGAAATGTTTGGTAAAAAGGAGCAGGGAGGGGCGTATAGAGACACACGTCTATACTACTAAATGCAGGATAGAAACTTGTAGCCAAAAATATGAAATATAATAAATATGCCAATATAAATATTAGTATATCAAAAGTTGACAAAATTTGATTTAAAACTAAAAACCAACAATTAGGCAATTTAAGGTACAAGCGGTTATGATATAAACTTTTTACTGCCTCGTAATAAGCAGAATATGGTAATCCTTTGGCAAAGAGACCGAGAACGAAGTTTTTAATAGTTGGAACGGTCTGTTCATACAATTTGAGGACATTGTTGCGAAACGGGCGCGCGGCCAGATAAAAACTTATTAGTTCATTTTTGTAATGTAATATCTGTTTTTGTATTTGTGTAGTGGAATATTTTAAATTCTGTTTATGTGTCTTCACGCTTCATCCCACACATATCAGGGTAATCAGAGGGAACTGCAGGAATCATACGAACCTAGTGTTAAGACACTCCGTTCTTTAGTCCCTGATTTCCGCCTTTTTCGAGGCATAGCGAGTTGAGTGGCCGAACTCAACGCTGCGCTTTATCTAGTTTCCAGAGCGAAGAAAACGGAAATAGAAAAATCTTTTTCGAGTGGAAATCGAACTCACAAGCCGTCGCGTTCACAGGTAGACGCTACGCCTCGTAACGTTCGCTACGCTACGTAATTTATTTACTCTACATAAGTTACGTATTTTCTAAGAAAACTACATGAAAATACTAACTTTCTAATCCCAGCAAAGATAAAATTTTAGTAAACATATTAAGTAAGCAATATCGTGCTCCAAATTATAATCTAGTAACTTTATGCAACAATTTAAAAGTAATTGAAAGTCTTTGTAACATATGAGTCCTTAAAATGTATTAGATAATTGTCTTCTTATCCAGATCAAAATCTTCATTACTTACAAGAAGATAAGGTTGTTTTTGGTAATTTGAATATATATTTTTGGTAAATTCCAATGTTGGCTTGGCAATTACTTTCAGAATAATGAACTTTCTAACATCTTCGATGTAAACGTGTCATATGGTAATTAAATGTTCTCATATATCTCTATACAACGACACTATGCTAATAAACCCTTGTAGTAAAGTTATTTAGGAAATAATAATTATCATATATAATATAATTGTGTTTTTCGAGATTGTTTTATTATACATTAAATGTATTATATAGTTTTATATAACAGCTTAAGCTTTTCTTTCAGCTAAGGCAGACAGAACCTAAATTATTAAATTTCCCTTAAATTCATAGATATTGTATGTTACAACATCTACCAATGTGAGTAAATGAAAATAATTTATAGATGAGAAAACATAGCTGTAGTGTATTTTCCTTTCAAAGCGCTGCACGCAATTTCAAGTAGATTTCATGTACTTTGCCCTTCATCGCTTGTGTATTTTTTTTTAGCTTCACGCTTTATCCCGCCCATGGCAGGGTAGGCAGAGGGAACTGCAGGAACCTATATGAACCTAGTAGTTAAGACACTCCGTTGTTTAGTCCCTGCTTTTTCCGTCCGTTCTTCTTAAAAAAAAATCATTTCTTACTTCGTATACAACTACGTTGTACTTGGCTGATATATACCCAAAATGTCGGTGATCGTTCGTCAAACAGTGCAATGGTTTTGTTTTCAGTTCACACTGTCCGAAATTCCTAGTTCCATGGTGGCCTTTTTGGAACTATCATGAATTAGTGCGACAGATGTAGATTGACTTTTTCATACCAAAGAATTCAAATGTCATACAAACTAGTCACAAAACATTATTAAATATTCATATGAGCAGTGGCTTAAACTGATAAAAAAATTTTATAATTTCAAAAGTATATGCATATTTTGTTTACATGTACATTGAATATGAAGAACCAATGGGAGGCTTATACATAACAATCATATCGCATTATCAAAATAATCATATATAAAAAATTCTGTTGAGGACCGTCGTGGCGCAGAGGCGCAAGCCTCTGCCTCTAGACGACGGTTTGAGGGTTCAATCCCCACTCGAAGAAGATGAATTTTTCTAATTCCATTTTCTTCGCTCTAGATACTAGGCAAAGCCCGGTGTTGAGTTCCGCCACTCAACACGCAATACCTCGAAAAAAGGCGGAAAGTGGGGACGGAGTGTCTTGCGACTCGACGACGTCATATCAATGCTCATATTAGTATGAGCTATAATCAGCTGTTATATGAATCGGCCATCTTTGGATGTTAAAACACTCTTATAGTAGGGTTCTCGGCTCTATAACTTTATGATAGGTTTATAGAACTGATTAGCACTAAAATACTGTTATGAATAACGTTTTTTGACAACTGTTCTATAACGAGCCTTTAAGCGTGCTATAACTTTTTATGAATAAGGCCGTTAAAGTAAAGACGATTTTGACACTTTTATTGATTTTACCACCACACATTGAAAGTCAACGCCATACTTAAACTTCTTACTGGATCTAGGAAATTAAATAATCCTTTATTTCTAACCATTATCTGATATGTTTGAAATTTAACCCAATATATATTTAGTACATGTAGTTAGTCTCCTTCACCTGGACAAAGTATAGTGTTAGATTCCGTAGAATTAGGTCTCACAAAATACTATATACCCATATTATGTCTACCTGATAATATTAGAAAACATTTTATTTTCAGGCAAAAACATACAAAGTTCAGCAGATTTTTTTTATAGCTTCACGCTTTATCCCGCAAGGTAGGCAGAGGGAACTGCAGGAGCCATATGAACCTAGTTTTAAGACCCTGCTTTCCACTTTTTCGAGGCATTGCATAACTCAACGCCGCGTTTCGCCTAGTTTCCAGAGCGAAGAAAATAGAAATAGAAAAATCCATCTTCCCCGCGTGGGAATCGAACCTACAAGCCGTCGTGTTTACAGGTAGACGTTTACGCCTCTGCGCACGACGTTCCTCAAATAAGAGGTTTAAAAGTTATTTTAATTAAAACTATTTCATACGACAAAACTGCTATACAATAACTGTTTTATTTAATTGGCTGTAACTTTACATTTACTCTCTCACGTAGACAAATTTGCGTTCGCAGCTTGTATAAAATATGTAAAATGAAACCATATCTAAACTCATACGTTCACGTTATCTATGAATTTCATATAATTTCAACAGGAGCTTACGTAAGCTCCCGTTTAATTCACCAAATTTTGCGCCTGACAACCTTAGGATTTATCATTTCACTACACGCCTGTTATACAATGATAAATGACTTGTCATTAATATTGGCTTTACACGTGTTTCTGAATTTTATAATTTTTATATGAAAGTTCTGTTAAAATAAAGCTCGGCGTTAGCTCCACCACTTAGCAATAATGTCTAGAATTTGATCAAGAATGGTGAACATTAGGTTATATTTGTTAAGGTATTTAAAACGATCTTAAATAACAATAAAATGTAAAGTTAAAGGAAAATAAATGAACTGTTTGGTGGTTATATAATTTTTTTACATGTTTTGTTGTCGTTGAAATAATGTAATTTTATTTTTTATATGTATAATTGGGTGGTTAGGAAGAGCCATAATTTCAAATATCGTGTTCTTTTTTACATCCATTTACTAAATTCCTAAAATTAAAAAAAAATACCTTTGACTTTTAAATCAACTAAAACGAAAACTGAACAGATTGAATAAAGAGTAAGCTTCATAATATTTTAAAACAACAAAGTATAAATTATAATATATTGTTTTACAATTATATGTATAATATATAAAAATTGAATAAAGTCACAATTTTTACCTTTATATCCAATGTAATAGAGGATATAATTGTATTAAAAGGGAGATTTAGGGTGACACTGTCAAAACAAGGATCCAAATTATTATTCGAAAGTACAATTTATACGTTAACTTTGTTTCTATATTAATTAGAGTGTATGGCTGTTGTGGGTGGCAAACAAAAATGGATATAACTATATGTTACGAATTAAATATAGTTGCTATATATGTATATATTAATGGCTTAGTCTCATATGCTTAAATATATACTTAATAAATGAAAGTAATAATCTTTAAAGTATATTTAAATTTTAAAACCAGTTTGATTTTAAGTTATTCTACACCGACCTTTTAAGAACTTAAAGTTTTATTTAAGTTCCCTTTTGTTGTATACTTACTCGGTGATTTTATAACTGCCATCTTGTTTTTAGATTCCAGTACTTTTCAAAAATACCGCCAACTGTCACTTATTATGTTGCCACTACCTAATCACTTATTTATTTAATTATCCTAAATACACAACATACCTTCCCCACAAGTCCCATAAGTTCATATTATTTTAACCCTATCTATTAACCTAAACTTAATACTAAATATATTTTCTGCAGATTAATGTTTGAGTATTTCACTATTAAATGTTACAACAGCATCATGTGGTATACCTAATTGCTGTCTCATTTCAGTAGAAGGAGTTGGGATATATACTTCCCGCTTCCTCAGTTGGTTAATATGTATAGTTACTATTGGTCCATCCTCTATTCGAACTAAAAATCTGACTGGTCCTTTAATTCTGAATATCTCTCCCTTTATCCATTTCTCTCCTCTTGAGTAGTTTCTCAACCACACTTTATCTTTAATTCTAAACATTCTTACCGGAACTTGTTTATTGCATTCTAATTGAGTTTCTTTAACTTGTTTACTAGAAAAGGGGTGTATTATATCAAATCTTGTTCTAAAACGTCTTCTATTAAGTAATTCAGCTGGAGTTTTTCCGGTTACTGTACTAGGCTTAGTTCTTAAACCAAATAATAATCTAGGCAGTTTTACTGATATGTCCTCATTTGATAAAAGTTTCAATTTATTTTTTATTGTCTGTACTGTCCTTTCAGCTTGACCATTTGTAGAAGGGCTATATGGAGGGGTCAAAATTTGTCTTATGCCATTACTCTTTAAAAATGTTTTGAATTCTTCAGAAATGAATGCAGTGCCATTATCTGAAACTAACACTTCTGGTAATCCTTGCTCTGCGAATATCTCTCTAAGTGCTTTAATGGCACATTCACTTGAGGTTGTTCTAACTACTTTGACTTCTGGCCATTTTGAATGGGGATCTACTACTATTAAAAACATCTGTTTATTGACTGGACCAAAAAAATCTACATGTAGACGTTGCCATGGATTTTCAGGTGTAATCCAAGAATGTGTAGTGCCTGTTGGGTTATTCCTATTTGTCTGGCAACCTTCACAGCTTGCAATTAATTTTTCGATTTCATGATCGAGACCTGGCCACCAGAAATAACTCCTAGCAATAGATTTTGATACCACAATACCATCATGTGCCTCATGTAAGGAATGTAACATATATTCTCGCATCGGAGGTGGTATCACCACTCGACTTCCCCATACAATACACTCATTGCTTTCATTTCTTGCTCATTGCTTTGATAATTCTTCTGTTGTTTCCATTGGCCATCTACTTAGTGCATCCGCTCCTCCGATATTCGTACCACATTTATACTGCAGTTCATAATCATAGGCATTTAATTTTAAAGCCCATCTCATCATACGAGGAGATAAAATGTTTGGAATAGCCTTATTAGGACTTAATATTCCCAGCAATGGTTTATGGTCCGTATATATCAATACATGACGTCCATAGAGATATTGGTTGAATTTTTCTATGCCAAACATAATCGCCGCCGCTTCTTTATCCATTTGACTATAATTTCTTTCTGCCTTTGTTAAAGTTCGAGAACCCATAGCTATTGGTCGTTCCTATCCATCTTCCATTTTATGGGCTAACACCGCTCCAACTCCATATTCCGATGCATCACAGGTCAATATAACTGGTTTTGTATTGTCGAAATGTGTTAAAGTCTGTTCGCTTGATAGTCCAGCTTTAGCTCCATCAAATGCTTCCTGTTCCGGTTTGCCCCATTTCCACACTGCCCTTTTATCAAGCAACCTATGTAATGGTTCCAGCAATGTTGCTTTATTTTTTATAAATCTTTCATAAAAGTTTAACAACCCTAGAAATGCCTGTAGTTCTTTGATGTTTCTTGGTGCTTTGGCATTTTTTATTATATTTATTTTTTTCTGACTAGGATGAATTCCCTTGCTATCTACCACATAACCTAAAAATTCTACTTGGTTTGTTGCTAACTGACATTTCTTTTTGTTCAGTCTCAAACCCACATTTTTTAGAGCCTTAAGTACGCTTTCTAATCTATCATTATGTTCTTGTATTCCTTTTCCGGCCAGCAAAATATCATCAATCAAAACTGTAACCCCCTTTATACCAGCCATTGTAGTTGACATCAACCTCTGAAATATCCCTGGACACGCCTTTAGACCATATGGTAATCTCTTCATTTTGTATAATCCCTTTGCAGTATTTATGGTTAATAGTTTTGCAGTATTATCTGTCACCTTTACTTGAGTATATGCTTCTTTCAGATCCAGCTTAGTAAATATGGTACCACCCGCTAACTCCGACAATGACTCATTGATTGTTGGTTGCGGATATGTGTCCGTGTCTGTCGCCATATTGACAGTCAATCTGTAATCACCACACAATCTGATATTCCCATTAGTCTTTATAACTGGAACTATAGGCGTAGCCCAATCCGAATAGGGTATTGGTTCAAGCACCCCTGTTCTCACTAATCTATCTATCTCCTCACATACCCTTTCTTTGATTGCAAATGGTACTGGTCTATTTTTCCTAAATTTTGGTTGTATACTTCTATTACAAGTTATGTTTACTTCTGGCCCTTTATATTCTCCTAATCCCTCCTGAAAAACTTCTTCATATTTCTTCACCAACTCTTGTAGTGATGTATCCTGTATGCAATTATAATTATTATCTTCTGATACAACATAATTTATGCCTCCCATTGTTATTCCCAACTGCTGAAACCAATTTCTTCCCAAAAGATTTTTTCCTTGTCCTCGAGCAATTAACAACATGAGATTGCCTTTAAAATTACCATATTCAATAAAAACTTCAATGCTACCCTGTAACTGTACCTTATTATTTGTCCAAGTGTGTAAATTTAAACAACTTCTTTTTAGCCCTGGCAATTTGTTCTTCCATATGTACCATGCTTGTTGTTCACATATATTTGAATATGAACACCCTGAATCTACCTCAAATTTAACAGGTTTTCCATTTAGCTTAAGTATCACTTCAACAGGTGGTACTCGCTCGGATCCACTCATACAATGTATTCCATTCATAAATTGATCAACTTCATTCACTTCTGTATATTTTTGTTTATTCTTTCCACACATTTTAGCTATGTGACCAACTTTATTACATTTAAAACATTTAGAAGATATAAAATTACACTTTTGGTACATATGGTTACCCCCACAACGATAGCAATACGATCTTTTTCTTTTACCTTCTTCTACTGCACTCACCTCCATTGGTTCAGATTCAATATTATACTTATTAGACCCTGCACTATAACCGGAACTACATTCCCCTGGCACATTTATTACCTTCAAGTCTTCTCCTCGTTTTTCGGCTTGTAGCGCCATTTCCACCGCCATTTCATACGTCAAACCAACTTTTTTTAAAAAACTTTCCTGTAGTTTCGTATCGTATACTCCACATACCAATCGATCTCGTAAAGTTCTTTCGAGGTCAACAAAATTACAAAATCTACTCATTTTTCTTAATTCAGCAATAATCTTGCATAGATTCGTCTGTGCCTTGCCTTCGCATGTGAAATTTATACGATTCCACTATTTCATTTGGCCTTGGACGAAAATGGTTCTTTAGTTTCGCTATCACCTCCACCAAGGTTACCTGGCTCAAATCACTTGGAAATATCAATGTTTTTGACAAACTATACAAATCATCACCACATGACGCAAAGAAAATAGCTTTCTGTTTATTAATATCATTTACACCATGTGCTTCTAAGAAAAACGCAAATCTCTCGATATAGTTTTCGCAATTATCATTTTTAATATTAAATGACTCAAATTTAAGGTCCCCCATTATGTATAAGCACTTTACACTTAGTTTCACTCACTATTTTCACTATATTTTCCGATTTTTCTCGTCGCCAAATGTTGTATACTTACTCGGTGATTTTATAACTGCCATCTTGTTTTTAGATTCCAGTACTTTTCAAAAATACCGCCAACTGTCACTTATTATGTTGCCACTACCTAATCACTTATTTATTTAATTATCCTAAATACACAACACCTTTTTACAATTTTTCTTTTCCTATCTAATTTTATTATGTAAGCAATTTTCAAAGACTATGTGTATCTATTGTAAGAACAATATAATATTTAATAGCTGTCTCAAAGAGTTATGGCTTGAGTTACTGTTTTTACGCGTTTTGCTATTAATGTCTTAGTTTTTATAAAACATGCATTTATAAAATTCGGTTTGTTATTACATTATTAAAATTCAATTAGTTTTAGTAAAGGAAATACTTTAAATGCTTCATACTTCATTTAAATGCTTCATAGTATATTTTATACAGATACTTTATTCCTTTGGCACTGTGTGTAAATACTTATTTCTATTTTTGATAATTAAAAAACGTAATTTATAATTTTATTTAGTAGTTTAATAACTATTGTGGACCGTCATGACGCAGAGGCGCAGCGTCTGCCTGTAAGTGCAACGGGTGTGTAGATTTATTTCTCACTAGGGGAGGATGGACTATTTAATTTCCATTTTCTTTGCTCTGGCAACTAGGTAAGCGTGGCGTTGACGAATGGACGATGGTTCCTGCGGTTCCCTCTGCCTATCATGATATGTGAGGGATAAAGGGTGAAGCTAATAAAATATATTTATGGTACGAAAACATATCATAAGGTCTTAAGCTAGTTAAAATATTAGTTCATCTTGTCCACAGTCATCGATTTTTTTAAAAGAAATTAGTATTTTAAGGCAGCACTCTTAAATTAAATTTTTGCATTTATTTTACCAATTTTGATTACTTTACAATTTAGAAAATATTTCTAGATCGTTATCTTATTAGCCAATGCTGTCGAAAACAGCATCCCAATATAGTATAATTTAAATTTATACTCGCAAAAGCGTCAAGCGTTCCAATATTCAAAACAAGCTCTTACTTAGTGGCATCAATGAATCTGTCATTTACAATTTGTGACTGATACGCGTGAAAGCTAATTTGTTATGGTATTTGTACTTATCTTATTGCTTATGTAAATTTATTTGAAATATTTAATAATCGAAAAAGGGGACAATAAGAGTAGAAATAGTGAGGAGGGGGTTGAATGGGAAGTGGGGGATATATTTAAATGTAACGTCAATAATTACTTACGAAAATTCTAGTTAATTTATTTTGTGAGTATAATTATATTTCATTTCAACTATTTTCTTTTTTTTTGTATGACAAACGTATAGAAGGTAAAAAAAAAGTTAATATAAATAAATATAAATGAAACGTAGTCAGTGAGAAATCTATAGCCTATATCAATAAAGCCCGGATATAAAAGATTTAACCAAATACTGTTAAATTGCTTCTAACAATTGAAGAGGTCCGTTATTATGGTATCATAGGTAATAATCTAACCAAACTCTCATCGATAAAAAATAAAATCGATTGGCGATATATATATATATATATATATATATATATATATATATATATATATATATATATATATATATATATATATATATATATATATATATATATATATATATATATATATATATATATATATATATATATATATATATATATATATATATATATATATATATATATATATATATATATATATATATATATATATATATATATATATATATATATATATATATATATATATATATATATATATATATATATATATATATATATATATATATATATATACATTGCAAAACATTAAAAATATATCGCTTAAGCGCAAGTCATATTCAACTAAAGTCTTTATTTTAATTTCAAGGCGATTTCAAAACATCTTGATGACTGATAAAAAGGCGATCCCATGGAAATTCTATTTTATTCTTGAAGTAAGGAACCTAAAGAATTAAACTTTTATATGTTCTTGACGAATAAAATCCTCTTAGATTTTCCTCTTATAACATTATGTATTATTCAATTTATATTTACTTTACACGTGTAAAAATAAATCATTATATAAGAATTTTAAGGATAGAAAATCCAAAGTGCGGCGTTGAGTTCCGCCATTCAACGCACAATATCTCTAAATTCGGTTGAAAATGTGGAACGGTGAGTCTTAAGAATAAGTTCTCTTTCAAATCGAGAAGCTTTTTTTTGTATATTCGATATTGAAAATGAAAACAAAAGCTTTGTAAGTATACTAAATTAATAACTTAAATTAATGATTAAAAATTTAAATTAAATTTATTTCCCTACAAATCCAATAAATGAAATAAACTACATAACGACCTAAATAGTTTTTCTCATTACACAATTATTACAAAACGTTTCTGGGAATTGATTAAATCTGTAAATACCGACCCTTAAGTTGGCAGGGAATTTGTGCGGAATTATAATAAAGGGTTTAAGTAAAAACCGTTTCAGGCATTCCCGAGGGTCAGGTGAAGTTATAACGTATATTAATTTTTTTTCTTAGCTATTAATTGGTACCAAATGAAAAGTTATTAGTTATATTTGACTGCTTACTGTAAATGCTGCGGTTGCAAGTTCGATTCCCTTTCAATTAAATTATTTATTTTTAGCTTCAGACTACGTTTCATACTGAACAAGGTAGGCAGAGGGAACCGTAGGTACTGGAGTAATCTAGCATTAAGATACTCCGTTCTCTGATGCTTTTAAGGTATCATACTCGTATGTTGAGTGGCGAGGTTCAAAGTAGTGCTAGTAGCTATCAATTCTAAACCCAGGTTGGCCAATATTGCGAGGAAACTAATAGAGTCACAAATAATAACAAAGAATATTTTATTATTTAAGCACTAAGCTTAAAAAAATATGTTTTTTTAAATTACGTATCATAATAAATTCAAATTCAAATAATTTTCTTCTAAATAAAAATACTAAATTAATTTTTTTTGAATGTCAAAAATATTAACACCCTTTAGCTAAAGCATTCGTTAAGTGCCTCAGAGTTGAGAAAAATCGGCGCAAAAACCACAGCGGGACTTATTTTCATGTGATTAAATTTTACCAATTATTAATTTTTGAAATTAATACGTTTGAAACAGTTTGTTTCGAAAATTTGATTTCAAAATCGTTAACAAGTTTTAACACGCACGCCATTTCACATTCTTGTTATTGTTGGACTAGAAAATGATGTTATTTAACAACTAAGTTATGCTTAATCTAATCTAAACATTTTATACAAACTAAAAATGTCATGCAAAATGTAAAAACTTGAACTGAATTTGAACAAAAGTTAAAAATTTCTCGAAGTATTAATATTCACCTTATAACACAACATAGAACGTGCGAGACGACCGCAGATCGGTATATTTACTGTACGGATCCAGGTGACATATTGTGGGAACTACCCTCGAATGGCTTGCGATACAAGTATAAACGCGAATGTTAAAGTAGAAATGGATGGAATAGAAATTATATTTTATTTTTAGAAAACCATCGTGGCGCAGAGGCACAAGTTTTCATATAAATGCGACAATTTGTAGGTTCAATTCCCACTGGAAGTAATGAATTATTTACACTTTCATCCATCTGGTAATAATGAAGTGAGTTCCGCCACTTGACACGCTATGCCCTGAAAGGCGGAGATCGGAGTGTCTTATCACTAGGTTTCTTACGGCTAAGGTTCGCTCTACCTACTACTACATTAAATTTTGTATCTTCGTAAAACAAATAATTATGATATTTTTTATTTTGATTATAAATTTTGAATTTTTTAGAATCACATATCTCATCAAATTTTATTTTAGAAAAGAACATTATTTTTAATTATAACTTTATCATAATATAGAAATGTTATCGCAATGATAACGTTATTTATACAAGTTTTAAAAAATACTATCTACAATTAGAAAATGAAATAGAAAAGTTTTTAGTACTTTAGTATTTTCTTTGTAATTTAAATATTTTCTATTTTCTTCTAAGTTCGTTTACTATCGGACCTCAACGTTCGGACCTCAAATTCCGAAGCCGTTTGCCACGACGACCTCTTGTTTTCTTACATAATTATAGAAATATAGCCCAATAAGCCTAAATATTGTATTCAATATAAATATTCCATCTAGTTTTATATATCTATGTACATAATAGCTCACCTCCCGTTACTATATTTATACAAAGGATGGCGAGGTCGCGTTGATATCCATTTTTTCATGAATTATGACACGCTAGAGAGGTATAGGTACTTTAGTATGTTTTTCGGCTATGCTTTCGAAGGGTAATGTCTTTTCTAATAATAAAAATACGTCGTGGCGCAGAGGCGTAGCGTCTATCTATAGACGCGACGTCATGTGGGTTCGATTTCCATTTGGGGAAGATGAATTTTTATATTTCCATTTTCTTCGCTCTGGAAACTGGGCAAAGCGAGGCGTTGAATTCTGCCACTCAAAAAGCAATGCCTTAAGAAAAGGTGGAAAGCGGAGACAGAGAAGGCAGGGACTAAGCAAGTTGCAGTTTTCTCTGCCTACCCTGCCATGTGCATGATAAAACGCAAAGATATAAAAAATACAGGTTGAAATGATATAAAACCAGTTTTTTAAGTAAACGAAGCTTAGAAATCAATTCGTTCTTAACCAAGCGAAACAGATACAATGAATGTAGTCATCTAGACGCAGTGACTGTAAACGCTGATATGCACTCGAACCCCATTCAAGTTTTAGTCACTTATATTTTTTCAATATAGTAGGAAAAGGTTACCAAGATGGATCGTAAGATTGGAAGGAAAAATCGTAAAATCCTTGACAAATTATCCCCTAAATGACCATTGATAGATGTATTCTAGCTATAAAAAAATAAAATATACATCTTTCAAAGTAATGACTTCAAAATGTATGTCGCATTATGTTGACACTAATTGTTAGAATTTTAATTTAATGAATTAGACAAGTTGCCATGTCAAAAAAATATAAAGAACGCAGTACAAAAATTTAAAGTACTTCTTAAAATTTACTTCAAATTTTCATTTAATACACTAAATAAAAGCAAGGATTGTAAACGTAATTTGAGGTTCAATGGTTTGTTTCTCATTCGAGGGGAACAAATAATTTTTATCTTCTTCGCTCTGTTAACAACTTTTAGCGCGGCGTTGAATTCCGCTGCTCGATATTTGAAGAGGAGGCTGCTACGGTTCCTGCAGTTCCTTCTATCTACCCCTCTGTATGTGGAGTACAGCTGAGATAAAAATAAAAGAGTGAATACTAAGAAATAATTATTATATTAAATAATAATTATCACATTTATATTGAATACAATATAGTTTATAATATCAATATTTTTTTACAAATATTTTGAACCCATCTAAAACTGTACCCATTACTCATATACATACATGTACTTATACGACATCACCCGAGGACTAGCTTGTTAACATATTATTATTATGGTAATTGCAAAGACACGATGTTTGCGTCATAAAAATATATCTCAGCAAAAATGGAGCAGCAAGAACTTTTTTAGGTAAAACTATTTTTTGCGAGACAGATTTAGCTCGAAGCTATACCTAGTTCTAGATACAATTTAATATTTATTATGTTTTTTTAATAAATTTTAAATACATTGTGGATTGACCTACTTGGTCAGTCTTACTGCAACACATCATTTATCATTAAAATTCGATAATTTAAATGAAAAATTTACAAGGGGTTTATTTGTACGAACGATTGTAAGACTGTAGTTTTTTGTTATACTCGTATAAGGGTTCTTTTGTCTTTTATAGTATGATTGTCTTAATAATCGTGGCGTTAAATTCCGTTAGTTAGCACGTAATGCCTCGAATTGGGAGGAAAGCTAGAAAGTAGTGGAGCTTAACATTAGATTCTCTCTGCTGTAACCGTTGTTTGGATTTTTTATAATATTAATCTATTTAAATTTCCACAAGTATTGTTTTATATCTATATTCTATAAGTAAACTATGATTTTTATAATTTTGAGGTTCTAAGTACACAAATAACACGTGTGTGACAAAAAAATTTTAGAAGTAAATTTTATAATCTAAAAAATCAAAGAGTACGTAAATGATTTTTAAGCTTTATTTTAAGCTTTTTGACCTTTTTCACCTCCTGAACTGGTACTTTGAAATTGTAAACAAGTGACTTCGTCGATGTTCTTGGGTGAATTGTAATATAATATGCATACTTTTATTTTTCCCTTTCGAATCACTATATATAATAAAA
Organism: Dione vanillae; assembly: GCA_037178615.1. Lineage (NCBI taxonomy): Eukaryota > Metazoa > Arthropoda > Insecta > Lepidoptera > Nymphalidae > Dione > Dione vanillae. The sequence goes on from JAZFAU010000026.1 coordinate 779,405, forward strand.
AAATAATGAATTATATATGTATGTAGGCACATAATATTTTTAATTTTTTTAGGTTAGACAAAGGGAACCGTGTGAACCTAATTAGGTTAAACGGAGTGTCTTAATATTTTAAGACTACTCCGTTTTCCAATTTTATCATTTCAAAGCAATACGTGCTTACGACATTTTTTCTGATTTGCAAGAACTATACACAAATGTTGTTTCACCGCCTACTTTATTTTTTCGTGAAAATTTTAAACAAAATGGGTCGTCTGTTCCGAATATTACCAGAAATTAGCATTGTAAGAAAGACAGAAGCAGAAAAATTAGAGTCATTCTTATTTTACTGTTTCTGTTTTAGAAATAGAATTAATATTATTAGTGATCAAAAAAAATATTAAAAATGTTGAAGTAAGTCCAGTAACACGTACGTAAGCCTACTCTCGGCTTACTCTAAGTCAGTCAGACTCAGTTATATCTATATACATCACAACCAGTAATTTCCATTTTATTTTTCTCTTATTATTCTCTTATTAAAATTAAAACGTAGAAAATTTTCAAATTAACATTTGATTGAAGAACAAAAAATGTATTGTTTCAATGTATCCATTGAGAATCTTTTGAAATCCAAACAAATACTTCATTTTAAGATAAATAATCTGTCAAATAATAAGAACAGTATGAATAAGTCAAAAGGCGAACCATTGTATCCACTTTAAAGGGAACTGTTTACAAAACACGCCCAGAATTAAGTACTTTACGTTTTCTCATCTTTTATTTCTTAATTTTAAATAAAAATAAGATTGTTAAAAGACTTTTGATGTGTTCTTGTAGTAGATGTAGTTCAAAATGAATATGAAATTTTATTATAATATCTTTTTTTTTTAAATTAGAAAGAGAGTGCATATCGCCTATCTATTCCTTGTCCGATGGATTCGTTCCTCAATTTTGAGATATTGTTCCTCAATGTTTATGATAGTTTGAGAGGCGAAACTCAACGCCTTGGTTATAACATTTAATAATTAAATAAAATAAAAAAGACTAGACCTTGACTAGAAAAACTTGACAAACTTGGTTATTATTATAGATCTGTTGACATTCTTACGAATGTATATCACTCCGTTTACAGAGGGAACTTAGAGCTAAGATCCTAGTGTTCCACTTTCCTCGAGTGGCTTTCGTTGATTGGTTCAACCCCTATCCTAGTTATTCTTTTCGTCAAGGCAAAACGAATAAGAGAAAATAAAAATAATATTTTTTTCTAGTTAAAATCAAATTCAAAATCGATTTTTTTGATATACATATGTGTATATTTTTTGTATACATTTCTCAAGTTACGCTACATTAATTAACAACGATTTAAAACTTATTATCTTCATATTTGTTATATCCTTTCTTATACAAATGGGTTATCTAACATACAAGTTCCATATGTAGCATTAGAACAGACCTAAATAAGGGAATAATCTACATCATAAACACTCGTCTACAATAGCATGAGTTGGGCACAATGAAAGTTTTCCAATAAATCATGACTGTGCGGACGCGGCTTAGGGATTACGTTGCACGGACGTGTAATGTGTAGTCTATTTTATATTTGCAAGAATATTACGTTTTGGGTGTAGATTTTAAAAATCTATTTTGTGTTGTTGTTGCTTGAAAAAGCAAACAGCAATATATATATATATATATATATATATATATATATATATATATATATATATATATATATATATATATATATATATATATATATATATATATATATATATATATATATATATATATATATATATATATATATATATGCTTAAATTTAAACATTTTGTGTATAATTGAAATGAAATTATAATAAATATAATTTTTATTTATAGAAACAAAAAAAGGGTCCTGGGTTCGATTCCCAGCCGAGGAAGATGGATTTTCTATCTCCATTTTCTTCGCTCTCACAACTACGCAAAGCGCGCTGTTAAGTTCCGCCACTCAAAACGCAATGCTTCGAAAAAGGCAGAAAGCTAGGAAGGAAAAAGCAGGAACTAAGCAACGGAGCGTCTTAACTCTAGATTACTATGTTTCCTGCAGTTCCCTCTGTCTACCCTGCCGTGTGCGGGATAAAGCGTGAAGCTAAAGAAAAAAGAAAAAGATATATTTACAATATAGTTAAGAATCTTCGTCTACCCTCCACTGCCAAAAATGACAACGTGTAAAAACATATGGCTCAGTAGCGTTGCATTTTATTATTATTTTAGATTTCGAAAAGTACGAGTATTTGTACGAACACAAGTTCGTTGAGATTAATTGTGATAATTGCTGGATAATTATTTATATGGAAGTACATATCTGAGTTACACTGGTGATTTGGTCTTTCTGTTGTTAATGTATGTCGTTACTAAATTACTAATGTATTTTGTATAAACATTACTTCATAAATTTTAACTATTGCCCGGTTGTTCTTAAATGTACCTCAAATAAACGTAAAATGATATCAAAAATGTATGACCCACGTGGTAATGAAGCCAAAATCCAGATAGTATTTCCTCGCGTGATCGCTTAACGAGTACTCTGAGCAAGGAAATTGTCAGCTTTTGGGTCACCATAGAGATCACTAACCATTTCGACGTTTCCTTAACAAATCATTTTGTAATTGGACCTTACAGACTTAAGATATCAACGCCGAAAGATAAGAATAAATAGTGGGTTATATTATATATCGGCTATATGTTTTAAACAAACTTATTCCAAATAAATTAATTATAACACATAACTGTCTGTAAGGCGGAATCCGAAAATAAGGCGTGCAATCCTAGGCGTCTAAACCTTTTGTTTGATATCGCAAAATTATCAGCAGGCACTTCATCCTAAATTAAACCGTACGCTTAAGATACAAAAGACGCTTTTATCTATGATAGACGAAGGCTTGAGCCTTAAATACTTAATACTAGTAATTGTTATGTTACTTAACATTTATTTAATTATTAAAATAATGTTTATGAACCAAAATAATTAGATTTGTCCTGATATATTTACTAAGTTTGGCGAAACAAGACAGTTCGATTCGCATCGGCAGCATATATATATATATATATATATATATATATATATATATATATATATAGCAGCAGCATATATATATATATATATATATATATATATATATATATATATATATATATATATATATATATATATATATATATATATATATATATATATATATATATATATATATATATATATATATATATATATATATATATATATATATATATATATATATATATATATATATATATATATATATATATATATATATATATATATATATATATATATATATATTTGTAATTTTGTTAAGATAATATTCAATTACACGGGTCAACACGAATTTTGAGTCTGAGTTCTGTACCTCTGATTTTGATTACTTATGCCTAACTAATTAATGAAAAAATATTTTTATCTAATAAAGTTTGCTTTTGTAGTTACTAAGACGAAATTTTAATTTTTATGAAAAAGCTCTATTTTTTAATTTAAATTATACGTAAAAGGAAAACAGTTTTCAATTCACATATTTTTACTGACTTTAATTATACAACACGGCATAAATAAACCCACAAATACAAAAAAGAATATAAAAAAGACTTTAAAAATGAACAGATATGGTATTTCTTCTGTGTAAGTTGGAACTTTCTCGTATGAGCCCCCAAATGTAGTCACCCATCATGTTTTCATTATATTGGTGGTTACATCTTGGTGGAAACGTTCCCCTTGCTCTTCTGAATATGCACCTAAGTTGTCTTTAAATTTATCCAAATGAGCATGTAGCATGTGGACTTTCAAAGACATTCTGCAACCCATAACTTGGAAGTTGTGAAGCATATCAGTAATAAGCTCCGTGTAATTCTCTGCCTTTCTATTACCAAGAAAGCCATGAATCACTGCTTTAAGTCTGAGCTGCGCTTGTCTTTCGTGGGTACGGACGAGCTGTAGGAATTGTTCACTGGCCATTATTTTGTTTGTTGGTGGACCGATGAAGATACCAGCTTTAATTTTAGCCTCTGACAATTTCGGGGAAAATGATTTTAAATATTGAAAGACCTCAGAGTCTTGACGCAGAGCCTTAACGAACTGCATCATCAAACCTAATTTAATATGCAATGGAGGCATTAAAATATAATCGAGCTTCACAATTGGTTCAATTTTGACATTATGTTGTCCTATTTGAAACTCACTCCGTTGTATCCATGAGTGCTGCTGGTAGTGAAGTGCATCGGCTCTACTGTCCCATAAGTAAATATAACACGGATATTTAGTGTACCCCGCCTTGTATTCCCATCAGAAATCCAGCCATTTTGAAATCACGTTTTGGAAGACATTTTAAGCCTCACAACACAAAATATGTTATTCAAAGTATAGTATACGTTTGCAAAGTGCGCGCGCACACTGCCGTGGACAGTTTGTTACTCCTGCCTTCCTCCTACAGCGCCCCCTACCCCACTCCTGGATCTTATAGGCAAAGACTCCTAAAAAAACTGCTAAAACACTATAATATTTGTTTTACATTGTTTAAAGATACAAAAGCAAATTTTATTTATTATAAATAGAGTTTCTGCTTTTATTTCGATGTATACGATCAGAAAACATTCACTAAATAACAGACTCAAAGAAAAAAAAATTTTTTTGTTGACTTGTGTTGTTGACCACAGGTAAACGTAAACGGAAACAAGCCAAACAATATAAAATGATCAAAGAGGCGTATCATTAAAAACCATTTTACTGTCATTTGTGGTTTTTATTGGTGTCGTAAATTCTAAGCCACACCATCTTACGAAGTTCGTCGATAGAATTGATCGTAAACTGTTCTTATATTTTGTATTGACCATGAGTTTTGGATAATATTTTAAAAATATTAAAGATAATCTCTATAATTATTTAAATAGATTAAATGAATATTATAAGCTTATTATTTACTTCAATTAGAGGGAGTTATTAGAGACTTAAAAGCAATTTTCACTTAGGGGAATATTAAGCTAACCCTAAACCACGCACTCAGCAGGTAATGCCTCAAAATTTAGGTACCGTTTTAACACTAGATTTCCTTTGCCGATCCTGCTATATAATATTGTTCTTGGACATAGGCAATGCATTTTAAAGTAAGCTTGACGTTATATTCGGTTCTCACTCGCAATCTTTAATTTTTGCATTCACTCTTGTACGAAAATAAACAGGACGAGACAAGGAGAAGACGTGTTCTGAGGTTCTGCCACTCAGCACAGCATATCTCGAAAATTAGGTAAAAAATTAAGTATGGAGTATTTTAGCACTGCGTTTCCTCTTTTTTTTCTGCTATACACAGGAAAAAGCCAGATTTGTTTTAATAATAATATATAGCTTAGTAAAATTATAGTCACCCTATAAATATAGCCGTTCTACACTCTTATTATGGTGAAAACAATTTTTACGAGGTGATTCTGTTCAACAATATTAATGCATTAAAATAAATTGCGAAGAACACACTTATCTACTAAATAAATGTTTATCACAATATAAAGACAAGATTGTGGGTTTGATTCCCATGCGATATTAAAATATTAAGGCTGAGCTTTAAGGCTATTCGTACTAAAACATTTGTTTTTTTTAGCTTCACGCTTTATCCCGCACATGGCAGGGTAGGCAGAGAGAACTGCAGGGACCATATGAACCTAGTGTTAAGACACTCCGTTGCTTAGTTCCCGTTTTCTCCGTCCCCGCTCCATTACCGCCGTTTATATATATAGAGGACAACGCTGCATCCTGCGTATATCGTGGTAGGTAGAGGACTTAGTGTCAAGACAGTCCTTTGTCCGATATCCACCCAAATGGAGACATTGTCATAGCCAACATACTCACATATACAATCCGATGATATACTTTGAATAAGGTAGCCTTCCTACATATTATTCATTTAACTTTATATAATTCAGTTTCACTTGAATAAAAATTACTTAAGCAAAAATTTACCTGAATATATCCCGGCTATTGCGCCCCTCTCTACTGTACTTTTTTTTTTGTGTAGTAGACAAAGTGCAATGTTGAGTTACGCTAAATATACAGTAGATTCAAATTTTGACCGAGAAAGGTTATATGCAGGATAAAGGGTGTAGCTAAAAAAATAACTAAAACCAATTAGAAATCCGATACCTATAAATATTTCATTCACTTGTACCTTTTAGCGAAAATTTACTGTACTCAATACATCTCAGTTTTAATTGCAAATTCTTTCCCTTGGTAATTTGTCGGTTGTTTATTGAAAGCCATTTTATTTGTTGGATTAAATATTGTGAATACATTTGTTAAATAGTTTATTAGATTGAAGTGATCTTTGCGAGTTTGTCAATCTAAAATGTTATTTTTTTACTTTCTACTGTACACTGTACACTGTGGTAAAAAAAACGGGAATCAAGTACTAAAACTACTTCCTTGAAAGACTGCCTATCTATATACGATTTAAAAAATCCTTTGAAAAATTCATCAACACATTCAATAGCCGCTTACCCAATTATGTTACATTAATACAACCTATATATTCTACATGTATACAAATATCGTAAATCACTCGATGTTTTAGTGAAAACAACACTAAAATCTAAACAAATGTTAGTTGGAAGCAATTTTTTATAAAAATATCGTTGCTGAATACCTCTTAAGGATTCCACATTTGCTGATTGTATCGATTAGCATTAAGTTTCATCCATTTAATTTTTTGGAAGCTAATTGTCTATAAAGAAAGAAAAAATATACTTACATTTAAACACAATAAATATTGAGGACCGTCGTGGCGTAGAGGCGCAAAGTCTGCCTGTAACGCGACGGTTTCTGGGTTCGATCCCCAGTCGGGGAAGATGGATTTTTCTACTTCCATTTTCTTCGCTCTGGCAAACTAGGCAAAGCGCGGCGTTGAGTTCCGCCACTCAACACGCAATGCCACGAAAAAGGCGGAAAGCGGGGACAGAGAAAGCAGGGACTAAGCAACAGAGTGTCTTAACACTAGGTTCCCACAGTTCCTGCAGTTCCCTCTGCCTACCCTGCCATGTGCGGGATAAAGCGTGAAGCTAAAAAATAAATATTTATAGGTACTGTTACAGATTTCAGCACCACTAATTCAGATGCATTACGAAAGCTGTTAGAGCAAATAATAACACTATAGCTTTCAACGACAATGTTAACTCAAGAACTATAGGAAAAATTTTGTTATATTAAATTATTTTCAGTTTAATTTTACAGTGAAAGCATAAGGAGTAGAGAAGCGAGTGTTATTTTAAACGAAATGGTTGCGAGTTCTATTCCCACTGAAATTAAATGAAATGAAAAGAAGCAATGGCTATTTTTTTATTTGAAATATAATTAACACTACAGACACTTGGTCCGGACCCTTTTTTACTTCTACTATATGTTCTTATCATAAACACATTTTTTTTTATATTTATTTTTACTTAGAACTAAGACTACAACTCGTCGTCGTCGTCAGCCAATCGCTGTCCACTGCTGGACATAGGCCTCCCCAAGTTTGCGCCAAACATCCCGGTCCTCCGCAACCCTCATCCAGCCTGCTCCGGCAACCCTGCGTATGTCGTCGGTCCAGCGGGCCGGAGGGCGTCCTACACTACGTTTGCCAAGACGCGGTCTCCACTCCAGGACTCGTCTGCTCCAACGGTCATCGGTTCTGCGGCAGACGTGGCCGGCCCATTGCCACTTCAGCTTGCTAATTTTGCGAGCTATATCGGTTACTTTCATTCTTTCACGAATAACCTCATTTCTGATTTTTTCTTGAGAGAGACCCCGAGCATAGCTCGCTCCATAGGACGCTGAGCGACTATAAATCTGTGGACCAGCCCCTTTGTCAGTGTCCACGTCTCGGCAGCGTATGTTATCACCGGTAGGACGCATTGCTCGAAGACCTTGGTCTTCAGGTTTTGCGGAATTGTTGACGTAAGGACTCGACGGAGCTTGCCAGACTACAACTAATTACATAATATTATAAGTTTCGTTGCAAGTTTTTGCAATTCGTGTCTGCGTATCAGTTTAACACTGTTACAACATATATATATATATATATATATATATATATATATATATATATATATATATATATATATATATATATATATATATATATATATATATATATATATATATATATATATATATATATATATATATATATATATATATATATATATATATATATATATATATATATATATATATATATATATATATATATATATATATATATATATATATATATATATATATATATATATATATATATATATATATATATATATATATACATACATACATATACTAAAAGTACTCCTCTAGATATTCAATTTCAATTAATAACATGTTATCACGAAACACCAGCAGACAACAAACATTTGTTTACAAAACGAAATTCACAGAATGAAAGTAAATGATAAACCGCTCCAATTTTAATAAGCACCGGACCAATACGAAGTGGACTATTTACACTTATCGCGGATTAAACAACAGTTTCAATAAAGCTTCGTGTGCAATTGAAATTAATTTGGGGCTTCTCTTTATTAATATGTAGAATAGTTCTGAATATTGAGATGTATAATATTCTTATTTCAGACATAGCTAGCTGTGCCTCATTTTCAGTCAGTCAATTACACTTTACAAAAAATGTGAAATTTGTTTTGTTCATATTATTGTTCAATTGGAGATGATTTAAGAAAAAAGAATGATTAATTATTTTTTTGTAAAAGCAGAATATGGAGAGAGGAGAGAGAGATATCGTAGTATAGCAGGACAGCGTCTCCAGGCTAGTTGCTAATAAGGTATTTACTTTATAAATGGTTTATTATCATAATATTTTTATTTTATATCAACGTCGGCTTAAGTTAATATGCAATATTTCTTCAAAACTTAGAATTCTATAACCCCTAATAATGTAACCTCTTTTCACCATATTTGAGAAAATAACTACTTATGAAAAATGAATTACAATATTACTAACAAAATTCTTATTGATAACTAAACATGAAGCAAATGCAAAAGTCTTATATGTATATTTCCTTGAAAGGATTATCATCACAAATAGATTTTACAAGTCAAAGGGCTGTGAAAAAGCTTGGATGAATAAAAGATGCCTTTGTATGGCCATCGTATTCATGTTTACGCCACCAGGTCATTCTGATTTTTAATTTTGTCTTCAAAAGAGTATAGGAGTATTTAAAAGATTGAGTGAAATTCATAAGCGTGGCCAATAATTGGTTTTTGATTTTTATGCTTTGCAGCAAAGAAGGCAAAGAGAGTACAGTATCAAGATATTCTGTTTGAATTTAATGAGCTACCCCAATTTCAAATTGACCGAGAAACGCTTATTGTTGTTTTTATAGGTACACTATAAATAAAGTAATTTCCTTCAGGAGGCGAACAAAATCAGAAAATTCATGCTTAAATTCCAAATTAACTATGTGTTTATAAATGTGTCAAACAGAATCAAGTGTTGCTTCTCTCCGCTTTCTAAGCAACTCTTAAAAACATCTACAAGAGCATACGACTGTATTCTCTTTCAACATTGATGTCGATATTTATACGAATAACCGTCCGATTTCATTCAGATACAGCTATAGAATTTGTAAGGAAAATTGATTTACTCCAGCCAAGTTATAGTACATAAAGTAATAACACTCATCAATATACCAAATAAAAGCGGCACAAAGAAATGCTCCTTTGCTCCGAGAAAATGTTAGCATTTGTTTCTTGTGATACAATTTTTTCTTGGCTCTTCCCTTATATGGTAAGTTTGACTAGCATAAACGGTATTTCGGAGTCCGTACGATCTTATAATGAAATTAGCAATTACTGCAACTTTTATTTTGTTATTACTTAAAAATATAAAACAAGCTTGCTTGTTATATGTTATTATTTATTTATTTATTCAAAAGAAGATAAAAAGCGGGGACGGAGAAAGCAGGGACTAAGCAACGGAGTGTCTTTACACTAAGTTCCCACAGTCCCTGCAGTTCCCTCTGCCTACCCTGCCATGTCCGGGATAAAGCGTGAAGTTAATAACAAAAACGATAAAATAATTAGACAGATTATTAACATTTTCTTTTTTACTATGAATATTATGAAATTTTTTAAGTCTTATATGTATGTATCTATACTATTTACAAAATAAATGCGTTCTTAATTGACGTGTAAAATAGATCAACACAAACCTACAACCTTCTAAGGTAACTTCAAACTTCTAATTTTATAATGTTTTCTTATAATTAAATTAAATTTAATCCTAATTAACTAAGTTGAGTTTTGACAACAATCCTATAGTACTTTTGTGCTGTTATGCAATTTCCGTTCTATAACAGGTTTATTTTCAATTAAAAGAACATGTTGTTATGTCATAGCGACGCTTCTTAATGGCTAATTCAATTTCTGTCACTGATTTATTCTTCAGTATACGAGTAAATACAAAATTATCGTTAGAATTCTCATTAAATATTCCTTATTTTATATGCCATTTAAAAAAATCGCCATGAATCAGTTACTTCTAACTCATGTAAAAACTTTCGTAACTGCAACTAGTATATAATGGAAATCTTTCTTGTAATTATTATAGTGCAGAACGTTCGGCGTCTGTTATCTCACTATATTTTTTTTTAGCTTCACGCTTTATCCCGCACATGGCAGGGTAGGCAGAGGGAACTGCAGGAAACATATGAACCTAGTGTTAAGACACTTGTTAGACACCGCAGGTTGTGATAGAAGTAGTAAAGCAAGTGTAATAGATCTACTTAAAAGGTGGTTACAACAAAATAATACAGTAATAATATTATACTAAAAACTAACACGTCTTCGACATATTTCATGACATATTGTATAGCAAAAAGACAAAATTGCTTCCTGGAGACGCGCCAAACTAAGGTTGACCCGATATCTTTAATACCTGAGCTTTTCATACCACGTGATAAAAGCACACTAACACCTTTATAATGATACAGAAGCTTAGTAGAAACTTTAAGTATTTATAATATGAAAAAGTGAATGCCATATCACAATATGATAGTGTTTTAGATATATATCAATGGCGATGAAGTAAGCGTTATAACACTGTTCTCTGTTTACTGACGTATTTCATAGCAGTCTAGTAAGACAAAATGCTCTGTTAAGTTCCACTAGCAAACAGATAAGCGGTAATTTGACTTCTCAATACTTATAGAAGATTCTCTTAAATATTTGGTAAAGCAATTAATAAAATTTATAATTTATAATTTTTACTTAGCTCTTCTCTTTTATGGTAAATTTGACTAACATAAACGGCATTTCGGAGTCCGTGCGACCTTATAGGAAAGTTAGCAATTACTGCAACTTTTATTTTGTTATTACTTAAAAATATTAAACAAGCTTGCTTGTTATATGTTGTTATTTATTTTAAACTCTATATTTACAATATTAACGTGGTTTTTTCAATCAACTTCCTGAATTGTTATAAATCATCGCAAGATCTTTGTCGTACTGTTGATATCAAATTTTTCTTAAATAAGACATTAGAGAAAAAGAAATGTGTATGGACAATTTAAAAAAAGAATATGTGCTTGTACTATTGTACATACGTAAGAAGTGAAACTTCTTTATGGCATTATTTTTCAAAAAACGATCTACTTTATGCCACTTCACAGAAATTGATTAAAGAAAGCTACAATGGATAAAATTAAAACGAAAGGCGTTTATTATCATAGACATACATACAAATAAAACAATTATATCATCTTATCTTTTTGCCACTGAGATTATTATAGCATTCCATTAATTATAATTGAATTATTACTATCATTGTTATCGTTATCATACATGTTTGTAATTATAGGCTTATGGTAACTAAAATATGAAATATATGGTTTACATTTCACGAAATTTAGTGATCGAGTAAAAACTCCATAAATTGTAGTGCCGGATCTTGTTGTTGACGTTTGAGGATTGTTTTTCATGGATAAATTCAATTTATTTTTCACGCATTCAACTACTTTCAAAGAATTTTCAATGAAAAAATGAAAGTATTTTATCAATATTGATGCCGAGTAAAGCGGCACCTTCACTTGTATACGGCAACTATGAAGAGTGAAGAAAATTAATAATATCGTTCAACTTCTGATTAGGAGGTATATACAATGCAAGAATCAGTAATTTCATTGGAAGATTCATCATAATTCTGCTATTCAATTGATTAATAATTCAATTTCCAAAAACAATTTATAACATATTTCAGAATTTATATTTCATAATAATAAATTAAAATTCACTAAATTAACAGTCGTATTGATTAATAACTACTAATTTTAATTAAATTATATACATTTATCTTTTTACAATCAAAAATAGAGAATAATCTTAAATAACAGAATAAACATGGCTTGTAACCGAAAAATGTAATGCGTAGCCAAAAAATGTAAGGGGGAATTTTTTTCCAAAGCCGATAAAGAAGTTTCACTTAAAAAATTACACTCAAACCGAACACTTTATCTAGAAGTTATATATATATATATATATATATATATATATATATATATATATATATATATATATATATATATATATATATATATATATATATATATATATATATATATATATATATATATATATATATATATATATATATATATATATATATATATATATATATATATATATATATATATATATATATATATATATATATATATATAACTTCTAGATAAAGTGTTCGGTTTGAGTGTAATTTTTTAAGTGAAACTTCTTTATCGGCTTTGGAAAAAAATTCCCCCTTACATTTTTTGGCTACGCATTACATTTTTCGGTTACAAGCCATGTTTATTCTGTTATTTAAGATTATTCTCTATTTTTGATTGTAAAAAGATAAATGTATATAATTTAATTAAAATTAGTAGTTATTAATCAATACGACTGTTAATTTAGTGAATTTTAATTTATTATTATGAAATATAAATTCTGAAATATGTTATAAATTGTTTTTGGAAATTGAATTATTAATCAATTGAATAGCAGAATTATGATGAATCTTCCAATGAAATTACTGATTCTTGCATTGTATATACCTCCTAATCAGAAGTTGAACGATATTATTAATTTTCTTCACTCTTCATAGTTGCCGTATACAAGTGAAGGTGCCGCTTTACTCGGCATCAATATTGATAAAATACTTTCATTTTTTCATTGAAAATTCTTTGAAAGTAGTTGAATGCGTGAAAAATAAATTGAATTTATCCATGAAAAACAATCCTCAAACGTCAACAACAAGATCCGGCACTACAATTTATGGAGTTTTTACTCGATCACTAAATTTCGTGAAATGTAAACCATATATTTCATATTTTAGTTACCATAAGCCTATAATTACAAACATGTATGATAACGATAACAATGATAGTAATAATTCAATTATAATTAATGGAATGCTATAATAATCTCAGTGGCAAAAAGATAAGATGATATAATTGTTTTATTTGTATGTATGTCTATGATAATAAACGCCTTTCGTTTTAATTTTATCCATTGTAGCTTTCTTTAATCAATTTCTGTGAAGTGGCATAAAGTAGATCGTTTTTTGAAAAATAATGCCATAAAAAAGTTTCACTTCTTACGTATGTACAATAGTACAAGCACATATTCTTTTTTTAAAAAAAGGAAAAAGTACCTAATAGCTAGTTTACACACACATACACAAACACACACACATATATATATATATATATATATATATATATATATATATATATATATATATATATATATATATATATATATATATATATATATATATATATATATATATATATATATATATATATATATATATATATATATATATATATATATATATATATATATATATATATATATATATATATATATATATATATATATATATATATATATATATATATATATATATATATATATATATATATATATATATATATATATATATATATATATATATATATATATATATATATATATATATATATATATATATATATATATATATATATATATATATATATATATATATATATATATATATATATATATATATATATATATATATATATATATATATATATATATATAATGCCAGAAACTACGACGAAAAATATTAAATTTAAGATTTTAATATGGATTTTACGAACCATGATTTTTGTATATTTTAATATAAAATATAAAATTAACGACTTTTATACCTAATCAATTGCGCTAGTAAAAATCAAAATAATTAAGTAAACCCAAGTAAAGCCGCATTCATTTTTATCAATTTCTATAATTAATAAAAATAAATGCGACGTCTGTACCAAGCACACAGCACACGTATAAGAACATTTTGTTACAACGTAGCGTTTCACGTTGCAAATAAAAGTACTGTAACCGACACTTGCTTTGAAAATTATACACTCGAGTAACGTTCTGTATAACGACATAAGGAAATTTCATATTCCGTCTTTACCGCGAGTCGTTATCTTCTATTATAAAATTAAATGGATTTCCTGCATTTTTGTTCAAATAAAAAAAATATATTGACGCGAAGTAGGTGGGGTTATTTGTAAAGATTTCGCGATTGAACACACAATGTCTCCGTTTTGAGCGGAAAACGGAGTGTATTGACACTAGATTTTTCTATCTACTATGATACAGGGACACTAAATTTGTGTGTTTTTACTCATAAAAGCAGTATATTCGTTCTAAATTAAAAACCCAGTAACAGCCTAGTAGGAGAAAAGGATGTTATCATTTTTAATTTTTTTCATAGCATCCGGTCATAGCAGGGTAGGCAGGGGGAACTACAGGAACCGTGGGCTCCTAATATTTTGAGTGGCAGAACTCAACGCTGCGTTTGACTACGGGCTGATCTAATTTATATTATAAAAATTAGGAAAAAATATCTTTCATAAAATAAAATAATACATTTAGAAAAAGTAGACAAGTTGGACTCGCACACTCAAAATTCCGTATCAATTGTAATGAATTTGTGTGTATTTGAAGTACGTCATATATATGTATGTTATATGTTACACTTATTTTATATGAAATTTTTTTTTTTTTTATAATTATATTTCTTTTATAAAAAAAATTTAGAATGTACTAGAAACCTCATAAACAAAGCATAAACCTTGTATTTTTTGATTGCATTAATTTTAGACATCCATTCTTTCTGTGGCCCAAAGCAGCTCTAAATTTAATTCTTTGAATAATTTCCTTAATATCTACTAAAAACAATATTGACATATGGACAGACAAGCAGATGAACGACTAAGCTATAATATAAGGGTTCCGTAATTTTTTTATATGTACAGAACCCAAAAACCGGCTGCTACGAAATTTTAATGCTACGATACCCAGTGTTTTGACCGCATCTGTCCCTAATTGCTAATGTAATTTTGAGTCTAATTGTATTCATTGTTAGCGAAAGCTTTGAAACCAAGAGATTAGAATCAGATTATGTATATTTTTTATATTTTTTTACTTACTGCCCTATTATAATATGGTAAAGTTACTTAAATAAAGACTTTTATTATTTGTATAAAGTTTCAAACAGACAAGCTTTGTTAGACTTCTTTCTAATATAATAATGTGCTGTTTTACAAACGAATGTAATAGTAATTCACTTTGTATTGTTACAAAAAAGAAGACCGTCGTGGCGCAGACGCGTAAGCGACACACGACGGTTTCTGGGTTCGATTCCCACTCGGAGAAAAAGGACTTTTCTATTTCCATTTTCTTCGCTCTGGCAACTAGGCAAAGCGCGGCGTTGAGTTCCGCCACTCAACACGCAATGCCTCGTAAAAGGCGGAAAGCGGGACGGAGAATGCAGGGACAAAAGCAACGGAGTGTCTTGACACTAGGTTCATATGGTTCTTGCAGTTCCCTCTGCCTACCCTGCCATTTGCGGGATAAAGCGTGAAGCTAATAAAAAAAAAAGATAGTATATATATATATATATATATATATATATATATATATATATATATATATATATATATATATATATATATATATATATATATATATATATATATATATATATATATATATATATATATATATATATATATATATATATATATATATATATATATATATATATATATATATATATATATATATATATATATATATATATATATATATATATATATATATATATATATATATATATATATATATATATATATATATATATATATATATATATATATATATATATATATATATATTATGGAAAAATATCAATTGGTTATTATTATTTTATAAATATTTCAAATTTTGAATCTTGTACAACAAGAAAACTTTAAACAACTTTAAACAAATCAACGACTCAACCTAAGACGTTAGAATATAATTTAATATCTAACCACTTTATATGCAGATGACACAGAAGTTGTCTATTCTGAGGCATGTTTAATTTATTCACTGAATAGATAGACAGAACGTCATAGCGAGTGCAGCGTATGGTATACGATGTTGCCTTAATAGCTTTTGATCTAATTATTATAATAATTATTAGCTACACGCTCTATCCCGCTTATGGCAGGATAGTCAAGTGCAATCTAGTGATAAGACACTACTTTTCTCACTTTCCATCCAATTATTAAAACATTGGAATCCGAATTCACACTTCATAGAAATCGTCCAAGACTAATCTCTGCGTTAAAATTTTTGTATGTTTTTCTTTAAGAGTTTTCCTATTTGTAGTGTGGATTCACATTTTCAATATAAGAAAATAATTATAAATTGTCCCTTTTTTTAAATTTAATGATATGGAAGGTAAAAAATATGAAGTCAAGTTTTTTCAGCCTGTAATTTAAATTCTGCGATAATCTTCTACCATAAAAGGCATATATCATAAAATTCATAAATATTTTTCATATAAAATTTTATTCATACCATGAGAAGTTAGTTCAAGGTGTTAACGAGTGATATGATTATAACTAGTAAAGCTCCTGCTACTATGGAGCTTCTCATAATAAAGACGGTCTCTGAAAGTAATATTAAACTATTATAAAAAGTCAGATATTCTTTTTTATTTATTTTAGGTTCCAATTGCCATATGTTTTTAGATTGTTTGTTAGAATAAATTACTCTTCTAATAAATAATTTGAATTTCTGTAATATTATGATTACGTATCTTTGAAAATTGTACAATGTACTGTCGTGGCGGAGAAGCATTATAGGCATCTGCCTGGAAACGCGACAGTTTGTGGGTTCGATCCCCATTCGGAAATATTTTTCATTTCTATTTTCTTCGCTCTGGCTTCGCTTAACACGTAATGCCTTGAAAAGGCTGAATGCTGGGTAAGAAGTGCCTTAACACTAGATAACTACACTCAGCCATGAGACGGTTCCTGTCTTTCTCTCTGCCTACCATGCTATGTACGAGATAAAACAAGAAACATTTTAATAATAACATCATAATAAAGTACTGTGTAGCGTTGTATTGTGGAGTACTGGTAATTCCAATCTAGTTCTACATCGAGTGTTATGAATTTATGTTAGAAGTAAATAACAGATTGTATTTAATGATAACTAAGAACTTCGTAACTCTCTACTCTTTACTTAGAGGGTTGAGGAAAAATCTTAAAATAAAATAAAATTAACTACAATAAAGTTTACATTTTGAAAAAATAAAAAAACAGCTTAAGATGTCAGAAATATTAAAGAAGCATACTCTTACGATTAATTAGTATGGTTATTTTTAACAAATATTTCTATCATTGATATATTTAAAATTATCAAAATATACATTTAAAAATAGTTATATTAATTGAAAAGCAAATAAAACCTAAGAAATACATTTAAAAAAAAAAACTACACTTTTAACGCATATCGTTGTGATGTTACCATTTTTTATTATCATACTATCATAAATTCTCGTCTCTTTTCAACTTTAAACACAACTTTACTACGTAAGTGGTGCTAAGTGCCGTCTGCGAAGACCGATAAAAGTATTATTTTGAACTGTTTAAAAGTGTTATGCTTCAAGAATATGTCCTCAGACTTTAATAAGCCTTGGCTACAATTTCCTTTGAAGTCTTACATAATTATTTTAAATTTCTTTATACTTTTTTAAATACAAAGTAACTTGAGATGATGGAAGACGTACTTAGGTGGTTTAGTTACGTTTAAAGAGATTATCTCGTTTAGAGATAGGATCTTTGAGAACATAATGTATGTGAAAGTATGATAGTAGAGGAAGATTACATCTAAAGCGTGATAACTACTTGAAAACCATGTATGATCTTTTTGATTACTGAATTTTCGAAAGTATTTATGTAAAAAGGTTGTGATTTTTGTAACCATTTCATTATAAATTTGGTAAGCCAATTGAACTTAAGTAATTACTGAAAAAAGCACCATAGGCCAAACTTTACAGATTCCTCATATCCACAAAAAATCGTACTAGTAACCAGTAAATGTAAATGCACAGTGGCAGCCTAACAACTTCGACAATTTGTTGTAGGGTCAAAGAAAATATAAAATGTCCTAGAGTCTGATCACCTGTCAGATAGTTCAAGCCATAAGGAGATCTTTGGCATCCCCGTTACAGAGGTACTCTGAAAGGCAGCAGATGAGATGGCATGAAAGTAGCTAGTCAGCTTTGCCTATGTATTTCGGAATGCACCGAACCTCCAGCAATGGAAAAAACGAGCAAGAGTGTGAATAAAATAAATTGTAACTTTATCAAGCATCAACCAAACTTTGTACTCTAATGGAATACTACGACTCGAAAAGCAAAGAAAACTGTCGTTTCTTCATATTAAAGACTAATCCAAAGATATTGTGAAGACATTGTACCCTTAAAGCCGAATCTCACCATAAAACTGTCCACTGGTAATTAGAATTATGTTTGTCTGTTTATTACCAAAAGCTCCGAGGGCACTATAAGGAAGTTGTAAATAAGAAGTACAACGTGGAAACAACTGTTTCTGATCGGAGATGCCATTTATGAAAAAGTAATACTGAACAAGTTTAAAGTATCATTGTAACGAGTGTAACATTTAAAAATATGAATGTAATAGTTTGTTTCTCCGCCTATCTAAAGTCTTTCATAATTTTTTTTAGCTTCACGCTTTATCCCGCACATGGCAGGTTAGGCAGAGGAAACTGCAGGAACGATATGAACCTACTGTTAAGACACTCCGTTGCTTAGTCCCTGCTTTCTCCGTCCCTGCTTTCCGCTCTTTTTGAGGCATTGCGTGTTGAGTGGCGGAACTAAATGCCGGACTTTGCCCAGTTTACTAGAGCGAAGACAATGGAATTAGAAAAATTCATGTTCCCCGACTGGGGATCGTACCCAGAAACCGTCGCGTTACACACAGAAGTTGTGCCTCTGCGCCACGACGGTCCTCTTTAGAGATTATTTTTCTAAATATTATATTATCATACAATCTTCAAGTCTTCAAATTTATATACAATTTATAAGAGAAGTACATTTGTACCAATTATAAAAAAAAACCTTGAATAAAATTTTATTTCACTGATACATTGACACATACTTTAGTAACGTATTTTAAAATATTATAAAAAATTTAAACTTAGTTTTATCTTTTCTTGAATTCAGTCAACCCATACATATTTGACTATCCGAAAACATAACCTATTGTCCTTTGCCATGAAAATCTGACATAAAATTATCATTAAATATAATATCATTACGTACGTACAAACAATAATAATGATCTCTTAATAAAACACACAAAGCAAGTATTTACATACATTCTTCAAAAGTACTGTCGAAAATTGTTTCACAGAAAATAAATTATGTTCATTTTTATCAACATTATTTACGAACTGAACACCGCAAATGTACAAATAATTAAATTTATATATAAAACCTCCACGTTCATTTAAGTGTCATACAAAAAAAAAATCTTTGGATCCGATAATTTGTGTTAATTCACACGCGTCAGTGTTCCCAAACAAAATGCCACTTTCTGTCATAAATAT
This sequence comes from Dione vanillae, assembly GCA_037178615.1. Classification (NCBI taxonomy): domain Eukaryota; kingdom Metazoa; phylum Arthropoda; class Insecta; order Lepidoptera; family Nymphalidae; genus Dione; species Dione vanillae. The sequence goes on from JAZFAU010000026.1 coordinate 799,391, forward strand.
TTTATTTTATATCGTTTCGGTACTCCAGTTCTCTTTACAAATGTATTGAAAAATCAATATTCCAATAATAAGATTAACATAGCATTAACGCTGTGGGAATAATGGCGGGATGTTGTTATTTTCTTTTGTATAATTAAAGATACGATGTTGTGACTCAGTTGGAATTTGTCCTTGCTATCATTTTGGGTTCAATATCGAATTAAGAAGTATTTATTTTATGTTTTGTAGTCTAACAGACTTATTGAAACATTATGTAATCCGTCTGTCAGATTATTTTTTTATTAATTACGTGGATGTAGGTATCCTGAAATTAAAATGAAATTTGTAAAATTTTTCTCTGAAAAACTGAAAAAGTTCTAAATGGAAATCTCTAAATGGAAATTAGGCTACTGAAGTAAACTTATACATTTATATTTATAGCTATGCATAGGCATATATACATAACCTCACGCTTTATCCCTAGGGGGGTAATCAGAGGAAACTGAGTGCTAGATGCTGCTGTCCCTGCATACTTCCTCTCTTCCACTATCATTAACCTCTACTTTTTCTTCTTCTCTACTTTTGTCTACTCTACTTTTTGTCCTTCTTAAAATTACCAATACGTTACGAATACGTTGTTCGAATTTTATTTTTCATTTAAAATGACCTCCCTTTGACCGAGAGATAAGAGTGAGGGGGAAATTGATATGAAGCCCACGGAACTGATTTTATTTTTATTTGGCAATTTCATAGATATAAAGCTTTCTCACTTTTTTGTACCAGCCAATAAAGGCTAGTATAAGTTTAATATAACAAAATGTATTTGAAGCAACATAATATATTCAGTTATTAAATTTTTAGCAATCAAAATAGCTTATTTTGATTACTTACTGAATAAAATTGATAGCTAAACAAGATATAGAATTTTCTTCACTAAGTAAAGTAGACAAAGTTAAACTAAAACATTCAAATTTGTTTGTAGAGATATCTTATGTCCTATTATAATATAATATAACAAAAATAGAAAATAATTTCTTTACTCAAATCAGAATCGAACTTGCAACCATCGTGCCCTATATTTAGCCTCAATATATATACAATTCTTAATAACTTTAATACAATAAATGCGTATAATATTAAATTTTACTAATATTTTTTGATAAAAATTTAAAATACCTCTAAAAAGTGCTAAGTGCACTTCGATGAAGAAGTGTGTACGCGAACACAATGATACTTAAGTTGTAGAATTATTAATGCTAATTATTTAATTCGTTATACCCTGATGAAATATTATAAAAATTATAAAAAAGCACGATTCGATCCTGCTCTTTGAAAAATTAAAAAATTCAATAAACATCGTTCTATGCTCTCTCATTTTGAGTAATTAATTAATTATTGTCACAACCAGATAGGGAATAAATATATTAAAAATGTGTGAATTTGAAATATTATGTTGGAGGATGTGTGTTTTTAATATGTAGAAAAATTATATCAAATAAAATAGTATACGACGCTACAACCTTCGATATTACATAACAATCCTTAAAAGAATTTCCGTTGGAATTTTAAGAACTTCTCTCTTATCTTATTCCTGCTATCCTACAATCTAAAATGGACATAATTGATAAATTTCAGCGCGCAATAGTTTCAGTTGTGCGTTGTCCCTCAGCTACTACACAAAAGCTCCTTATAAAATATCTCGATATGGATGTAAAAAGGGGAAATGAATACTGTACTATTGTAAAACATTAATAAAAGAGAAGAAATATTAGTGCAAAAATCGTTTACCTTGTAATAATTAAATAATAACATATATTATAACGCTACGTAAGCCTACTTGACTGTATATGTATTTTGTATTTTATGTGTGTTTAACGTTTTATTTTTACTTTGTGTCACTCAAATATCTAGAACAAAGATTTGATGGTAAAATATTTATAGCTATACAGTGTAGTAAAATAGTTCCAGAGATCCCAATGTTTTATGATGACCTCTATATTTTAGATTTTACAAGTAAATTTAAAGTTTTCATGAATCTATTCAAATAAAAAATCCACATAAGTTAAGAGCTTATATTGAAAATCGAAATGAGAATCGATTCGATTTTTTACCATCACGTTCTATCCCGCATATAGCAGGATAAGCTTAACGAATCTATTGCTAAGACACTCCCAAATTTCCTTTCAATTTTCGAGATGTTGCATATCAATGTCGTGCTTTGTTTTCTATTAGAGAAGGGAATCGATTTCACAAAAGACTTTTTTATTGACATTAGCTTTTAGTAACAACTTCGTCCTGTATAGAAAAAGCTTAGGCTAAAGTTTTTTATACGACTACTTTTAATTTTTTTTATTTTTCGGCTGTTTTAAAGATTTAAACTTATTTAAAGATTTAAAACAGCCGAAAATAAAAAAAAAATAAACTAAAATATAACTATTTATTGAATCCAAGCCGTCGTGGCGCAGTGGAACAGCACGACTGGTTGTAATCACTTCAAACTTCACAAAATCTATTTATATTTGTAATATATACAATCCAGATAGAACTTTTTTTTTTGTAACTTCACGCTTTATCCCGCACATGGCAGGGTAGGCAGAGGGAACTGCAGGAATCATAAGAACCTAGTGTTAAGACACTCCGTTATTTAGTCCCAGCTTACTCCATCCCCACTTTCCGCCGTTTTCGAGGCATTACGTGTTGAGTGGCGGAACTCAACGCCGCGCTTTGCCTAAGATGCCAGAGCGAAGAAAATGGAAATAGAAAAATCCCTCTTCTCCGACTGGGGATCGAACCCAGTAACCGTCGCGTTACAGGCAGACGTTGCGCCTCTGCGCCACGACGGTCCTTGATTATATCAACTATCAAATTTTCTTACAAGCATATTCTCATAAATGAGGCGAACCGTCGTAAACTACTAACGTTTCAACCTAATTCCAATAGAAGACCCGACACTGTTTTATTACTTAGCATCCAATATCCATATGTATGTATGTAATTAATTAGTTTCTGAGAAATAATAAAAAAGTGTTATAATATATTATCTGTATACACATTTTAATTGATTACACTTAGATAGCAAAGTTTTTGACTAAGAATTTTACATTTTAAAGGTGTCGTAAACGCGGATTTATAAAAAATATAGCCGATATTCGAACTTGAACAGTTCAATTGATAAGTTATTAAACAAACACTGTATGTTAGCCAATTGGCTTCGCTTGACATTTGACATTCTTATTCATTTAGTCTGATTCAATCTGTCTTTTAACTGAAAAAGGGTTCTAACTTTACTATCCTTAAAAGATGAATCTTACAAGTTGTAGGTATGGGATGAGGCCTTTGAAAAAAGTATGTTTTTTTTTTTGTTTTTTTTTTTTTTTTTTTTTTTTTAGCTTCACGCTTTATCCCGCACAAGGCAGGGTAGGCAGAGGGAACTGCAGGGACCGTGGGAACCTAGTGTTAAGACACTCCGTTGCTCAGTCCCTGCTTTCTCCGTCCCCGCTTTCCGCCGTTTTCGAGGCATTGCGTGTTGAGTGGCGGAACTCAACGCCGCGCTTTGCCTAGTTTACCAGAGCGAAGAAAATGGAAATAGAAAAATCCATCTTCCCCGACTGGGAATCGAACCCAGTAACCGTCGCGTTACAGGCAGACGTTGCGCCTCTGCGCCACGGCGGTCCTCTTAAAAGTATGTTCTAATTGCTAAATACGTCTTAATTACGAATTGATTTCTTAAGCCACCTTAAATAGACTAATTCTTAATACTAATTTTATATTCTACGAGTATTGTATGCGACGATCTAAAAAGCAAGCACTCCTTTATTTCTCGTTTTCAGAAAATTCTTCGTTCGGTTGGTCCTGACTCAGTGACTTGAGACAATATATCTATCTAATTCTAAACAGTCAAAATACTTGATGATTATTTAAATGTATTTAAATAATAATCGAGTATTTTTACTGTTTGTATATCGAACTTAATTCCGTCATTTCATTATTGTAATAATAAAATAACAGAATTAAGTTCGATCGAGTTTAGTTGTGTCGTGGCTTAGTGGGACTACATCTACCTGTATACGTGCGGTTTGTGTATTCTATATAATTTAGAAAGAGTGAATTATTATTCTTTTCCTTGTCTGACAAAACAAAAAGATCTGTTACTAAGCGTACAATATCTTGTATAGTGACAATTTATTCCGTTACTTAGTTGTTAAGCAACGGAGTGTCTTAACACTAGGTTCATATGGTTCCCGCAGTTCCTTTTGCCTACCCTACAAAAACAAAATTTATTCCTTTTTTTTTATTTATGTATATAAAATATTCAAAAACTAAACCTAAACCAATTACTAAATATTTATAATCATCAAAATCTATTCATTACCTAAGTAATTGATATACACATATATTCATACAAAAACGTAGCTATATATTAATAATGTTCCTTTTTGAAGTTGGTTATGATATAACTAATTGATCGCAACAACTTTTGAACATATTAATAACACATCAAAAATTATTCTAGATATTATTATTGCGTTTCTAACAAAATATTACACGGAACTGAGAAGTTATTAGAAACCCATATCACTCATATGTCGTTCTCATACACGCTTGCACCTTAAACCTACTATTGTACAGCGTTTGCCAATTATTTTATTTAACGGTCTGCTAGAAAGATGGGCAGTCTATTGGAAAAACAATTCGTTCTATTGGATATGAAATTGTTATAAACCAGAAGTGGTTAGTTTAATTTAATTAATAACATCAAAACACTGGTATTGAAAGAAACATGTTTCGAGCGTATTCAAACAGAAATTCTAGATAATTGTAGTAAATGACATAAATGACTTAGTAATAATAACTCAGAGTAAAACCTTCTAATACGGATATTTACCATTATCCCCACTTATGCTTGAAGGTCTCAACTTTCTAAGGAGGAGAGGGGCAATGGTACTGATGCCGTGAATTTGTTCCGCAGTTTACAAATATGGATGGATCATTGTAATGTACCACCCTGATTTCTAATGGTGCCCAGCAACGCGTAGACTGGCACTGGTAATGCCATGGAAGGGAGACAGATGCTACAGCCAGGTGAGAGTACCGAGAAAAGCCCAGCTTAGCTAATATGAGACCGAGACCTGCTTAAGAGTCTTGTTCGGTCTAGGGAATTTGTCCTTAAGCAATCATCTTCGAGCTAAATCTGGCGTACACCTAAGAATCGGCACGCACATAATTTCATCGCTTTTCTAGTCCTTATCACTTAAGACTATCCTCTTTTTAAAAGAGATTCTTAACTCTCTTTAATATTAAGCTTATTTTTAAGAAAACGTTCCATTTGAGTGATGACAATCAACGTTTTGTTGATTATTTTGTTGTTTTATTTTGTTAGGAGGAAAATAACTTCCTCTGAGTAGAGTTAACGTTTACAATCAAATACAAATCACGTTCAAAATCACTAGACGACGACTGATCTCAAATACTGTAAATATGTACTTAAAAATATCACAATGAAATTCGTAATTATTTACTTACTATGGTTCTTGTATCGATTAATATATCGAAGAAAATTCAAAAAATTAACATTGTAAAGACGGCTATAAAGTAAAACAAAGAATTTATAAAAAAAACCTTAACAATATCTACCACAAGTAATAGGCAAATAAATCTAAAGAGAACCAACGCCATTGTAGTTCATTCGAATAGTTTCTGACTGGGTTAGACTACTAAGAATGTTTGAAAAGATCCTTGTGCTGAATATATTTACAGATCGCGTACGGAGTCCATCGTATTACAAGAAGAGGGGATTGACAATGCCTGTCCGAGCGCTTTACTCAATATAATCTAATAATCTAATTTAAAATGTAAGATCATTTTAATGTAATGGATCCTTGAAACATATTTAGAAAATAATTGAAGTTTATTCTAGAAAAGGTGATATATTTTAGAAAGTATAGTATAGAAATTAAATATAATATTTAAGTAAAAATAAGCTTTTTATATTATGAATTACTTGAATAGTTAAGTAGTAGTAGTTTAAGTGGGTAAAACATAGAGCGTCGTTGAGTTCCGCTACTTAACTCGCAATAAGTTGAATTTCGGTGGAAAAACGTCTTTACTTAGCTTCTAACCTAGTCTGGTATATACGAGAAGTATGTGCATATGTATAAGTAAACAAAAATACTTTGTAAAAATCACGTAGCAACCCAAACACAGTAATAAGAGCAAAGCTCGAGAGGACCTAAACGTAAACGTAAGAAATAGAAAAACGAGTGTGATAACAAAATTGCTCCGATATGTTACACAGATAGTGTAATGTTTTTAACGTTAAAGAAAATAAATTGTGAGCTTATTTAGAAGGTTTTCTTGTTTTTGTATTGAAGTTTTAAATATAAGGTTAAAATTCTAAATGAAAAGTTTGTATGAAGTGGTTCATTAAGGAGGTTTTCAGTTCAAATTCTCTACTGGTATTTTTAAAGGGATTAATGTAGGGGAAAATATTTGGTTAAGTAAGTCAATTTGCAGGGTTTCAGGATCTAAAGTGTATTATATGTTAATTGAGAAGATATATCGCGACAGTTTGTGGGCTCGACTCGCATACGGGAAAGACGAATTTTTCTATTTCTATTTTCTTCGTTCTGACATCTAGGCAAAAATAGTTTTAGCTAAATAATTACTTTGAAAATAGGAATGTCAATAAAGCTTATTCATTACTAAATGAGTGTAAAGAAATTGTGAAGCCTCAACAAATGTACATGGAGTGTTGGATAAAGGTTCTTTAGAGAGTTGAGGAAAATTTTCTAAATTTTTGACTTTGACAGGGAAAAGGAGTTTTTATGTTTTATAATCTATAAAAACAAATCTTCAATCTACAGTTTGTTACTTATCTATGGTCAAAAATTAAAGGTATTACTAAAAATATGTCATATCGTTTTTTCATTTTCACCTAATTAAAAAAACATTTTCTCACTATAACATACATAAACATAATATATCGATATATACTAACGCAAAAGCTCGAAATTAAAATTTTAATATTCTATGAACTTCACATACGAAATGTGTATGTCAAATATTACGGTATACATTAGAGTTAGTAATTAATTAATAACAATTAAATATGTATATAAACATGATAGGAATCATTTTCATTCTATTCGTGTACAATGTTCATAAGTTACAGATTCACGCATTATCCCGTATAGAAGTTTAGACAAAGCTAATCTAGCATTTTATTAGCGTCGTTTTTAGCTTCACGCTTTATCCCGCATAAAGCAGAGTAGGCACAGGGAATTTAGTGTTAAGACTAGATTCCCGTTATTGTGTTATTTCTAGGCGCTTTTTGTGGGGGAACTCAACAACACGAATCGACTAACAAACGTTGAGTATCGACTTCTTAATTGGTGGAACTTAACGCCTGCACTTTTAATAATTAAGAAGTAATTTTTTTCTTGAGTAAAAATCAATCTTACAACTATCACATTTATACCCTATACTGTTATACCACAAAAACTTAGGTAACATTTTTAATTTCCCTAATATATTTAAAGTCCAATTTCAGATCGTATTTTCTTAAGTTTCCTCTTCAAGCCTTATTTCCCTCGGTATTTTTCCTCACGCTCGCGAGATTCGAGCTTTTCTTTGCGATAATCGAATCCCTTTGTTGTAAGTAACAAAAAATGCTTCTACTTAATTACAGTATACCTTGCAATTTAAACGCCTGTATATATTTATGAAATTTAAGGGAAATTTTAATTTTTATATTTTATAAAATAATGCTACGTTAAAATGACACAATTAAAATTAATTAATTTTATGGTTGGATTTAAATCCAGCCATATTAATATAATACAGTCCCAATCTAGTGTGTTCCCTCATACTATGAGCAGAATATAGTGTTTTCTCTCATACTATGCTTGAGGAAAGATCTCACCCAAAATCATTGCATTTACTGAATGTAAAGGCCAGTAGAGGTTATCATATGTCAAGAAGAACTATTAATGTGCTAAAATTCAAATTATAATTTAAATCAAAAATAATAAGACATGATTTATTTTTTAGTGAGGACCGTCGTGGCGCAGAGGCGCAACGTCTGCCTGTAACGCGACAGGTTACTGGGTTAGATCCCCAGTCGGGGAAGATGGATCTTTTCTATTTCCATTTTCTTCCCTCTGGTAAACTAGGCAAAGCGCGGCGTTGAGTTCCGCCACTCAACACGCAATGCTTCGAAAACGGCGGAAAGCGGGGACGGAGAAACCAGGGGCTAAGCAACGGAGTGTCTTAACACTAGATTCCCACGGTCCCTGCAGTTCCCTCTGCCTACCCTGCCATATGCGGGATAACGCGTGAAACTAAAAAAAAACACTTCATTAAGATTTTTGCACTTTATTAAGATATTCCTGCATATATTTTTCTTCATAATTTTCAATGTACAAACATTTTTTTTAATTGATTTGTTATAAAATAGAATGATTTGAAAAGTTACGCACAAATAAGCTACGTTGCCAATACTATTAATAGAAACCTATTTCCGAGTAACTACGAACCATCTATCTCTTCTAAGTCTCTACTTTAAACCAATTTCTTTTGATGTAGAAATAAATATTTTTTTACAATAAGTATTATTTTAAATTAAAATTAGCTTATATTAAGTCTAGCTTAGTATCTAGCTGTTAAAAATATTTTACATAGCAATGCCCAGCATATCTATTGGAACCTGTCTTTATGGTTTGTAATAAGATTAAGGGAGAATTTTTGTAGACATTTAATTGCAATTCTAGACTAGCTTTGTCTAACCTTTTATGCGAGATAAGACATTCAACATAATGAATTGTATAGGTCTTATTCGAATTGAACTAAACACATATATGAGTATATGTTATCTATTCTTTACTGTGCTTTGTTAACAACAGTTCGAGACAATATTAAATTTAATTTATTTACTTGTAAATATACTTTTTACCAACAATGTGATGGGAAAAATATACTAAATAGTTATTTTACAAGGATGTCTTTTCAAATAATTTCAAAACCAATAATTGAGAACGGAGTGTATTGTATACATTACAATACAAAAATCGTGATACTGAAAAAGAGAATATTTTAGTTATTTAAATAAAATTAATTAATAAAGCGTATGTGAATACGCTTGGTATGTGCCCTTTTAACTCATAATTGTTTTATGGTCTTTTTTTAATACAAAGTACATAGAATCATGATAAATAATCATAGCTAACGGTTATCTCTATCTTTTCATTATTTTGTATTAGATTTTTACCTTAAACATTTTTTATGTATCGCAAAATATAAGTATATCATATAAGAGCCTCCGTGGCGTAATCGGCTAGCTCGGTCGGCTATTAACCAAATAGAATAGATTTTTCTATTTCCATTTTCTTCGCTCTGGACACTAGGCAAGCGCGGCGTTGAATTCCGCCACTCAACACGCAATGCCTCTAAGTCAGTTTCCTCTGCCTACCCTGCCATGGGCGGGATATAGCGAGAAGCTAAAATAAATTTAAAAAAATATAATTACATTTAACAAATAACCATTTCACACTTATGTATGAGAAGGCTATGTAGCCGTCCTATAAAGTTAGAAACATAATTAACTCAGTACAAGTTAAAGCAATCGATATACTTTTAAATTACTTGAACGGGAATTGAAAGTTTAAGAGATTTCTACGAAAAATTCTCTCCAAATACAATTTACCTCTCACATTTAGATGAAAATAAATCTTCGTTAAAACGTGAAGTAATAAAACTTTTTTTCCAATAAAAAACATTATAAAATTACGACAATATTTTCGTGGAACGTAACTTTTAGAGATTGTTTTCGTTGAGCTTTCACGTTTTTTTCTAATTATATATATTTTTTACTGCTGTATCCCTATCCTGCATATATCTATATTCTGTAAATAACATAATATCAATGTGTTAAATAGCTCAACGCTATGCTGTATCTAAATATTATGGTTTAAGAACTTTATTAATTCCTCAAAAGAAATACATACATTTCACTTACTGAGAAACTATATAAAATAAAACAATTATAAAAAGAAGCGTACAGAGATAACAAAGTAAAAATAAAGTAAAATAATACACGAAAGAGGGTAGACAGAAAATGTGAACATAATATGTTTTAATCATTAACTTCATAGATTAAAAAGTACCAAAAGTGGTATTGATGGATATTATTGATATGGAAGTCAAATTTATAATGTTGTAATATTTACTTAAGCCGGTGTGTTTAATATTTTTATTTAAATTAAATAATTAAAATAAAAGTTTCCCTGTACTTTTCTTAAATAACATTTAAAAAAATACAGAAACAACTTTTATTTTAATTATTTTGATTTCTCCAGAAAAATACTGAACACATTTAAAAAAAAAAAACAAAATTTTAATTTTAATTATGTGCTTAGGTTAGACTAAATCCGATGTTTTCCAATTTTCACTGGTATTATAATATATAATGAGTAAAATATTTCACGTATAACGTTATAAGACGATAGATGTGTTATGGAAACGGTCCCTTAGACGTTGATTGATGCATTCCGTTGTTAACATTGTTCCCTGGTCACGATAGGGTTGTTATGTTTTTTTTTTATTAAATTCGCTTTTTACGAGGAAACACTGTGGACAATTTTCGCGAACTTTCATCTGCCATAATATTATTCATAGAGAAAGTTTTAAGAATAACACTTGTTTATACATTATATGTATATTTTATATAGTAAAAACCTTATTTTTGTTCAAAATCCACTTATATAAGTTAAGAAATTTGTTTTCTTCAGTAAATATTGTAAGAAAAGTGCTCTTTTAGAGGCTTTGCTCTTGGGAGAAGTTTAGTTTTATAAATAGATCAAAGTGTAAATATAGTATATGGGAAAAGTGTTTGAATCGAAATTAAAAATATTGTAAGGTTGTAAGGTCCATTATTTAAATAAGTCTTTATGGTATGCTACTAAAAATTGAATATAGAACTAATACTCAACGTTTTAAATTAAAGAACATACTACTTTTCTATTTTATTCTAATTCTCTCCGCCTTAAAAAAAGCTTTACACAAGAGCTTTATTTAGTATGAATATTATTTTAATCCAAAAATTTTATTTAATTCTCCCAAAAACATACAAAATTAGGGGTTTCCGGGTTAATTAGTCGGTATTAAGGGAAGAACTTGAGTTTTAAGGAACATTCCCTTTTAATTTATGCAACTGCTATTACGGTTAAGTGGTTACGACTTAGCGTAATATTGCCACGATTTCACGATTCATACTAAGGCATTATTTGGATACAATCTGTTATAGTGGCGTTAATTTCTGTAATTTTAAGCGTGGTTTGAGTAAGTGTCTGAACACTAGCGTCCAGAGGGAGACTAGTAACACTAAATAGATAGGCAGAGGCCTATGCTGCTTTGTAATGGATTTACCGTGAAGCTAGAAAAGAAAATCCAGGTATTCGTTTAAGCTCCTAACTTGATTAGAATAATATAGTTAAAGCTATTTTTCTAGATACTATTAGGTATTCTATGAGTACTAAATACTACAAATTTTTGTACTACTAAATTTTCTTTTAAAAGCACAAAATCAATTGTTACAACAATTGATTTTGTGCTTTTATTTACATTGAGTTGAAACATATAGGTTTTTATATTAACACATGCTGACGTAGCCAATGCAAATATATATACATACATGTATATAAAATCATTTCAAGTAATATAAATTTTTATTTTTATTCTATTTTATTTCTTTATCACAAAAATCAACGTTGCAATAACAAATGTCTTTCTAACTAAGGGTTTATATATATGAAGAATTCTATCAACGACGAATTCATACATTTTCACATATGAACAAGGCATTACAGGTTTAGTGGTAGTTACAGCGATATCGTCAAAATTAAATAATTTTAGAATAATTAAAAAAATAGAGGACTGGTTTGTGAATTCGATTCCCACTCGGGGAGGATATTTTTCATTTCTTTTCCTTCTTCTGATACTTAACATGCAATGCGTCATCTGCCTACCCTCTATCCTGGCTGTCCCGCTAATGTCAGGGTACAACGGAAAAATAAAAAAAAATAAAAATTGTATTATATATATGTTACGTTTTATCTAACTCACTCAGATAATACATTTTATTCTGAGTTTATTAATCAATTATCTTGATTCATCCGTTCGTTCATTACATTTAATATATATATATAATTTTATTTCACATTTTAAAAAAATATTTATAATGGAAACAAAATCCTTTGCCATGATATACAAAACGAATCACCAATATCAATTAGTAAATAGAAATAGTTCATCTCAAAGAGTTGAAATTTAATCCACAATGGTCACCTTAGCCCTGTCGTTGGGTAACTATGAACACAACAATATCAATGAACAAGACAAAGCGAGTTCCGCCACCCAATACTCAATTTTTCAAAAAACTTGAAAGTTATCCGCTAAAACATAGACCTTACCCCATCTCACCTCTCCGGCAAGTGTAAATATGACATGACATGACGACTCAGATGAAATAAACTGTGCAATGTAAGGCATCGTTTGTTGTTACCTCGGGGTGTGATATGAAAATGTGGACTGTGAGGACTGTGGAGATAGTTGCGAGAGAACTTTTAGTTCTAATGTTAGATATAAAGCATTAAAAAGCATATATATATATATATATATATATATATATATATATATATATATATATATATATATATATATATATATATATATATATATATATATATATATATATATATATATATATATATATATATATATATATATATATATATATATATATATATATATATATATATATATATATATATATATATATATATATATTTAATTCATCAGTAATATATAAAATGATAATATTTTATTTGTTTGTTTTTATTATACAAAAATTGTGATAGAAGTCTGATTGTACGCAAATAATTCCTGACAAGTGAGCTCAATGCTTTTCAATTCAGTATGAAAAGCTATAAGTGACACTACGTTTCTCACCATCAACAGAAGGCAAGGAACGTAGTGTCTTAACACTACCTCCCACATCACAGAGAACGCGCTATGTACATTTTGATACGTTTAAGGAAAAGCTAAATAATACTCAAGAAGAGATTTTTAATAAAAGTATAATTTTTTTTATAACATTTCGTAGCAAGAGTCTCTATAGTTTTCTATTTCTAAACTCCTTCCATTACGTCATTCTATTATACCGCAAAGTAACACTTGAGTATGTAATAAAGAAAAGTACAGTATATCATTGTACTGTTATAAACCGAGTTATTTATCAAATTTGTGCTCAGTAATGATTCGTCAAAATGTAAGTTAGTGTTTTATTTTATTATGAAGTTATTTTTATTTATTTTATTTTACTTATTTTAGTAGATGTTTGGATTTAAAAAGAGGTGGTAATATTCTCCGTTTTCTGTATTACGATGTTGTTACCTTACCTACTTTTCGCCTCTAAAGCAAGTATCATTAATAATTTATCACTGGCTTTCTCATTCAGGATAGGTACCAGGTTTTATCTACACAATTGTCACAAATAATGGTAAACCGGGTTGGATGAACAAGTTTTTTTTTTAAGTGTTAATCCATCCTGGCTTTGCAAATATACTAAAAAATATCTTTATATATCAAATTTACAGCTTTTCAGACAGCAGGCAAAGCCTTAGAGGTACTAAGTTCTGTCTACCTGTCCTTAAATCATTTTGTGTTATAATTACACCACAATTCTTTTATAATACAAATATAGCGAATAACTTTAAAAATTTGCATTTAATGCTTTTAAAATTTTTCTTGTCACAGCAGTAAGAAATCTCCGATAGTACCCTATTTTATATTCAGCCCGCACAGTGGCGACTCCTTATTCTGGATTAGTTTACAATACCTACGTACATACATATATAGAGAATAATGTCCGTGAGGGCATCGTGGTGTTGTAAAGAAATTAATTTTTACAAGCGTTATATTTTGGTTCGATCTCTTCTTCGGGGAATATGAGGATATATTATGTAAAGTTTAATTTTAATATGTGAATATCTCTCATATATGTGAAAATTTTCAAAAGATTCCAAAAAAACAGTATAAACTACTTCTTGAGTCGAATCCAGATAGAAAACTTAGTATTGGACCTAAACTTAGGTGCTTTGATGGAGTTAACAAAGACTTTAAGAGGCTTCAAATCTAAGAAAAAAGGGTCCCTGTCTTCAGAAGAATGGAGACTTAGAGGAAGTTAAGGCGCGTAGAGAGCTATACAGCTATTGATGACAACGAAAGTTGCGAGTAATATAAGTTATAAATAGGTTAAGCTTTCATATAATATTTATTTATGATAAAAACAAGCAAGCAAGACGGTTTAGATTTTTTTTAAATAATTCTAATATTTTATCCAAGATTGGTATTGGATTGAAAGTTGGAATGTATCCGGATTCCCATATTCTTTCATTTGTCGAAAAAGCAAAAAGTGCGACAAAAACGTCACTAGCATGGAAAATAACAATTTTACAATTAACCCAAGGTTTAGTTAAGAATAAAAATAGTAAAAGTTGTTCTTCTTGAATTCATTTTCAGAGGACACACCTTGATTTAGACTTTTAAATAGGTGATTTAAAAGTCTAAATCAAATATTTCTACATAATATATTTTGCTTACTTCAATACATACGTAAATATAGATTTAAAACTAAAAGTAATAAAACAAAATAAACTAACAAATCCATTTTAATTTGTAACATTTGATATGAATAGTATTAATATTTTATTTACAATTGTATATCTCATTAAATATTTACTTAGAATAAAATATATTTTTCATATTAATTATGAAGCGATTTATTGTAGCTGTATAAAATAAAAATGCTTACAAAAGTAAATCATGCTGTAAATGATATTAAAAATTATGATTTCAACTATTTTTGTTAAAATTCTGATAAATTATAGTACAGAGTGTATTCTTTTATAACAATACTTAAAAAATATTACATTTAAAAAGAGTACAGTCAGAAATAATATTTTTTTGCAATTATAATAAATCGATACTATTTATCATAAGGCTTTCGTGACACAGTGGAACGGATTGAGTGAATGAACACAGTGGATTAGGGGTTCAAATCCTAAATAAAAGAATGAGTTTTACCACTTGGCTTAGACAAAAGTTGAGCATTGAGTTCTGGATCTGAACACGAAATGTTATAAATTTGTGCAATTATTAATTAAAACTTTGTAAATAAGATAAAAAAGAGTGAAAAGTCACTATATTTTTCTATATCAAGATGAGCTTACGTTTACATATCAATTTACTTTACGTTTTCTTTGATCTCGGAACAAAGCCTGTGCAAACATCTAGTATATCCAACAATGAACATCCAGTTTGCTCTTAGTTCTTACTAAGGACTACTACTTAACGAGTCAGGCAAGTAATACTGAACTCAATTATATACTTAGAGGATAGTCTTGAACAAATTAAGTAACTTTATTTTCCCTCATAAATCGTGGAGTTTTTAAAAGATTTCTTTTAATTTCTGGAGATTTCTTTGATATTTAAAAGTAAGCGTTCATTTGTTAATTATATTGTTCTTTTTAGTTTTTGAATTTTTATAAAACAATATATTAAAGATTCAGTATTTTTAAATTTAAATCTGTATTTAATGTTAAAGTTAAAAAGTTTGTCTCGTTAACTGCGCTAATCTCAGGAACTAAATATTATATTTATGTTGCTTTTGATACGCAAGTTCTTTTTATAACAGTGTTTCTTAACGGTTCTATAACTCTAAAACAGAAATGGATTCGAAAACCTTAACACGTTATTATATATCCTTCCTCCCAAAATTCCGTCAATGTACTACGCCAAGATGTAATTCCAATTTCTCAAAATGAAAAAAATTTAAACTTCCAATCCTAAATTACGTATTGTAAATCTTATATTTTTAGAATCGTCTCGAATCAACGACAATTTGTAAAAAGCAAATATAAAGATGAACGTTTGAAAATGTGTTATGTATTGTACATAAGGCAAAAAATATGAAAATAAAAAGTGAAAATATTCATACATTTATGTTTTCTTCGAAATACAATCATGAAATTCTTACGGAATTCGCAAACACTTGCACTCGATTTTTATTTTGTAATCATATTTTAGTAGAACAACTGAAACTAAGTGTTTTTACCGAACACAAACAAAACTTTCTTAAACAATAAATATTTAATATTTTTTATTAAATAATAAATTATAATAAATTAAATTATAATTATATAATAATTTTATTTAATTTATATCAGAATATGTACGCAATGGAAAAGGTGTCTCGATTCGACCTCGATACAAAAATTAGTATGGTGACAGTATAACAAGCATTGTACACCAATACAATAAATTTTATCTTTTTATTTTAAATTTATGAGATCAATATCTTTATTAGCTTCACGCTATTTCTTGTTACAGCTGTATACAGAAGCAAAGGGAATCTAGTGTTAAGGCAATTCTTTCCCAATTTTCCAATTGAGACAATTTTGGACATTGCACGTTAAGTGGCGGAACTTAACGCGGCGTTTTGTAAAACGTTTTTTTTTAGAATAAAAATTAGGAATCTTATTTTAGTTTTATATTTCGACATATTACGGAATAGAAAAAAGAGTGATGAATTTAAAGTTTTCTTCCACTCTAAAGCGTGAATTCATTTAATTTTCCTAAGCTGGTAGTGGAAGATGTTAATTTCAACAAATTAACATCAAATAGGTATATTTGTTCAATAAAAAGTGATAATAAATTCTTGTCTCTAAAGTATTTTAAAAGGTGATAAAACTCACAATAATGGTTTTTAAGCGAAACTTTTAAAATTTATTTACGAGTAGTTCGTGTATTAAAATATATAAATCATAAACTAAATTTAGTAAGTAAAAAATATTAAAACATTTCAATACAACTAAGTAAATAAAGCAAAAATGAAGAGCTGGTTAATTTTATACAATATCTGTGACCCATTTGACGAATAATGTCAGTAGGTTAAATTACATTTCAAAGAAACGTGATTTTGCTGGTTGTTTATTTCCTTATTATGAATCAATTGAATCTAATTATTTTATTATATTATGAATTTCATTAAATATATATTATTTACGATGTTTTCTTTATATTATAACACATTTGACTACTGAATACAAACTTGATTTGAGATGGTGATGAGATTGTAAAGAGTATCGCTTAATCATGCGATTGAAAAAAAAAATTCTGAGATAAATAAATAAAAAATAAAAGCAAGATTTTGGCTCTATTAAGTTAGATTATGTGTAGCTTACAATAATATATTACATTACTTATGTTTTGGTGTAATATATTCGCGTATATAGGTATATGGTAAAAATGGTTACTGTGAGTTTATCTCGCGTAGGATGACCTAGTGTTAAGACACGTTGTTCGCTATCCGGTTTTTTTTTCTAAGCATTGCATGTTGAGTGGCGAAACTCTACGCCGCGCTTGTCCTAGTTACCAGATCGAAAAAAATGGACATAATCTATTCTTCCTGAGCGGGAATTGAACCCACAAACCGTTTTACATGCATACGCTTCGCCTCTACGCCACGAAGGTCCTCACTCTATCATGACTTATTTTTAGGATATTGATATATGAATAAATTTGTTCTAAGTTCTTTTTAATATATTCTATCCAGTCACTTTACATTGGGACTTTGTATATATTTTAGACGTAACAGTATTTTACTTTTTTATTAAAATATATTACTATCGAGGGAATCTTTTTTATGTATCTAGTAATACTAAGCCAGCGTTGGCAATTGAAGCCCCATAAAAATGTATAATCTTTTGACTATTGACGCCGTATATAGGATAAATGCAACGATATTTTTGATTTATTATATTAGTGTTTGGGCATAAATTGTTCACAAATTTCTGGTCCAATTAAAAAATTATAATTATATATTTTTTTTAAATCAACCAAAAATTTTTGAATACCGTTTTCTCTAGATAGAGTACACTGTAGAGTAGTACTTAGTTTTAAAAATAATATCATATTGTAAAGTTATTTGTTTATTTTAATTAAAGCAATATAAATTATGAAGAAAACAAATGAGAAAATACAAGACATTATTTTATGTACGCTGTATATAGAAAAATAGGCAGGAATGTTAGTATTCGAAATTTAAAAATGAAATGAAAATTCTCTAAATCCTGCCTTTATAGTCCTGCAACATAACACGCAAGTGTTGAGAACTGTACAGTCATAGATTTGTTAAATTTAGTTATAGACATTTAGCTCAATGCACTTGTGTGTTGTTGCCAGTGCAAATAAGCGGGAATCTAACCCACAAATCATCGCGCTTACAGACGCTGTGCCTCTGCGCCACGATGGTTCTCAACGAGAAATAAATAATTATCATATTAATATTTCAAGTACAATCAACTAACCACTTTCTTAAAGCCTCATCGTGTTTGTCGTGGCCGTACTCGAACTTCAATAATTAACTAAGTTAAGTGATGTTTAGATTTTGAGCTCAATGGATATAGTTTACATATAATTCTAAGTTCTGCCTTATTGGGTTAGGATCGACAAAACTCTCGTGGCTCAGTAGTCAAAGTGCTTGCACGGTTCGCAAGAGGGTGCGGCTTTAAATCTCGCTGCGTTCAAATTTTTATATGTTTTCTTTAAATATATTTAATCCTATAAATATATAATATTATAATATACTTTAAATTTATCATTTACGTAATATTTAAATATTGCAACTGTACAACAGAGACATATATTTTTTTATATCAATTCTGATTCAAATTTACAGTTTTTCAGGTATAATATAGCATAATAAGCAGAGATTTACTTAGTGTAGAACCATTCCTTACTCAATGTTTCCATTATTTAGATATTTTTTATTAATTAGTAAAACTAAATTGTGTGTATTAAAATATTAGGAAGTACAAATTGAAAATGTAATTAATGTTTAAAATTATATCGATGGTGATGAAGACATCTTCGGCCGATTTCGGCCATAGCAACGAGTCGAATCTCTGTAGGATTGACGCTAATTCAACTGGATATGGCATGGCATACACAGCAAATTTTCTCGAATTTTCAATTTTCTCAAATTTTCAATTTTCTCACATAATTATAATTCTAAATAGTCTTATTATATATTATATTAAAAAATATTATAATTAAACCAAAACATACGAAAGTTTCCAGACATAAGAACCAAAAAGTTTGGACCGCTCATTGTAAATGGAATTGATTATTTTAGGCCCTCGTGGCGCCGTGTAAAATTCATTGTTATCACAATTGTTGTGAGTTCGGCTCCAGTGAGAGGGTGACGATAGAGGTCTTCCCTAGATCCACTGTATAGTCGATTATATCCACTTTATAACGTCTTTATAACGTTTCTCCTATTTCCTATTATTTACTATTTAATTTCTGTTAGCATATCAAAACTGCGGTTAAAACTATGGTTGTGTGTTCGATTCTTACACGAATAATCTCATTTTCCTTTTTTGTAGCTACACATTGTATCGTTAATAGCAGGATAGGCACAAGAAATCGCAGGAACCTTGGGAACCTAGTGTCATGACTCTCCGCAGAAAGCAGGGAAAGCAGCGATTTCCACCTTTTTAAAGTATTGCAAGTTGAGTGGTACTCAACACCGCCCTTCAGGTAGTTGCCAGAGCGAAGAAAATGGACATGAAAAAATCCACTTTCCTCGAGTCGCGTTATATGCAGACGCTACGCCTCTGCACCACGACCTCACGGGGAAATCTTGATTGTTTTTTGTATAACAATACTTAATAAATAACAATTTTAATATAAAACTATATCGAGAATAATTTATTTGTATTTACATTCTATGTCTATAAAGGAATAGAATGTAAAAACACGTGTGCAATTTTTTTAGTAGGCTATAACAAGTATTTCTTTCATAGTCTTTGTCATCTATGGGAAGCTTTAATTTGTGATAATCAAAGGCAAAACGTTATAAAAGCTATATATAAGTCACATATAAACAATAATTTATCTGATTTATTTACTTTGTTGGTTTGAGTTATAACTACTTCAAATATCTTCTCCATGTATGGGTATTTTAAGATCCGCGAAATTACTGACGTCGAATAATTTCTTAGCGTGAGGTATTAATTTTAGTTACGACAACGTAAACTTTTATGAAAACATTACACCTATGTGTGTGTACGATTATGTATGTGTGTATATTTAAATGTATAATATTTTGCAAGTGTCTACAATAAGAACGTGTGTTAATGTGTTTAAATTGTATATGTGTGGGTAATATGTGTAAGCCATATGCATTTATACAGTATATATCTATATAGAGATATCTTGCTGGGAACTAAACTGTAACTTTTGAAATACATGTAAATTTAAATTTTGTACATAAATATGACATTAATGTAAATATAGATAATTAAAAAAATTGAAACGCTGATAGTATATGTTTATATGTACTGTTTTTTGATATGTGTGCGTTGGTAGCTCTATATTATTTAGTCTGTGGCCAGGGTGTGTGACTCTGTGACGGGTTGCTCTACGCATGCGTATCGAAGGTCGGTGTGAAGCGGGTTCGCTAGGGTATTTCCCGTTTTAGTGTGTAATTTTGACAGATGGAAATAAATTTAAACTTTTATTTAATGTGTAAGTTTAAGGTAAAAGTATGTGAAAATATTTTGAAACAGTATTTAAAAATTGTATAACAATATAAAATTAAAGTTCTATTTGTAAAATGGAGAAACAAATATATGCTTAAACTGTCAATTAATAAAAATTCAATGATCATTTCTACAGAAACCTATCAACATCTTAAGAGGTTCTTTAAAAATTTCTATTAAGAAACATGTTTTAAAGCATTACTATTTTCTTTGATACTTTTTTTAATTTTTTATACTTTAAAATAAAAAAAAAACTCCCAATGACGTATCATCCCATATTTAAATAATACAATATGGTCACCCTAATTGCAGCCTCAGTATCCGAGGAGGTTTTATATTGACCTATACCTACTACGAACTCTACATTTCAGGCAGCTAGAAAGAGACAGACGATGTTACAGCCTTAAAAGCTCTCTAGTCAGAAAAGGATAGACATATTCAGTCACACGGCCGGGTCTACACTGTTCAGTGTGTTCGGAACGCCGGCTAAAAGCGCTACTTTGCGAGCTTTTGCAAGTAACATATATCGAAATTCGCGTGTGAAGGTTTAGAACCAAAATAGGGTCACACAGTGTTTTTCAAAGTGTCAGCTTAGACTAAGTAGTGATATTGTGTAGTGATTTGTGCTGTGAACGAATTTAAAGGACTGTGGAAAGAATGTAAGTCAATTTGTAATATTTTAAGAGTTTTTCTACCAAATTTCGGATGAGATCATTCTGAATATGTCTTCAAAATTGCACATGTGTAGGGCATTCCTGAATAAAGAGAATGTTTAATTACTTGCAGTGAAATTACTATTAATATGCCTTTAAAAAAATATTTGTATACAAATATCAAAAATCTATTGAAGAATTGTGTTAAGTATGAAGAAATATGTTAGTAAACTTAAGACAAGGAACAATATTATAAATAAGAAAAGCTATATTCGTGCATTAAAATCGTATGAACAATTATACTATAAGCTAAGCAGAAATTTTATTTAAATTTAACTTAAATAGAAAACATATGTACATATGTGATAACATATGACATATGTCATAACATAGCTGAAAGAAGTTATTTTTAACACATATTTTAGTATATAAATGTACACTATATTATGTTTCTCTTTAAATCACTGTAACCGCAGCTTTCGATTTCGATACGTGCCTATTAATTCTGTAAATACCACAAAATTATCATATAAAATGTTAATTATTTTAATAAAATTTTAATTAGTATATAAAATGTATGAAGCCCTTATACGTTATTTCATACTGGATACAAGCTTTTATCTGTGGCTTCGTATCTAAGTGAATTGAAAATCATTAAGTGTTAGACGACATATAATATTATCTGAGGTAATATAAAAATAAAATTATATATATATATATATATATATATATATATATATATATATATATATATATATATATATATATATATATATATATATATATATATATATATATATATATATATATATATATATATATATATATATATATATATATATATATATATATATATATATATATATATATATATATATATATATATATATATATATATATATATCAAGCTTTTCATTGCATTAATTGCTTTTCATTATTTTATTATTATTTCTTTTCAATTTTCTTCGTTTTGGTAACTAGGCAACTAGGCAATTGAGTTCCGTCATTTAAAAGGCGGAAACCTGGAAACGAAGTGTCTTGAGACTAGATTCACATATTTTCTGCGGTTTCCTCTACATAATGCTAGAGCTTTACATAAAGATGGAGCGTGAAGTAAGAAAAAAACAATTTTAATATTAATACGAGCTTTAAAAAACTATACTTGAGGGCCGTTGTGGCGCAGAGGCATAAGCGTCTGCCTGTAAACGTGTCGGTTTGTAGGTTCGATTTCCACTCGGGGAAGATGGATTTTTTTATTTGCCATTTTTTCGCTCTGGAAACTAGGCAAAGTGCGGCGTTGAGTTCCGCCACTCAACACGCAATGCCTCGATAAAGGTGGAAGGTGGGGACGGAGAAAACAGGAACTAAGCGACGGAGTGTCTTAACACTAGTTCCTGCAGTTCATATAGTTCCTGCAGTTCCCTCTGCCTATCCTCCAATATGCGGGATAAAAGCGTGAAGCTAAAAAAAAAAAGTAACTATATTTTATTATTATGGGAGGATACTTAATATTTACCTTGTCCTCAAAGAAATTGAGGATTTGATTCATTTGTGAATAGCATTGTCATATTTAGTAAACTGTCACAAATTGTAGAAATTATATGCGAATTAAACGTATAAGATCAAATCCACACAATTGCCTTCATTAATCTGCAAATCGATTTGTACATTTTTAGATTCACTCTTTATCCCACTCGTAGCAGAGTGGACAGAGGGAACCGCAGGAACCGTGGAAACCTAGTGCTAAGATACTCTGTTCCTCGATTTCCGAGGAATTGCGTGTTGAGTTACAAAAATCAACGCCGCACTTTGCGTAGTTAACTTAATAAAGAAAATGGAAATGAAATAATCCTAACCCCACGAGTTTAAATCGAACCTACAAACCGTCACATTTACAAATAGACGCTGCGCCTCTCCACCAAGACTTCCACCATTATATAACATATAAATAAGTGAATTAAGTAAATAATTGAAATTTCAAAACAAAATTATAGAATATAAAAATATAAACCATATTTGAATTAGAACAATTTAATATATTTTCAATAAAAACATGAAGTAATATAAAGAAATTGCTTTTTATTGTCATGTAATGTAATTTGGTGAAAAACTTTAAAGAATCTCTTATAATATTTCCTTTAAACATGAAATGAAACGTACAATGAAACAAAAAATATTTTATATACACTTAGTATTTTGTATATACTTAAATACAAGCGTTGTATCCTAGTCTATTAAAAATGTTGAATTATTACACGCTTCCAATTTTCTTAACTTGTTAAGACCAAACTAAAATTGTAGTCCAAAAAATGTAGTCCAAAAATACTTAAGACAGTGGTTTATATCTCTATATAAGGAAATGCATTACCAAATAAAAATTACGATAGGCCACTGGTTGCATTGACTAGGGCGATTATATTAAAATTATTTTCATGTATTGGCAAATATTATATAGATGAAGTCTGGTCTTAAGTGCCGCCATTTAACATGCAACACTTAAAGTTTGAAAAATATGAAACGTTATGGAGTGAGTGGAGTGAATGCACAAAATATTGTCACTGGCACTGACATTATATTTAGCCATTGGTTAGTTATTGGCATATAAAATAAAAAAAAAGCTCGAACTTGTGATAAAAAAAATCTAAAGTCTTATTATATATATTTAGATTCTATCTTTCACTTTCGTTTTGGTTCACTCATGATAAAAGTAAATTTGAGGCAAAATTGTAAATATTGGAATTTAATATACATTTCTGGTCTAATTTGAAAAAGTTCAAGTAATACAAAAAATACATACTGTTATTAATTAATTGATAAATTGACACTTTAGAATCCACTTACATTCTTACAGAAGTTTGGGGAAGCTTTTGGAGAGGACAAACTTTTCGTGAAATTCTTTCAAATAGGAAAGACCGGAAAATTGTGTTTTCCAGAATACTAGGAAACATTCTAGCCCGCGTAAAACGCAAAAAACTTAAACTCCTAACACTTGTTGTGACGAAGTATCATACAAAGTATCAACCCGAAAAAGAACTTTTAGGAATTAAATTTCGTAAAATTCTGTCTTAATGAGCACCTACTTCCAAAAAAAAACCGGAATGCAAAATTAAAAATTTTGACTTGTAATATTGCCAAATTTTGTGAAAACGTGAATCAGTGGGTGAGTTTTTATATACATATACAGATAAAATTGCTTTAGAATCACTATCGAATTCGACCCATCGGGTACACTGATATTTTCTAAAAACTCCACAATAGCATTTGCTATTCTTTATACTCACATAGAGAAAAAGCTTTTATATTTAAATGTATTTTTTTTACATTAAGCCGAGTAAAGAGTGTATTCAAGCCGCTTCCCTTTGTTTTAATGACCGAACAAAAAATGGAGTCGAAAGACTTACGAAAGTGTTACACCTCGGCTTTTGATACTATATGCTTCAATTAGAAGGTTTTATTATATACAGCGAGAATATTTTTTACAAAATTATTAAAAATTTACGTTTTCTATTTTTTAGAGATGGAATCAAAAAAATTGGTCACTCCTTTCTTCACAAAGTGTTTGATTAAATTAATTTAGCTGTAGTTATGAGTTGGAATTCAATATTTTAATTTCTTCCTACGACAAGAATCGATATTGAAGTGCACAAGTTGATATGCACTGTTTTTAAAACTGGATATAAGGCAGAGAACAGAGGATCCTAGCTCTATATTTTTACTTTTGTAGCTTGGTAGGAGCTATAAACTTAAGAGACCCCAGGCTAGGTACGAAACAGCGTGACTCTAATACAAACGAGAGTGGCAGACGGTGTCAATATGATTACGTTTTTCATAAAGTACCTTTAATATTAAAACGCCAAAGAGCTATCAAGATTTCATTATTAAAAATGAAATTATCAAATTTGTTTGAAAAAATATTTTACTTACATAATCAATTAAATAGTATTTATTAATTTTATATTAAATGTATCATAAACGAATGTCGTCGACCGAGTCATAATAGTATAGCGCGTCGTCATCTACCCCCAAGTAGATGTAATCTTATTAACCAGCAGTCGATTGCTTGCTGTTCAATGCGCTTCTTTCGTTGTATACTATATTTTGTTTACATTGTTATTTATCGTGTACTTTTGGTGAATTTCGTATTAACTCTTTTAATAAGTTCTTAATTCTTAAATTCTTCGTTCTTTCTTTTCGCTGGCACTTGTCAGTAGAATCTTTTGAGCCCATGGTAGCTTCTTGAACAGATACTAATGATGTTTAAATGTAAATGAACCAAAAGTGTTTGTATTGACCTAATTTAATCTCATCAACAATATTTTTATTTTGATTTTATATTCTGTATTATCATTGTGTTTTGCTGTGCATATGTTTTATTCATATTAAAGTGCTAACCGTAAGTGGACTTCGATTCTTCTTCATCAATATATAGTATATTAATTTCTAACAATTTTGTAATGTACAGCGTAAAAGTCTATATTACTTTCGTTTTTACAGTTACCATATTATAAGAGAAATTTTTTTTGGTTAAAAAATGTGTTAAAAAAAGTAAATATAAAAACTTTAAAGACGAAAAAGTATTCTTACAATTCTTATATTGTTTCTATGGGGTATCCAAATATTTTGAATTTTATCATCGAATATATTATACAAAAATAAACTCGTCAAAAATTGAACCTACATCCTTTTAAGACTGGATAACTAACCAATTCACCACAAGGACAGATATATTGCGTTACAAATTTACATTATCACAAGCGATTCTGATAACAATGCCGTAATCTCCTAATAATGAGATGCTTTCGAAGTTTAATCTCTAATATTCCAGCATAAAAGCAGATTAGACTACAAAGCATAGGGACTTAGCACAAATGTACAAACTAGGTACAAAATTGATATAACATTACTAGTGGTGAAATCGATTTTCACTTGTAAATTTTTATAGCTTTACGTTTTATACCGCACAGCAAGGTAGGTAAAACAACATGAACAGGGAACAGGAACCAAGGGATCATAGTGTTAAGACATTCCATTCCCCGCTTTCCGCTTTTTTTGAGGCATAGTGTGTTGAGTGGCGGAACTTTACCGTCGCGCTTAGCCTATTTACCAAAGCGAAAAAATTGTTTTAAATATTTAATATAATAATTCTAACAAATATTTTATGTTTATTTAAAAATTGTTTTAGTAATTTTCAAGAAAAACAGGATAGATATATACGGAGTATTAATATACTGCATGCCCCACTTTCTATTTAATGTCTGAGAAATAGTTGGCGGAGCTTAGCGCCCGCTTTGTCATTCAAAGCAGAAAATTTATATAGCTTTTTACATGTTCGATTCCCGCTCGGGGAAGATGGATTTTTTATTTTGCGGAACAGAGTGTCTTAACAGTAGGTACCCGCAGTTCCTGCGGTTCCCTCGGCGTGCCCAACTAAGAGCGAGATATGGTGTAAAACTAAAAAAAGGAAAAGTAATCAAGCTATTACGTCCGTTCAGTTGCTTCTAAATCTACCATGAGTAACTTGACCATACCTTACGTGTGTTGGCATTATTTTTTCACACGTATGCATAGCTTGGATTATTAATTCCGTTAATGATAAAAGATATAAGCAGTACGTTAATAATATAAGCAGTACAGTAATATTAAGTATTATAAGCTTAAATTTCAATTCAATTGAGTTTTTTAGTTGTAAGATTCGTATCTATCCATCATGGGCCAATTTAATGATGTCAATTAATACACTTAAATATATTTTGGCGTTGAGTTGCACCATTCATCACGCAACGCCTCGAAAAAGTGGCAAGCAGGGAACGGAGTGTCTTAACTCTAAGTTACTATAGTTCCTGTGGTTTTCTCTGCCTACTCTGCCATGTGCGGGATAAAGCGTAAAGCAATTAAAAAGTAATTGATTTCATTATCATATACTTTCAAAACACGTAACAATAAATAAAAAAATATGTTATATTTTTTAAGACATCAGAATTTTTTACGCTCACGTTATTAATTTTATCAAACTAGGGCAGAGCAAATACAGCATCCCTTTAGGGATTCATTATAAATTAATATTAGAATCTAAAAATGAAAATAAATTTTGAAAACACGTACTTTTAAACAAGTTTTTGTATAATTTCTTTAGATTGAATATAACTGTTTGGAAAATATTTATTGGATATTTTCGGTCAGTGATAGAATAAATGAAAAAATATATAATTTTCGTATAAAAGGGCAAAATCAATGTCTCCTATGACACTTTGCTTTATACTTTCCGGCCATTTTTCGAAATATTGGGTTGTCCACTGTCCAGTGGCGGAACTTAACCCCTCACTTTGTCTTCGAGTATAAATTGAGCCCACCATCGTCACAACGTCTGAAATTTTGTGCTGTTACCTTTAATCTAGGCGATTGTCATAACGCGTCTGACTATATACATATTATATGAGCTGTAGTCTACAATTTCATATGTTTGGAAACTAAAATATAATATTCTATTTTAAAAATTTCAGGAAATCCTCTCTAAGTGCTTTCCTGTACTATCCAAGTAATCTATCAAATTTCAAGTTAATACACAATCTGTCTCTCAGTCACTTAGTTACTGAAGAGTGGTATATAATACAATTGATTACGTGAAATGTTTGAAAAAACAGTTATATTAAAATCTATTACTCAAAGTTAGTATTGAAAGACATATTTTTAGATGTTTTTCGCATACTCAGTTGTATTAAGCTTTGTCAACGTTTAATTGTAATGAAAAGTGAGTAAAGTACTTATAAACTTATCCATTTACAGACGTTTCCCACGACATGGAATTTTCAATCCAAAATAATCAATACGATGAATTCTTAATAGCACTTTAAAACCAAAATGTTCTACGTTGTAAATAGTTCACAATCCCCTCATACCCGAATCACTCTAATGAGGAAAACATAAAATTTGAACCCGAACCCAATCTATATTAAGAGTAGTCAAAATCTCTAATTAGGTCGAATAGGCTTTTGTTAACCCTTCATTCTACGATCATCAGAACAATGGTAGTTGCCGAAGTAATTTCGGAATCTCGATAGACTACAAATCTCAGCTGACACTTGATTCTATTAAAATGGGTGATTTATTCAATTTATTCGCTGTCGATACCATTGAAGTATGCGGATGATGAGTTAGCTTTCCTCTTTCGAGTGGGCCTGCTTAAAAGGTTGCTAAGATCTTTTGCTTGAGAAATTTTAGTTCAAGTTTTACTTCAATAATATTGATGAGAAGCTTGCTTGAACATCGATCTATTATCGGAATTACTCTGATAAAACGT
Organism: Dione vanillae; assembly: GCA_037178615.1. Taxonomy (NCBI): domain Eukaryota; kingdom Metazoa; phylum Arthropoda; class Insecta; order Lepidoptera; family Nymphalidae; genus Dione; species Dione vanillae. Next base: position 827,980 of record JAZFAU010000026.1, read on the forward strand.
GAATCCATGTATTTGTTGTACGTATGATTTTATTCATATCCTTTTGAATCTGTGCTACGTTTTCAATTTTGTTTTTAAGGATCAATGAAATAAAAGATAGTAAAAAAAAATGTTTATTAAAACAATCATACTATTTGAAATGTTTTATCTTGGTCTGAATCTCTTTTCTGAGAAAATTCCGGCTCTATAAATAGTGACTCCATCATTTTGTTGTCAAAATAACAGAGATTAGCTCGAATATTATTTTTATTATACAATACGCAGTGCCCAATATTTCAGGAAATACCCTCGATTTCCCGAAATTTTGGACACGGGATTTTACATATTAGAAAATTTACATTTTCAAGTAGATGTAATTATGTTTTTTATGACTATATTATGAGTGTAAGCTGTTGTGAGGTAGCAGTATTGCGTCTGACAGTAAACACAACGGTCTATCTCTACTATAGAAATAAATTAATTAAATTTTTTAACGAGCTAAAATATTAAATGATATATATTATATATATATATATATATATATTGAATAAATAATCTATTATATATATATATATATATATATATATATATATATATATATATATATATATATATATATATATATATATATATATATATATATATATATATATATATATATATATATATATATATATATATATATATATATATATATATATATATATATATATTGAATAAATAATCTCCAAACATTTTGATATACCTAAATATTTTCAATAAAAACATGTAGAAAAGTGCGTGTTTTCAAAATTTACCTACTTTTCTATATTCTAATATTAATTTATAATGAATCCATAAAAAAGGATGCTGTATTTGCTCTGCCCTAGTTTGATGGTATTAATAATATGAGCACAAAAAAGAATAAAAAAAATTACATTTATTGCTGCCTAAGTTTTATGGAAGAATATGACAATGAAATAAATTTTTTACAGCTTTACGCTTTATCCCGCACATGGCAGGGTAAGCAGAGAGAACTGCGGGAACCATAGTAATCGTAGTGTTAAGACACTCCGTTCCATGCATTCCACCTTTTCGTGGCATTAAGTGTTGAATGGTGTAACTCAACGCCGTGCTTTGCCTAGCTGCCAGAGCGATTAAGTGAGAATAGAAAATTCATCTTCCTCGAATGGGAATCGAACCCAAAAGCCGTTGCGTTTACAGGCAGACGCTTCGCATTGTCCACTGTTGTTCATATAGGGTCATACATCTGTCCATATAGGGTCCCATGAGGGATTGCCATACTTTTGACGTCAAGTCAGTATCTTCAAAATAGTTTTTTCAAAGATCAGCTGAAGTTTCTAATTTGAATTATTATTATTTATTTAACTTTTTTAGTAATAAAAAAATAAAGTTTGACATATATACTTTAGAATTCTGTTACTTCATAACATAATTTAATGTCACGAGATTTCCTCTCTACTAAAAAGCTTGAAGTTGAAAATCAAAAAATGAATATTTTTCTCAAATCGTAATACAGGGACCTTTATTTAGGCGCATTCAATCGCGTAGTTTCTTTTCAGAAATCAAATATTTTTCAGTGAATGGGAATATTTCGTTTTGAGCGTTTGAGTATTTACGTATAGCTATTTTTAATTTGAGGCGCACCGGTAATTGATGTTTTAGATTTTCCGCTGAAAAGAAATTGGGTCTGGAAAGTATGGAGAGGTCGCTTTTAATATAATTATAATGCAAAAAATAAAGTATTTTTACTTAATTTGTGATTTTCTTCAGGAATAGGGTTTGTCGTTTTAGAAAACTGGTAAAACGCGGCATAGATTAATTCCACCTAACTAACAATGCCTTTAATTAAGTATAATTAAAATCTTTAAAAATATACTTAGACACAGCATTAGTTTCTGCCAAGTTTCGTTAAAGAATATATAGTAGAATTTATACAATTTTCAGTAAAGGAATTTATACCAACTCTACTCTTCTAATCTTAGAAGTGGCTTAATCGATTTAAATGCAATTTTCAGTATGTGGTAAGGCTCACTTAATATTTAGTGTTAAATTTTATTTTAACTATTTTATTTTATAGCTTCACGCTTTATCTCGCATATGGCAGGGTAGACAAAGGGAACTGCAGGAACCGTGGAACCTAGTGTTAGGACACTCCGTTGCTTGGTTCCAGCTTGCTCTGTCCCCGCTTTCCGCCTTTTTACGAGGCATTGCGTGTTGAGTCAACGTAAAGTCAAAGTCAAGCCGCGCTTTGCCTACTTACCAGAACGAAGAAAATGGAAGTAGAAAAATCCATCTTCCTCGAGTGGGAATCGAACCCTCAAACCGTCGCATTTACAGGTAAACACTTACGCCTTTATTATATAAAAAGAGTTATACCAATTTCAATACAATTAATTACTTTTTTTTTTAAATAAACTGAAACTTAAATAATCTAAAACAGGCAAAAACCGGAAATAGCAGTAAAAATATTAGACACTATATATTTAATAATTCCAGTATATGCTAAGATGAATTGATATTAAAGAAATATAATTGATTAAAAAGAAAAGAAAATGTTATTGGCTTTGAATTCATAATTATCACGTACCAGCAATTCCATTAGTACCATTGAAGAGAGGAACTTCTAACAAAATACTCAGTCAGCAATTTATTAGATTTACTATTGAACCTAACGTTTTCTTTTCGAATCAATGGAAAAACCACCAGTTGTTCTAAAAGCTTTTGTCACGTTTAGAGCATTTATTAATCTATCACGGAGAGAAAGAATCTTGACAGATGGTAACGTCAGCAACTAGGTATATGCGGCGTTAAGCTCCGCCATATAACGCGCAAAATCTCGAAGGAGAGTGGGGAACGGAGTGTCTTAACACTAGTTTACCACGGTTACTGTGGTTCTTTTATCCCTGCCATAAGCGTGAAACTATCTAAAAAAGTGAATTACTACGCTTTATAAGAAGTGACATAAAAGTCACTTTTTATAAGCTAAAAATAATTTTTTTTTAGAAAATATTAAAAAAATAAACAAGACAAATAAATATATAAGAAAAATATTTTTAAATCTTTTATGAGAAATGACACTTTTAAGGTAATAAAAACTAGATAATATTACATTATGTTAAAAGCTCTGTTTTGCAAAGTTATATAAAAAAGTTTCTTTTACATTAGCTGAGCTTATTCGTATCACGTTTCTGACATTCAAAATGACAAAGCCCAATGATTAATTAGTTTGGGAAACCTAAAAATCTGCCTAGTTGATGTTTTTTCTTAATATTTTGAGATCTTTCAACTAATTTGTTTTTTACTAAAGCCGGATTTACATTATTTAATACATTTAAAGGAAAATCCACGTATTATAAAAACAATAGTAAGAAAATGAAATATTAATGTTTAGTTTATAAAAAAAATAAAAAAAAACATAACGATAGTGTTTGACCAAAGTACTATGTAGATTTTATATGTTTACTAGTAATTTATTATGAGTTTTTGGAAAAGTAAAATTATCAGTATATAACCATCTCTCTTTGATACATACCAGATTTCGCTGATAAACAAAATCTAAGGCTTCCAAGTATTATCTGTATACACGTTTCCATTGATTGAGACCGATCAATTTCATGAGGACCGTCGTGGCGCAAAGGCGTAATGTCTGTCTATAAACGCGACGGTTTGTGGGTTCGATTCATTTTCTTCGCTCTGGAAACTAGGCAAAGTGCGGTGTTGAGTTCAGCCACTCGGCACACAATGCCTCGAAAAACGGCGGCAAGCGGGGACGGAGAAAGCAGAGACTAAAGCAACGGAGTGTCTAAACACTAGGTTCGTATGGTTCCTGCAGTGCCCTCTGCCTAACCTGCCATGTGCGGGATAAAGCGTGAAGCTATAAAAAAAAATTTCATTCATCATTCCTCCAAACGTAATCCGATCGACAAACATTTTATGTAAATAGGGCTGTGACTATATTTAAGGGAAATCATTTTTATCGTCACGTCTCTATAAGATTTCCTGTGCCACTATTAAGAGGGTAAGGTGTTTGTTTTTTACTATTTGCTAGTGTTTATTTTTTGATTCTTATTTTGAATGGATTGAATGTTTACACACTTAGTGTTCTACACTACACTAGGATCTCACTATATAATGTATTTGGCTATTAAAAACGTTTTTCAGTAGTTTTAATGAATATTTACTTACTTACTTACTTAACTTCACGCTCTATCCCTAGCGGGGTAGTCAGAGAGAACGGAGCGCCAAACGCTGCGATCCCTGCATACCTCTTTCGCCTCGTCCACTGTCATTAACCTCTTCATGCATGCTCTCCAGGAATGCCTATTATACAGATTTATGGATTGTCTTAACGCTTAGTCCTTTCAGTTTACTTTTATATATGCATGATAGCAATTGGAAATACAGCTTAAAAGTTGCCGAGTCAAATTTTAGAGTTAGTGTGGATTAGTTCCGAGTGAACACTTACAATATTCTTCTCGATTATTTTATCGGTGAGTCAAGAACTAGATTGTGGGATAACAACCAGTTATGTCACATTTTTTGGTAAAATACTTTATACAAAATTACAATAGTTTTTATAAAATATAAAACCAGTTATTATTAAAGCCAAAATTATACTTATACCTAAAAGTAGTTGACATGGATATTATGATACTTCCCACTACATTCATCATGTGATATTGTTAATAGTATTTTTATACATTTTTTTTAATAAGCTTACCATTTTATGTGCATCAGGTGAAATTACTTTTAATAAGGTTCAATTACCGTATATCTTATAGTTTAGCTCAGTATAATTGATCTTCAAAACAAAATATCTTCGAGATCATCGATTTTCATATTTCAATGAGAAGAAATTGTCACTATAACTATATAAATTTGAGGACCATTTTCTGATTTTTTATAACATAGATGTCATGTCTATGTCTATATATAATAGTATATATTAATTAATAATTAATAAGTTTTAATTTTGCATCAGGTATGCATCAGGTAGGGATCAAAAATATTCTTAAATTCTTTTAGTAGATCCTAAAACATACATGAACAAAAAGATGGACAGGCAAGATTTTGTATTCTGATTACAGATTTTATAAGTTCCTGGTTGTTTTTTGTCGTTTTAGAATTTATACGACAAAAAAATAACCAGGAGAGATAATTTAGTATAATATAGATTAATAGCTTCACATTTTATCGCGCATATTGCAGGGTAGGCAGAGGGAACTGCAGGGACCTTATAGACCTAGTGTTAAGACACTCCGTTGCTTAATTCCTACTTTCTCCGTCCCCACTATCCGCCTTTTTCGAGGTATTGCATGTTGAGTGACGGAACTCAACGCTGCGTTTTGCCTAGTTGCCAGAGCGAAAAAATGGAAATAGAAAAATCCATCTTTCCGAGTGGGAATCGAACCCTCAAACGCGTCGCGTACACAGGCAGACGCTTACGCCTCTGCGCCACGACGGCTTAATAGTGAAGCATATAACTATTTTAGTTTACATTAATCTTAACAATTACTTAAAATTGAAGTGCCAATGAAAATATCTACTTAAGGAGAGCCGTAAACTTGTAACGTTTCCTGAAACAAATCAAACTGTTGTTGAATTCGGCATTGCGGTTTTGACTGGCATTTATCATTCAACCAAATATCAATCAAAGTAACTATGAACTTAATACGTATTAATCAAAAGCTACTTAGGTGTTTTCGGACTTAATGGAGCGGTAATAATAAATCTTGGGGTAATTGTAGGGTTAAAGATTACCAAAATACATATTGGTGATAGAAATTATATTTTTTATATTTAAAAAGAATATATTTGTGATGATAGGTCAGAAATTAAATAGTAATCTATTCTTCTTTCCAATGTGTTATATACTACATGTGTAATTTTATATATATATTTATTCATAACATTTAACAAATAAAAGGGTTAAATTTTTCACGATAATAACTATATTAGTGTAAAACTGTGGCACGGTTATTTACATCCATCTCACAAGCGTTTATCTCACAAATAACTCATTTTTAATTGTTATAAATATTTATTAAAAAAATATTTAATCAAAATCAAAAGTTTTTTTTATAGCTTCACGCTTTATCCCGCACATGGCAGGGTAGGCAGAGGGAACTACTAGGAACCATACGAACCTAGTGTTAAGACACTCCGTTACTTAGTCTCTACTTACTTCCGGAATCAAAAGTTGTATAATAAAATAATTAACTCAAATAACATATCAAAAACAAAACTAAATATTTTTAAGTGTATATATCTTCACACTATCCATACCGCGGTAGTCAGAGAGAAAAAATATATTTATGTATACACACCTGATGTACTTCACACACACTTAGTTTTAGGCGCACTTTACTGTTAACATTGCATTGTTCTGGTAACACAATACCTTAAGTCAAAGGATTGTGACATTTGTTTGATACGTACATAGCTTTTTCCTTCTAGTGTAGTCTGCCCTTACATAATGACGACAGCGACTTCGTATATTTTTAATTATATATTTTGAATTTCTCTTTTTTTTTAGCTTCACGCTTTATCACGTGCATGAAAGGGTAGGCAGAGGGTACTGCAGGAACCATAGGAACCTAGTGTTACGATACCGTTGCTTAGTCCCTGCTTTCTCCGTCCCTGCCAGAGCGAAAAAAATGGAAATAGAAAAATCCATCTTCCCCAAATGGGAATCGAACCCAGAAACCGTCGCGTTGCAGGCAAATGATGGGCCTCTGCGTCACGACGGTCCTTCTTCTTTTTTTATAACTTAAAATCATTATATTAATATTTATTTGTAGATTGTTTATTACATAATGAATTTCATACACAAATTTATTACAAATTTTAAAACAATTTATTACAACAAATTAAACAACCCAAGCTATTGTAATATTTCAAATATCAAAGGAAGTCACGATTGAGAATTCATTGACATTGACACAAATTACATTCCGTTCTTAGTAGCTTTAATTAATATTTTATTTACAAAATTAGAATTTACTTAAAGAACGTATATATTTTTGACTTTTAACATATAATATATAAAAAAATCACGTAAACTGCAGGTTAAAAAGCTTACTCAGTTAAAAGTTTCGAATAGTAACTCAGTAATAGTATTCGACGTTCATCCATTTTACTCACACAGCGAGTCTGGTTGCAGATAACGACAAACTTTGTTCAAGCAGATTGCGAAGACAGTTCAACGTTACGGTGGCATAAAAAATAAAAGCTTTCTAATTTCTTTTTCCTCAGTCTAGATAAATAAAGCATATAAATTCTCATTTAAACGCAATTCTCCTGAAATAGCTTAAAAATTTCGAAATAAATTGAAATTTCCGAATAAGTGGACCTTCTGAAATATTTCCCAAAGGCAACCTATCCATAAACCCCTAACTCATATATACATAATTGATATATTCGGTACTCTCAAGTGTATGCAATATGTTACGGTAATAGCTTTACCTTTATAAATCGCCTACAGTTTTTGTTAGAGCGAGGTACTTGAAAAATCACATATCCAGCGCTGACGGTAGCTATTCCTAACGATCTTCATCTTATTAATGTTTCCCATTTTTTGTATCAACGGCAGATGATTATTCAATTCTTTTGGGATTTTCTTTTACAAATAATGTATGTACTAATAATTAGTGTCTTAAGTGTGTGTGTTTTGTGTGAGTGTTAATTTTTTTAATTTTTTTGTTTAAATTATGTACATTATTATGTACATTGGTTAAATTATATAAATGGTTATCTTAGACCGCCGTGAAATAGTGGTACTTCGTCTGATTGTGAAGTGGTTCTAAGACAAAATTTGCCATTACTATTCTGCCACTTTACATACAATGCTATGGAAATTTTAAGGAAAACGGAGATTGAAATAAGTTTGCACTAATTTTACTTTGCGTAACATGAGTAGTGCATAAATAGAAGATACGAATATAATATTACAAAAAAAGACATATTGTACCTAAGTGCATATTAAATCGAGATTCCCTTTAAAGTTTAGCGGGTAGCAATTTAAAAGCAAAACAAAATATCATATAAACGAATACGCAGAAATTTTCGAAAGCTTTTGATTCAAACCGCGGGCGATATCGAGCGATATTATTTCAACACAGAAACATAAAAGCTTTGGCATGTTGCCAAGTTTTGTCTTTTTTCTTATTTCTAAACCTGTTATGCGTAACTTCCATACATATATATATATATATATATATATATATATATATATATATATATATATATATATATATATATATATATATATATATATATATATATATATATATATATATATATATATATATATATATATATATATATATATGATTGGGAATGTTCGATACTCAAGGGTTGAAACCCCTACGTTGAATTTTATATAAGTTTCTTCAAAATATTTCAAATCTCGTTTTATTTTTTTTTTCGAAAAGAGCACGAGCTTATTTTGTTTTAATACATTTAATTATTTTTGAAAATATTATAAAGCTTTTTGCATAAAAGGCGTAAATTTACTTAGGAAGAACATAATATATTGCTCAATACTTTCGCCTTTAAGTGTAAAACTTAAAATTCTGGCCACACAACCCAAAAAGACCTAAATCTAATCGGAGCCGCGTTCAAATTTACAGTGAATCTCCAAGAAATATAAATTGCCTCTCCACAAATCGTCTTGGGATTATTTCTTTCGGAACCTGGACGAAAATCATATTTTAAATTACAATTCCAAAATGAAAATCGCTTTGCCTTGAATTACTTTATAAATTCACTTCTATGTATGTGAATTTAGTCTGTTTAATTTAATCATATTTTCTATCAGATATTTTGAAAATGTTGAAAAATACAAAATCGATCGATCGATCGATTTTTATTATTTTTCTATATGACGTCATAGTCCAATATATTCAAAAAATAGTATAAAACTACTGAAAAAGAAGTTTTTTACTGAAATTTTACTATGAACTGTATATTTATGCAGAGCATGAAAAGTTATGCACGTAGTTACTAAGTTACTTGTTACTTGCTACTTGATTTAACTTAATCCACGCTGACTTATGACGCAGTTTAGCTCAAAGTTAATTTTGATTTTGCAAGAATCTTCGCGCTCGTTTGTGTTTGTTATAGGTAAAGTTGAAAAAGCTGTCGTAGCGCAATGTGTATCTATCAACGCGAATATTCTAGGTTCAATTTCAATCAGAAAAAATAATTTTTTTAACTCCACTTCCGAAGCTTTAATATATTGAATTCAAGCTGAAAGCACATGACAGTGTATATTTTTTTTTCAAGTGAAGCACAAAATCTGCAAACGCTACAGTTTATGGGTTCTATTTGTGGTAAAAACGCGGCGTTGAGTTCCGCCACCTAACACACAATGCAACGAAAGGTGTAAAGCAATTAAACAGATTGCATATTCCTCTGCCTACCCTGCAATGCGCACAATACATCGTAAAACTTAAAAAAATATTTGTCTCAGGCGCCAAATCTTGAACTCATTTAGAAATCATATTGTACCCTACGTTATACATAAGTTACAAGTAAAAGTGCTAAGTAATTCAATCATAGTATGGTTATGCTTGTTTTTGTTTTACCCTTAATTTGGCGTGAACTATAACTATCGTGAAACACGATATTGCCGCGTCACGTTATCGCTGAACTTAGTGATATTAGAATAAATAAAAGTAATTGGTTTCTTTAGTTATATATTCCACCCTAGCTGGGTAAGTAGAAAATAACTGAAGAATTTTATTTATACATATAACACAGATTAATAGTGTGGACCGTCATGGCGCAGATACGTAAGCGTTTGCCTGTAAACGCGACGGTTTGAGTATTCGATTCACATTCCGGTAAGATGGATTGTTCTATTTCCATTTTCTTAACACTGGAAAATAGGCAAAGCGCGGCGTTGAGTTCCGCCACCCAACACGCATTGCCTCGAAAAATGAAGAAAGCGCGGATTTAGCAACGGAGTGTCGTAACACTAGGTTTCCTACAATTCCCTCTGCCTACCCTGCCTGTGTAGGAAGAGTGAAGCTAAAAAAAGTAACAAAAAAAAAGATTACTTAAAACAAATGAAGAAGAAAACTGCTTAGCATTCTATGGATTCACCGTGCGGGTGCCGGCCAATAAACGTTTATAGACGTATATCAAAGATAAGCTTGACTGATCAATTTGGTACAAGAGCACTTCGGGACACCGTCGGGCGTCAGCCTGTTCTGCGGAGGTTTGTTGGTTCAATTCCCACTTAAGTAACATTATTTACTAGGCGAGCGCGACTTTAAGTTCCTTTACTCAATGCGCAATGCCTCGGAAAGGCCATAGTTATTGGGTTGGAGTGTATTTACACTAGGTGCCCACGGTTCCCCTTTGCCCACCCTAGTATGCGCAGAATAAAACCTGAAGCTGAAGAAGACATATAAAAAATGATAAATATAAAGCATTTAATATAGAACATAGCTAAACATAGCGATTGCAAGCATCGACTGCTACGTTAATAATATTACTCGCCATCTACCAGGGGGTAGATGACATCGGCATGACTCGGTCGACGGCTTTCGTCTATAAATAGCCTACATACGAGTACTCTTAATATAAAATTTATAAATTCTATTTAATTATATTGTGTATTTTATGTAAGTATAATTTATATTTAAACATAAATGTTGTACCAAATAAAATATAAATATTAATTCCATATATATATATATATATATATATATATATATATATATATATATATATATATATATATATATATATATATATATATATATATATATATATATATATATATATATATATATATATATATATATATATATATATATATATAGGCATATTTGCACTATGCTAAGAAAATGTCATTAATATTATTTTCTTTTTTCTTTAACTCTTCACATTGTAGCCCCTAATGCTTCATGCTGTAGCAGGGTAGGCAGAGGGAAGTGTATTAAGACTTTCTTTCATCGCTTTTTGCTTTTAACGGCATAGATGTCTCTCTAGAATTTAATGCTTTTACTTTCTTCCAAACAAAATGAAAGTATATGAATTATTTTTATTCATTCATTTAAATATTTTATTAGTTTTTTCCCAAGTGGGAAACAAACCGATGCGTTTACAGGTAAATCCTGTGACACTGAGTCACAATGGCCCTTTTCAAAAAAATTAAATTAATTTTTCTACGTTCGCCATTTAGTAACGGAGGTAGCACATACTACCCCGGATAAACTAAGTACCTACATAAACATTCTCTCTCACGATTAATTAAAGCAATTGATTGACTCCATTAGTTCGTATAATACCGTATTTTATAGAATCATTAAATAAATTTAACTTTGCGTATAATACGTATTATTGTTCCCACACTTTAATAAAATTAACGTATACGGTATATCCGCCCACTGATGAGTGAAATTGTTAATAATATGCAATTTAAAATAGTAAATACATTTACTTTACAGTATAAAAACTTTTTCGTATTTACTAGAGTTATTGAATAATTGTTGTGGTGTAGTTATAGGTTCACTTTTTTGCCCACTGCTTCTTTTGATCTTTTCTTTTCGTCGCTTTTCGTGTAATATTCATATTGAAATTTGGATAAAACTGTTGAAAGCTATTTTTGTATTTGTAAGATCACTTCCCTTAAAAAATATCAGTTCGTCCAAGTTATTACGTTACTACTTAATAAGAGTTGTCGAAGTATGATCACAGAATTAGTGATGAGTAAAGTACTCAGGTATAATATACAAGAGAAAATGATCATGTCAAACTTAAATCTGTAAGTTTATTCGTAGAAAGTGACGTAAACGTAAGTCTTTCAACTATAATAGGTTGCATTGATGATTAATCTACGATTATGAAAACGGAATAGTACCGTCGTTGCGTGAGCGGAAGTCACACTTTTGCTTTAAATTATAGCACTAATTGCTCTGTGCATACTACACTTATGGTAAAAAATTACACAATATTTTTTGAAATTACAGTAGAAGACATTTATGAGTTAGGGATCTGATAAGATGTTACTCAAAAATATTGCTTACAAATTATTTGAAATATTAGCTTACAAACAATTTTCTACTCATTTCTTTCTATTAATAGATAATACTATTTATATGAATAATTGTGTCATGCTATGCCATGTGGAGAAAGCAACTTGACACACGATTCAATGCCACGTCCTTTGAATCATCTTGACTATGCCACGACTATCATAAAAATATATAAAATTATACATTCCTAAAGCATTTATTCAAATATACTGTAATCCAACTTAATAATTTATGGTCCTTATAAAACTTTTGTCAAGTTTAAGTCACGCAATATAGAAGATAGCGATATCAGATATAATTCGTCCACAGAAAAGAGTTTTATGGTCATTGTTAAAATTTCGAAAATTAAAAAAGTTATTCGATAATTCATAGTAATTTTACTGTTTATAAGGGATAGAGACCACTGTCTTGCAATGTTGCAGAGTCTGACTGTAAATTTTAGGGTTGTTGGTTCGATTCCCACTTGAGAGAATGAAATTGGTGTAATGCTTTAATTTCTAATTAACAAGACGAAAGGTAACATCAAATATCGATATTGAAAACGCGTTGTCTTGAAAATTTGTGACAAGTAGTAAATGTAGTGTTTAAACACTAACTTTTCTTTGCCTGCGATGCTATGTACGCGCTATGATGCTATGGATGTTATATAAGCGTGAAACTATTATTTTTTTTACATACAATACGCTACGTCAGCATCTTAATAATGAATATATGTATATAAGCATAGATGGTGTCACACTACGCAGCCCCTCTAAGAGTAATTATAGGACGATAATAATTGGTTGCAGGGTTGATTTAGGGATGTTTACAGTTTTAACTAAAGGAAGCTAATCTTGACATCCTAATCTAATATATCCGTTATAAATCACTGGTGCCTGATGAAATAATTGAGATGGATCTCGGCGTTCCGTGAATATAATTACAATATGATTAAATTTAATTACTTTTGTCTTAGAATGTGCAGATAATATATATACATATATATATATATATATATATATATATATATATATATATATATATATATATATATATATATATATATATATATATATATATATATATATATATATATATATATATATATATATATATATATATATATATATATATATATATATATATATATATATATATATATATATATATATATATATATATATATATATATATATATATATATATATATATATATATATATATATATATATATATATATATATATATATATATATATATATATATATATATATATATATATATATATATATATATATATATATATATATATATATATATATATATATATATATATATATATATATATATATATATATATATATATATATATATATATTAAGATAAATATTTTTAAAATGTTTTTAATTTCATAATAATATAACAACAACATTATTGTTGTGTTGTTCATGTAGGTCAATTTAGTCGTCGTTCAATAACAACATAATATTCAACGTATATTAAATGTCAAAAACAAACCCTATTCTTATTAACTAAATTTTAAAAGCTTTCCAAGCTATACGTATATTAATTAGCTTTCTTTAACCAGCTTCCTCATTTTGCCAAAGTTACTACGTGATAAATACATTCATATATTACCCTATCGGTTTTTGAATGAAAATCACTTTGAATTTTGCCTTTGAAATCGGTCTTTATCACGAATTAACGCTCTCTACGCCATTGAATATGTAAAGGAATTGTTATATTTTTTGCGCTTTCATTTGTTTGCTCTCAAAATTGGGTACTACGCTTACTTCAAAAATAGATTTGCAGAGGCATCATCGAAAGAAAAAGAAATGATGTGGTGAAAATCTTTGTCCTGTAATATATATATATATATATATATATATATATATATATATATATATATATATATATATATATATATATATATATATATATATATATATATATATCTGTATAATATATACAAAAAGTTCGACAGCTGACCTAGAATTATGATACTTTCAGTGCAAGTGCTGGAAGGCAAAAATCAACGCCAAACTATCTCTTAGTCAGGAAATCAATAATTCATGCCTCGATTGAAAATCGAACCTACGAATACTGTGTCTTGTATTGTGCCGCTGCGCCATGATTGCTTTAAATTCTCGTGAGAGTAAAGATAATTTATGTATAAAGAGGAGTCTGAGCTACAGTCCAAAATAAATTATGAATAAGTTTACGTACTTTATTGTATTGTTATACGTACTTTATTATTTTAAATAGCATCCATCTTTATACCTGAACAAAAATTATGTACCTTCAAAATATATTGAAAATTACCAAAGCATTAGATACATTATGTTTTTTCTGGCCAAGTCAATTTTTGCACATACATACAGTTCTGTAGCATAAATTACTTAACTAAACGAATCATCAAATGCTATACATAAATAAAAAAATATACAGATGAATTGAAAACCTTTCAGGAGTCGTTTCCTGCATGAAAAAAGAAAACTTTTTATATTATTTCACAAAACATATTTCCTTTAACAAACCCAATAACTTTCATAATGCTGAGATTGTCTGGAAATAGATAAGCTTAACGCTGAAACGTTCATAGTGAACTGATAAAATCGCAAAATTATTTTCGGCTCTAAAAAAGTTTTTACAGCTTTTCCCACAAAGCTTATATTAGATTTCATAAAGCACACATGTCACGATTCCGTTTTTGCTATTTTATTGGACACGAAACTTGGAATTATAAGGTTTAATTTGTTTTTGCAATTTCACATTGCTGTCGTTGTGTGATAGGCAGGGAAAATATGAATTTACTTATACACATACACATATTGTGATATATCATCAAATTTCGTACTTGATTCTAAATGTAGGAAAACGTTTTTTTTTTTCACTTTTTCTCTATTACCACCAGTAGTTATTTTAATAAATTGTATTATTTATTCACATGATTTTTCGGACAAAAATAGGATAATGTTATCAAACTTAAATAGATACTTTAGTGGTTCCGGCTTTGTAGTACTATTATTTTTACTGGGATTTCTTGTATATTGGTTTGTGAGACACATACACAGAGCAGTCAGAACTTCTTATGCTCCCATTCACTTAAGCAAGCACCTTGCAAATGATGACTTTTAGGGAGACACTTGCTCTTTCTGAGAGTGATAAGGTAAACTAATTTTTATAAATTATACAATTTTTCAACGTGTGTCGTAAACTTATATAAAAGTAGAAAAAAATCTTCTTTAATATTGAAACCTATTGGAGCAACCAGTCTTAATAAAGTTTAATGCTTGCAGGCTTAAAAAAACAAAACCAGTATACGAACATCTACATACAAGCTCTGCAAATATCAAAAATATTACAACTTTTTTTAAAATACCATAGCAAAGTTAAAGGGAAGTTTTTTCCATTGTATTGTCCCCGTTTCAAACGTGGTAAGGTGCACATTTCAATGGGACAGGAAGTATGATATGAGGTTGAATAGGCGCAGAGAAAACGTGTCATGCAAAACTACTGGTGAGTTAAAGACAAATACTAAAATATACACGACAAAAAAGGCAGCTAACAAAGATTATCAAAATTAAATTTTCGGCCACAACGATATTTTCTGTGTCTATCTATATTTTATTTTTCTTTTTTTTTAGCCTCATGCTTTATCCTGCCACATGGCAGTAGGCAGAGGTAGGCAGAGGGAACTGCAGGGACTGTGGGAACCTAGTGTTAAGACACTCCGTTGCTTAGTCTCTGCTTTCTCCGTTCCCGCTTTCCGCCTTTTTCGAGGTATTGCGTGTTTTGTGGCGGAACTCAACGCCGCGCTTTGCTTAGCTTCCAGAGCGGAGAAAATGGAAATAGAAAAATCCATCTTCCACGACTGGGGATCGAACCCAGAAAACCGTCGCGTTACAGGCAGACGTTGCGCCTCTACGCCACGACTATCTATCTATATATAAGTCTAAAATTCCAAATATTTTCTTTACTTGCACTTTTCTCTCTAATACATTACAATTTTATTTCAGTTTCATATATCCATGAGATTTTGGGGTAAATGACTTGACAGATGAACACGTAGACGTAAAAGTGATACTATAATAGTACAGTTTTTCTTTTAAAATACGGAACCCAATCTAAACAAATAAATAAATTTTATATGACATTTAAAAAACTTGTGATAATTTGATATTATGAAAACACTGTCATAATATTTTTTCTGTTATCTTAAGAATTATCAAAGACACTGTTCTTTATAAAGGATTTAATATTATATTGTTAGCGAGTTTCTATTCAACACGTCATGTTGACGTGCATTTCCATTATTTACTGTAGAAGTAATTATATTATAAGTCCACATAAATTCTGAGATGAACTTTCTTTGTTCGTTTAATGGAATCTTTTAGTAATTTGAGAGGGTAGTCTATTATAAATTATGATATACGTTCTTTCTCATAAAATAATAAAAATTGTTTACTTCATAAATGTATTAATATGTAATAAATTTTATTAAAAGCCCTAGTATATAAAAGGACGGCGTTAAATTACGCCACACTTCTCATATATGCAGGCCGAATGCGTGAAGAAAAAACATATTACAAGACTTCGTTCGGTGATATATAGGTAGCATTAAAAAGAGAAACTTAACGTTGCATTACCAAAAACAAGGAATCGAACCCACGTCTATTACGTTAGCACAAAATTATTATCACTTCTAATATTTAAAAAAATAGCGAAAATGTCATAAAGACTTTTAAATATATCTTTTTCATTCTCTAAAAACCGCTTAGTTCGTCGAAATTGGGTCGTAACAATAAAAGTGCGTTGAAACTAGGGTTGGCACTATTGTCGATACAGAATATTTATTATCTAAATGTTGCATTATATCATTCTTGCAACTGTGTCCAATTTTTTAATATTTTTTTTCTTTTGTTGGCAACACTACTACTACTAGTAAATGTTGTTTTTTTTTTGCTGTCGCTACAAGCGCCAAGTTTTTGTTGTATTAAGAAGTGTAATATATTTTGCGACGACGGGTCAGGGTGGTTAATTTATTTTGTAATTTTATGACATTCATAGATAATTCACGATAAATTCACGTTAAATTAAATGAGTCATTTGTTCTTTTTATATATATATATATATATATATATATATATATATATATATATATATATATATATATATATATATATATATATATATATATATATATATATATATATATATATATATATATATATATATATATATATATATATATATATATATATATATATATATATATATATATATATATATATATATATATATATATATATATATATATATATATATATATATATATATATATATATATATATATATATATATATATATATATATATATATATATATATATATATATATATATATATATATATATATACATACATATGCATTCTACTAATATGCAATTTTATAACTTTCTTAACGTATACTCTCATCTCTCATTCCCAACAAGCACGCTCGAAACGTTAAATCTTAATAGATTAAGAAAATGAAGTATATTATTAAAATTATACTAATTTACTAAAATAACTTATAACAAAATACTTCAAAATAAGAGAAACTCGAAACTAATTAACTTTAATCATAAAATAAAACATAAAAAGTCTATGCCAACGTTTTATAACTTAACTTTTAACTGTAGCCTTGACTAGTGTTTCTTGACCCCTTTCCAAGGATCTCTTCTTCTTGCTATATTTAAGATTTTATATACATTAGGTAATTTGTTTTAATTACTAGGCTTATTGCTATAATCCATTTTTTAAAGAAATTATGCTGTAAGTATAGTATTTTAATATATTTACATTTTCTTAAGATCCATAAGTCATAATCTATTTGTTTTACATCTTCCTTTGATAGTTGGACACAACTTTATTATTTCGCTCAATGTGATTATTTTTGATAATAAGTAAACCATTTCAAATATTTATTTAAAATATTGTGACCAGTTTCGGAAATCTGAGTTCCAGGGTAAGTACATGACAAAAAATTGATTCGGCGACTAAAAAATCAACGGCTGATGACAAAAGAACTTAAGATATGTTTTTTATTTTGACCATTAATAAAGAGTAGAATTTTCCACACTGAAAGAAGGAGAGAGGAACGGAATGTCTTAACACTAAGTTCTGGCGATTCCCTCCACCAACGCTACTATAAATGGGATAAAGAGAGAAGCTGAAAAAATAAGTGTTAGCGTCTGGTCACTTTCATCTGCCATTTGGATAGCTATCGGGACAAAAAATATAATTGAATTAAAAAAATAGCCATTTTTACTTATATTTAATGTATAAAATTGCTAAAAATTCAAATGCCGATATAAAATGAGATAAAGCCTAAGCCTTTATATTTTACAAAGGATGACATTCTGTTTTTTAATTTAATTGTTTGGTTTAATTTGGTCATATTAAAATGGGCGAATTCTAATGCGACATCTGTCAGACTACGCCTCAAGGAAATATTTATAATAAAGCTACCTCGGCTGTTAAAGGTTGAACAAAAAGGTACAACAATTTACCGTTTATAGGTAGTTAATTACAGCGTTCTGAAAAATACGCAGAGGATTCAAATTAGAACTTCAAATAAAAATATTAAATGAGAATTATTAGTATACTTTAGTACTTACAACTTTTCCTTTGTTTTTGCCGTTTTTACACTATAAAGGTACACAAAGGTACATTTACACTATATTCAAGAGTGTAAAATTGAAAAAAAAAAACTTCACAAGTATTTGTATAGTTTCCTTTTTTCTCAAAATTTTAGTACTACTTATTCATTTGTTCTATTTTCAGTCGTCTCTTACATTTTCCTTTGCTTATCTAATATATTAACAAAATCTATAAACTACTTCAAAAAGAAGCCGAACGTTAAAACGTAAAACTTTATATATACCTTATATTTAGTAACAGTTTAGCCATAATTAACAGCTTGTATATAGGGATAGTGGAACTCCACACCGTGTTTTTTCTACCAGAGCGAAAAATGTATAACTCATTCCCCTGCGTGGGAATCGAACACGCGACCATCGCGTATACAGAACCAACTATTGCACTACGATTTAAAGCATTAACTATTTACACAAAACACCCAAAATACTGATAAACTTACTTAATTAGTGAAAAAAACGTTTCCACACAAAGTCATTGAGAGACATTTTTACTTTGAAAGAAAGAAGCCTCAGGCGAATCCGACTTAATTACAAAGTTACACAACCGTTCAGTTTACTAATTACAAACGGCGTGGAATTAGAACGCAAAACTTGGCGGCATTATATTATGAATCATGTGACAGTTTTAACTCGTTTTATATATATTTTTTATATATATATGGAGCAGATTTGGAACAGGCCTGGCTGGCAGGCCTTTTGGCTTTGATCTTTAAATGAGTTTTTGTAGTGAAAGTGAACTTTAACTATAATTTGTACGTATTAATATATTGTTAAAGCCGAAGAATAAAATAAGGTTCCCAAGGCCTTTATGATTTTCTATGCCAACCTTGCTAGAAGCGGGATAAAATGTGAAGCTAAAAAAAGGTTAACATAGTTAAATAAGCTGATATATCACAATTTGTGATAAAAATTTTATAAAGTGCAATTTATTTTTATGATACATACTTTTTACCGTAGGTTTAAAGAAGACTTTTCAACATATGTAGGTGTTAAGAAATTAAATGTACTTATCCACTTATTTAAAGTACCCAAAACTAAGCGTAAAAATGAATTTGAAGTTACACATATCAAATTCAGTAAAACACAAAAAAATAACTGGAGGTAAAATAATAATTATTTGTAAGAGATATAAGGGGAGACCTCGGTTGACTTTCGAATATACGGTATTGAAGACATTGAAGGAAGTTCAAGTAAAAAGCATAAGGACTCCCCGGAGAGCTTGTATGAAGAGGCTAATGACAATGAAGGAGGCGAAATAGGTATGCAGGGACCGCAGCGTTTGGCGCTCCGTTGTCTTTGACTACCCCGCTAGGAACAAAGCGCGAAGATAGATACGTATGTAAAAAAGTATTTAATATCACGAAAAACAAACTGAAATATTTCATAAAAAAATCTATAATTCAAAGTAATATCTAATAAAGTACAATTGAACGTTTTAAATTATATTTTCACGCTCCCAATTATGTTCCAGACGTGACTCGCGCCTCAATTTCATTTTGATTGGCCTTCGGCTTTTTTGTCGATAACGTAAAATAGCTTTCCAATTAAAAGGTAGTCTCTCGAAGGCTTTTTTTTTTAAGAAAAATTGAAATATTTGTTATGATTTTTTGTTAAAGCACTTATTACTAATAACACGAGAGAGATATTTTATTTTTAAATTTACATTTTCAATTGAAATATTTTTATTCTCTTTGAATCGAGTTTTGGTATATAATTAGGCCAAATCTTCAAAACACTTAGAAAGTCCATTTTCATACATACATATTGGAAATTTTCACCCACCGAGAAACTGTATGAAAATTTTGGGAGCACCCAAAATTAAATAAAAAATGTGAACGTAAGCTTACAAATAGTTTAATAAACATCAACTCAGAAATTAATCAAAGTAGGCAGGCAGGTATAAGAGCGTAATATTTCCTTCCTTAAACAAAGTCATATTAATTTTATATCAGTAACCGACAGAGCGTACACGTTCTTGAGTGAATTCTAATTAAATTGTTCTACGATCCGTTGTCGTCATTGTGCAATTGTTTTCTTCATACCGTAATGATAGCTTTTGAAGCAAAGTTAGTCTATATTACTATATTTTTTTAGTTGTACGCTTTATCACGCACATAACAGGGTAGACAAAAGGAACCGCATTATCATGGGAACTTAGTGTTAAGACACTCCGTTCCTACCTTTCTGCCTTTCTCGAGACATTGCGTGTTGAGTAGCGGGCTCGATGCTGCACTTTCCTTAGTTGCCAGAGTGAAGAAAACGGAATAAGAAAAATCCATCTTCCTCGAACGGGAATCGAATCCAAAAACAATCCCGTTCACAGACAGATACTGCGCCCCTACGACACGATGGTCCTATCGATGGTCTATATTATTATCAATAGTATTATCCCTAGAATATTTTTTGGTAATTAATAATATTTTTGTTAGCTTTGCCTTTTATTCTATACTAAATGAAGTTAACACTAGGTTTACTAATAAATGAAGGAAATAGCCCAAAGAAGTTTTTAATTTCAGCTTTGTAGGAAGTGTATTATAATATAAATAAGATGTTATATTACCTAACAACAAGATGTTATGCGAAAAGAACACAGCGTTATACCTTTTCTGTCTTCAATACAATATTGAATATTTAATAATTTTATTATTTTTTTTTATCATTTAGTAACATTTTGAAAAACTTTAAAGAATTTCTATTTAAAAAAAATCTTGTTTCATTTATATTAACGTGCTTTACTGCAGAGACACTAAATTCTTTTTTCTTAAAAACAAACTGTTGAGTTCTTAAAGAAAACATATAAAAATTTGAACGCAACAGGACTCGAACCCGCGCCCTCCTGCGAACCGTGCAGGCGCTCTCACCACTGAGCCATGCGTTCTACATCACGCCGCGTTGAAATTCTTACATGCTTTTTATACAACTTATATCGTTGTTAGCATTATACGATATAGTAATATATACGATATAAGTTGTATAAAAAGCATGTAAGAATTTCAACGCGGCGTGATGTAGAACGCATGGCTCAGTGGTGAGAGCGCCTGCACGGTTCGCAGGAGGGCGCGGGTTCGAGTCCCGCTGCGTTCAAATTTTTATATGTTTTCTTCAAGTATTTTTTCTATCCTCAGTATGGATTAACACTTTAAAAATCGTAAAAATAAACTGTTGAGTTTTTCGCCGACTGTTCTGATCAGAAATGCTTTCCAAGCCAGTGGTAAGCCTTATTTCATTTGAAGATTCAAAATTGATTGCAGAAGTTTATTTCATTCAAAATTATCAGATTATTTTTGCCACGTACATGCAAGCTAAGGAATGATCTATCTCTTGAGGTTTTCTCTAATTTAAGTTTTTTTTTAAATTTCGTGTGTACAATCACCTTGATCCTACATTAAAGTTTGTAACACATCAGCATTCTCTCAGATCATAGACGATGATAGTCGAGGGTGTCCACTTAATATCAAATTGAATCTGCTCATTTGGCTTCCTTTCACTGCTACAAAAATGGTATTTTAATAAGCAAATTTGGATAAGAGTAAAATTGTCACAAGATACGTAGAAATTACAAGTAAAATATACAGCTTGGTCCTGAAAGACGTATTCAAGTAAATATACGATTTTCTCCAAATAAAGTGTTGTTTTAGACGCCCCTACTTTATTTTGACACCTAAATGGCGCGGTCGTGTCATTATGTTGACTTTGTAAATATCTTTGTCTATTTTACTATCTACAGTACATTTTAAGCTTAATAGCAAGAGTTAACCTACTTTTTTTGCTGAAATGTTTTTTCTTTTATTTTTTAGAATAGCTAACCATATATTTCTGAAGTTTAACCTTTTTTTGTAGCACCTTCATAACACCACGTTTTTTCCCGAATCAGGGTACACGGAACGAGCTTAGTACTCCATTCAATACATTTTCCACCCAATTTTCTGCGTTAAGTTCCACCATTCAATACAAAATTTTTAAAATTTTATATTTTTTCTCAACTAATCGACTCTACTATAACCAGAATACAGCATACAGCTAAAACAAAATATATAAATATTACATAATATCAATATATCTTCATAACACAATATAAGATCATCAATATTCTTTACATCTTTAAGTCCTATATTGCCGTTTGAAAGATGAATTTCAAATAAGCGTCAGCTTGCACAAGATCAGGATGATTGGAAATCAATTATGGATATCGCCACATTTCGTAGCAATAGATCTTATTCAAATGTCACTTTAAATCACACTCAGCCCTCAGATAGAACGTTTGCCTGATTTATTTCATATTGATCGTTTTGTTTAAATATTATTTTGGTTGGAATTGTTCTAAATTTTGTATATGAATCTGGTTTAGCTTTTTGTATATAATTGTTTTCAGTATTTAGTGTATAATGCATATAACTAAATGTGATATAAATAAATGTGATATTAAGATTTTAATCAAGATCGGGAGAATTATATCCATTATCATTTTGTCAAAGATTTTTTTAAAATATATTTCGTATCAGATGTCCGTGGTAGAGAACTACATATTAACCCTTGTATATTAAGAAAAACTCCTATTCTATTGATAGAAATGTCAAGTATAAACAAATTTTTGATCCAGAAAAATTACTTTATTAATAATATAATTTTCGTAGCAACTAGATATTTTAGATATCGAAATTCGAATACTAAGAGTTTATTCAACCAAAATCCCTATCACAGCTCAATACATAATCTTTTTTCATCCAAACTGTAGCGACTTAACGGATCCCCCGAAAAATTAATACGACGAATCCGGATAGTGTAAACATAGGATTGGAAATAAATGCTTGTAATTGAATCTTCCACTCGACCGAAGTTAGGTTGGGGTGAAAAATGGAAGGGGAGTGGAGAGGGTGGAGGGGGGTTGTATAGTAAAAAAGTGGTTAAAAAAATCAAATAAAAGCTTCCATTGGCGATTGTTATTCAAAAGCTATTATGGGTTATTGCGAGAATATCCGCTACAATTTAGATAACAGGAAACTATTCAATTATTTTTAGAGCTTTCACGACTTGGAATAACTTTTTCATTTATGCTCAATGGCTTAACGAGCTTGGCCTCGTTTCGTTGAGTCTTAACTGCATTAAATATTGATAATATTTACAATATATTAGTAAATATTGAACATCTGGCGCTCGAGCCACTAGTTGTGTCCGACTGGTAGAAAATACTGCAGAAATTCGAATAAAATTTACAATTTATCCAGCTTGTTTAAAGTAAACAATGTAATTTTGTGAGCTAGAAAAATAAATGTAGATTTTTAGTACTTCTACACAAGTTGTAGTAGTAGTTAAATTATATTAAGAAATCTTATCTTTTTATCTATAGTATAATACAACATACATACAGATCGCTATAACATAGTAAAGATATATATCTTCTCTAACAGTACAAAACGCGGCGTTAAGATACTATATACGCCGTCTAACCCTGTTATATACGGGTTTTTGTGTGAAGCTATTTTTTTTCAATAAAAAGTCTTAGTCTTTTTTCCTTCTTAATAAATTATAATTAATTATCTTTATATTAGTATAACGTCTTTTCAAATATCATTTTGTACATTTTAATTACTTGCCAGTAATTTTAATGTTTACTTAATTAATTAAAAACCATTTTCTTTCACTTCAACATTAACAATGTTTTATGGAAAAATATAATTACTTTTTTTAATCTACACTGATTAAATAAAGTATTTAAAGAAATATTATTTTTATAAACATTTTTATGACGCAGTTGTAAAATGTAAGACTGAACGCAACCTTGTATTTTGTTGACGCTTTGAAAATACAGTATTGAAGCTGTTAAATGATCACGTAAATCGAATGTATGAAGAGGTTAACGGCAGGTGAAGAGGTGAAAGAGGTATGCTTGGATCGAAGTTCTAGTGAAATCTGTAGTAAGTGTAAACGGTTTGTTCTAGCATATGAGTAGCATTCTATTTTATTATAATATTAGGTCTAGAGTCAAACATTCGCTCTATATTGAAATGATTCATAAAATGTAACTATTGAGTTTCTCACTGGTTATTCTGAGCAGAACTTATCTTCCTAGCCGGTGGTACCTTCCTATAGTGTCCTACACTACTGACACTTTCATGTAAATTTAAGATTCAAAAGTGCTTCTATTCTCAATTGTGTAATGTATAATTCAGTAAAAATTATTTGATTTTAATTTACTATACCATAATTAGGTATGTATATATACCATTATTAGGTATGGACAGTCGTGGCGCAGATGTAAAGGTCTGCCTGTAAACGGTTTGTGGGATCAATTACCACTCGGGGAACATGGATTTTTTTCATTTTCGTTTTTTTTTCTCTCTGATAGCTAGGCAAGCGTGGAGTTGAGTTAAGCCACTCAAAGCACTATACATAGAAAAGGGTTGCTATCTTTCTTTGAACGGGATAAAGCGTGAAGCTAAAAAAATAATAATAATTAACTATCCATCATGGATAACTCTATGATTACTTAGAGAAAGTAGAAAAACTAGGCGAATATATCGATAGGACCTATAAAATCTACACTTCACAGTCCAGAATTTATTCCCATATACATCTGAATAGGGCTCAAAATGCTGTAAATTTTTTTTTCCCCATATCATCTTTATTTCACCATCAACGCCATTTCAAATAAATATTTGTTATTGATTTATCGTGTCTCTTGAGGAGAATATGTAATGAGCTGTTCGTCATAAAGGAGACATTTGGGTTAGGGAATTGGATAGTCAAGTTTCCGGTGATTTTTCTCGGCGTTAAGTAAACGATATATATATTGATTTCAAATTTGTTTGATATATTGAATTTGATAATGACTGAGTATTGGGACTGAGTACTGATATTATTATATATGATTATGTGGATTAACACTTTAAAAATCATAAAAATATTTAATAAAAATAGCATTCTCTCTCGCCAAACGATAGTTCTTTGTAATGGTCTTTGGGTAGCGGAAATTTATAAATCTCCCTACAGAGATGCTAACAACGAAATAAGTTGTATAAAGCATATTAGAATTTCAACACAGCGTGATGTACAGCACATAGCTCAGTGGTGAGAGCGCTTGCACGGGTTTGAGTCCCGCTGTGTTCAAATTTTTTAATGTTTTCTTTAAGTAAATTTATAACTCTTTTGACAAATTCTTTTACTTTTCCAAGGCGTTTGATTGTGATCAGCACTCATTATTGGTCATGCAGCAATATCATTACGGAATAAAAGGACGGGTACTCGATCTTCTGACTTTTATTTAACTGACAAGGTTCAGAGGGTTGAAGTAAATAGCAAGAGATCCCCTGGGTCAGTATCAACGTGGGATTTCCGGAGGGGTCTATTTTTGGCCCTGTCCTGTTTTTAATATACATAAATAATTTACCATTTATTGATGATATTTTATTTACTTTTGAAGCGAAAAGACAATAAAAATATTTGATGATGTAAAAATATTCTCTTGAAAATTATAACTTACTATTGAATATTAAAAAAACTATGTGTCATTTTGAGACCGTCTAGCACGAATTTAAAACTCAGTGTACTTTTAAATGTTGAAGCCATTGATCTTGTTGATATTACCGTTTTCCTTGATATCCGTTTACTCAGTTCCATTTAACTTTAAATTATAATGGGCACCTTATATTGATGGATTGGCAAATAGATTTAGCTCAGCATCCATTGCAGTTACGTTACGTAGATATTTGTGTATTAAAGGTTATTAATGATTTTTAAGTTATTAATGAAATTATTTAACCATTTCTTAAATGACTTACATATTGGGAATCATATGTTACCACCAGTTAAACGTCAACAAGACGCAAAAGACATAAAGAATAAATATATTACATAATTATTAAAAGTCAAAAGTGATGATTGAGAGCTTAGAGAGAGAGAGATTCGAATTTAGGCGTCAATCAATTTTAAGATTTTGACTGTAAACGCAACGACTTAGATGCAGTATTTTAATTTTTTGTGTTAACAAGATAAAATGTGGTGTCAAGTTACGCTACTCAATATATTAATCATACATTGCAAAGCTAAAACAAATGTACTTTATGAATTTCAGCATTTCGTACACTTGCTATGGTCAAACTTAATATGTAACATCTGTTGAACATCTTCCGATAGATTTAGTTTCGGTATAAAAGTACATACTTGGCCCAGAAAAGTTATGCAACGTTTTTAAATTAAAATATTTCCATATATTTTTTGCTCTAGAGAAATTGCATTAGGTCCATTAAAATTTTTGAGGATTGTTATTGGTAATTTGAATATCACTTAAATATAGAATGTCTTCAACCGAAAAACCAGAAAGAAGTTTTATCTCTAAAAATAAGTTAACAATAAGTGGGAAAAATAAAGATTTAGTAACTCTTAAGCGTTTTACAGTCTATGTAAATAAAGTCGCAGGCTACAAATTGGACAAAATTAACCGAAAAAATTTGATAAATCTGCATGTTCCACAAAAAAAATACTTTAAAACAAGGCTAACATACAAATATAAATTTCATAACAGTTTCAATATTGAATTTTCCTCTATACCTTGTGTATACAGTTTTTTTCATAATAAATTAAGGATAACGAGCGTATATCCCCGGACATTGCTTCCGGCTTTTGGAGGTTCTCTTTAAAATTCTCATTCAACGTACCTACGTACTAACAAACAAAGCGTTTCTGTAATTTAGATTCTTTTATCATGTTTAACTCATTATTTATTTATATTGTGTTATAGGATTCTGGAGGAGATTATTGCAGAGGTTTTACGGCAAAAACATTTTATAAAAAAAATAAAATTTAAAAGCGGTTTAAACATATACGAGTACTCGTATATACCTCGGATTACTGTTGTGTATAATAAAATTGACATTTAGATTCACATATCTATCAAGTGTGACCACGTATCGAGGATTCCGTGCCTATTATAAGATTGAAGGTAGTCTGCTGAGGAATTTACTACTAATTAAAATTGACAAAATAAAAATTTCCACTGACTCATACAAAATAAACTACAAATGTTTCTTTATAAAGGTTTCTTTCTGTGTTAAAATCATAAATAATTAAATTTGAGATATAATTTTTTATGTACTGTAAGGTTTCCGTCGAATTTCAATTACAGTTCAAGTCTAGGTCAATGAAATACAATTAAATAGAATCTACAAACTAAAGTTTGTGGTTTTATGCACTCATTTTTTATATAAAATGAAATTTTCTGAAATTTAATTCTTGAACTTTTCTTTGGTTGACTATTTATACTTTTATTGTGATTTCTTCGGTTACTATTTGTTCTAATTTACAGCCAAATTAACTTCATTTTAGAACCCTTTGACAACAAGTAAGTGCCATGTAGGTTTAAATTACGCGATCAACCTAATACAAAATGTAAAAACCCCCAAAAAGCATAAACCTTCGTATTTTTAGTGTATACTTCAACTTAGTGTCTACTTTCAAGATGTTGTAAATATGTGATATTAATATTAGCTTGTTATTTCCACATTATTTCGGGGAAATCGTCCAAGCCACGAAGTAAGGGTTTCATTTCATTTTCATAACGTGTGAAATCCTAGAATTGATTTATTTTTGTTTGCATAGTGAGGTATATTGATAAGCGGTCACATCTTTTAAACCATAGAACGTTCTTTAATTTGATTTTTACAAATTGACATATAATATATGTGTGTCCGTAGTCCAAGCAGATATGTATGTCCGTATAAAATATTTTTTGTAGTAGTACATTTTAAATATAATAACTTAACTTATAATTATAACAACGCTGGGAAACTGAAGCTATTATATACAGAGTTATAGTTTTTAAGAGGTCTTATAACTCAATAAATATATATATATATATGTATATGTATATATATATGTATATATATATATATATATATATATATATATATATATATATATATATATATATATATATATATATATATATATATATATATATATATATATATATATATATATATATATATATATATATATATATATATATATATATATATATATATATATATACATATACATATATATATATATTTATTGAGTTATAAGACCTCTTAAAAACTATATATATATATATATATATATATATATATATATATATATATATATATATATATATATATATATATATATATATATATATATATATATATATATATATATATATATATAGGGGTATCCCTAAAAATATGGAGTACAAAACGTAAAACCAATGTTTGAAGTAGAGAACTAATTTTGTGCTATTACTCGTATATAATCGAAGGAACTGAGAGAAACTAGTGTGGTGTATCTTACCCCACTCGTCACTGTAAAATCGTTTAGTAGCAGAGTTTACGCGGTTTTACTAGGAATTGAAATAATTCATTCATCTTAAGTGGAAATCGAACCCACTCTTACCACTGGACCACTGCTCTATGATGGCCTCTAGTGGCCTCTAATTCTAACACAATATTCATAAGTATTTCTTCACACAAATAGCCCATCCATCAAACACCTATTCAAAATAGTTTAGAATATTTCGGTAATTGCGTCCAAAATTACAAACTTATCTAATAAATTACGATTTCCAGTTAATTCACTGTTACATTTTGTTTAGATGAAACAATTTGATTAGTCCGCTAACTTGTCCAACAACTTATAGAATGGATGAAGCCCCAACTGAAAGTGGACTTAAATTTGCTATTCAAACTATACCTAAATGAACCACTGACAGAATAGCTTTAATTGAAATCGAATTAAATTATATCTTTTGTTTCAGGTATAACAATGTTATTCAATCAAGAAATATAAAAAAATAATGATTTTTAAGAAGACATAGTCAAGAAACAGGATGCAATGAAAATTAATGAAATTAATGAGGGCAATGATTCCGCAGAGGTGATATATAATGACGATGGCATTACACAAACTGCCTCTACATATATGCAATTCTATAAAGCAGTATATGATAAATGTTACATTATTATGCTTCTTATTGAATATTCAGTGTAAAGTGAAGAGGAAATGTAAATTAGAGTATCAAGAGAGGATCAAACTAGTGATACTATTAGTTCTGTTACTAAGTGCAAATTCTAGTGGTAACAATTTTAGTGGAGGTAGGAATTCTATGTTAAGGACTAGAATAATAGGTACTAGATACGGTAAATTACAAGGTGTTATACTACCTATGGATCAACATAAATATTTGAAGCCAGTTGAAGCGTACATGGGAGTACCATATGCGACGCCCCCCACTGGCTCAAACAGGTATGTATATAGTGTACAACACAAGTATATTTAATTTAAGCAATTTTCATATTAACTGAAACTTTATTGTGTTTTTAAATATTTAATAAATAAAAAAGTATGTATTTTTTTAATATTTTTGTATATAAATTAAATATTATTAAATATATAGTACATAAAGATAAAATAAGGAAGAACTTGGCTTTGTGAATAAGATGATTACAAGAACGAACTTAATAAACTTTCCTTTGAATTTATATTATTGAATTTAAAACCCGTCAGATAGGATTACTAGCTCCTTGGACGAGTACGGCATATCAAATATTACAACATTTTATAATTGAAAGGAAAATGTAATTGGACTTACGTTCTTTTAGGACACTGTTGTTAATGATGATTGTTTAATTTTGAATTTTACCATAGCCTTAGTTCTAAGTA
This sequence comes from Dione vanillae, assembly GCA_037178615.1. NCBI lineage: Eukaryota > Metazoa > Arthropoda > Insecta > Lepidoptera > Nymphalidae > Dione > Dione vanillae. The sequence continues at coordinate 858,367 of JAZFAU010000026.1, forward strand.
GCAATAAATATGAAAAAAAATATATTTATTTATTTTATTTATTTATTTATTTATATTTTTTATTTATATAATATAATACAATTATATTATATAAATAAAAAATATAAATAATATATATGTAAAGATAAGTTTATTTTGATTAGTATTAGTTCTATATACTATCTATTAACATTAATATATATAATTAATATTTACAATAATAATTTACAGTATAATTTAAAAAGGGTACGGACTAAGTGTTTATAGTGTCAATTATAGTTCACATAAAAAAGCATAATATTTTAATCTAAATTTTATTACCATGGAAATATGAGGCTAAGTTTGAAGTTATTATCAAAAATTTTTTTTGTTATTCCTCCATATAACGTACGTTCACTTAAAGTTTAATATGTAAGCAGTGTTAAAGGTTATTATTTTCATTTAGGTTCGCACCCACAAGGGCACCAGCACCGTGGGACGACGTGAAGACAGTAGACCACATAGGACCAGTGTGCCCACAACGCTTGCCAGACATTTCCAATGAGACGCTAACTCTTGAAAAGATGCCGAAGGGCAGACTAGAGTACTTGAGGAGGTTACTGCCCCGATTGAAAAATCAAAGTGAAGACTGCCTTTATATGAATATTTATACACCAGTTCAAGGTAATATATTAAGAACAGTGAATGCATTAGACACCTATTAAGTAATGACAGATTCAAAGTTTCAATACCCTCATAAATCTAAATGAGGATTAAGAGTTTTGAAATATTTTATAAAGCCAGCAAAATTTATAGTAATTTTGACTTTGAAACAATTATTAGAAAATTTAGAAATTCCATATATATTTCTGTTACAATTTAACCGTAGTTCATGACTAAAGCGTGAAAATCATTAAAAAAAGATTAATAATAGCTTTTACGTTGATTTTTGCGTATAGCAGGTTGGATAGGGGAAATAAATACAAAAGAGACGACACATGTTTAGTGGCGAAATTTTTGTTACCAGAGGGGCAAATATAAAATAAAATTTACTAAAAATTTCTACACGTAATAGTTCCTACGATCAATCCCCCGGTTTCGGATAAAAAACCTACGTAATGAAATTTTTAGGGACTCAATTCTCGAAAAAATCTTTCAATTCGATAGTAATCAAAATTATAGAAGAGAAAAGAGTGTGTGAAAAAATATTTAAGTACGAGCATATCGGTAAATCTAGTCTACCATTTCTAACCAATTCATATATGTTATATTATTACAATTCACACTTGTAGTTCTAAGCTCAAGCTCGTTTCCTACATTTAATATCGAGATACGCACAGTTATATTTGAAACGTTCACAAATGGTATTATTACGGAATTTCCTCACTTCGTTGGTCACGTTCTTATATATTATCTCTTATCAAAATAAATCTTTTATATATTATATTGTCAATCAAGAAAATAGTGATATAATAAGGATAACATTGTTATCTTTTCATTATGACTATAATTTATAGATGGAACGTTTTTATTTAAAAATGTATTCAAAAATATATCAAAGTTCCTGGACGGAGGTATATTTTTTAACATATTTTCCTACTGAGTTCGGCATTTCTTTTTAACCTTTCTCTTCGTACTCTATCTCTATAAATATGGATAATTTAGTTTCAGTTGCTTTATATACGAAAAATATGACACGAAGCGATCCACGTTTTTCGTATAATAATATTAGTATTTTACGATTATTTGTTATTTTTGAGTTTGACATACATAAAAAAGCGTGTTTTGTATTTTTTAAACTGTATTTTATGAATGTGACATTCTAAGTCATTACGATTTCTATATATTACGATTTATTAAATAACAAAACGTTTTAGCAACTCATATATAGTTAATATTTAAAATATTTTTAATATAATACTTAATATTAATTGATAAAAATAAAAACTAACCTAAAATTTACCTAAAATATATCGAAGGGTATGGCCCACGTGATGATGAACTTAAGATGCTGCAATATTTTTTAGTGAATCGCTAAACTGATATGAGGAAAATACCATCTCTTGGAACAACAAAGTGAGCACACTTCTTTAACAAATAATTTTATTTTATATGTATACATATATATATAATACAAGTACTATGGAACATATTAAAAAAATAAAACTTTTATACAAAAATTACTGGAATAAATCGTCACATAAATTAAATTTAGCATTTAATCCAATTTACGTATATAGGTAGTTCACATTACGTGTTATATTGCAACATAGTGTATTACAGAAAATTAAAACTCTTGAAGGGTTTCAAAGATCAAGTGAACTTTTTAACCCTTATATTTCTACCTTTAATACTTATTGAGTATTATATATAAGTATATCTTATTTTTCAACATTAGATTTTCTATATTATACATACACGTATTCACGAGAAGTAAGCACTTTGGACGCTTTTTAAGGAAAATTTCCAATAATAATCCATATAAAATATATAAAATCAGTTAAGTCAAAAAGACCGAAACATTTTAGTAAAATCTTGTTTTTCATAAAAATAATCCTAAGTTTTTAAAAAATAAATTATAATATAAAATTTTCGTCAGTGATATATTCTAGTAATATAAAGATTGGGTTCTAAGTTCCAGTATTGTAAATATTTTTTCCTAAAAAATATGATATTCATCTTTATAATGTGGGTCTCGTGTATTTATTTTCCACAGTTTTTTAACCATAATCTGCATAAAATTAAGCCTATCTCCATAAAATAAAATAGGGCAGAGGAAAGATCTGTCTTGGCCCATACCAAAAATTACCCAACCATAAATTTTAGTTTCACCCGTAATTGTTACGAAACAAATAATAAAAAGTTTTGTAATATTTTATTCATGCAGCGAACCAATTCTCTTTCATTCATAAATTACAGAATGCGACATACAATGCCAGTCCGTTGCTTGAATTTCGACATTATAATATTTCATTGTGCATGTTAAGAGTATATTTTGTGTATTTTGTAGCTGACGTGGAAATAGCTGGAGTAAATACTTACTGCCAACTTGCATCTCTTAGATCCTTGGCTGGTATTTTTTTCCTTTTTGGACTGTTATATATTATTTAAGGCTTCATATTAAAAAAAAATAGTATCCTTTTATCATTACATTGCTATTGGTGGGTATATTATCTGTTTGTTGTCTGGCAACATTTTTCATAAGATCACGTGAAAGCTTCAAGTTTTAATAAAAAGCTTTCCAAGCACAGCTGAAGCTTCTAAATCAAAGTAACTAAAAGATACGTGTTAGATATTAGAGTTTATGCTTTGTTTTTTTGAATTTATGAAATTGATAAGGAATAGGATTCCATACCAATATATGTGCAACGGCCTCTTGCACTTTTTTCTTCTTTTAATTTTTTCTTAATAAGAATTAAATAAATGTTAATTTAAGCTTTTGAAAGATATTCCAAATTTCAAAAATGATTAATATAACCAATATTGATTTGAATTTGACCTATTTAGTAAGCTTTAAAAATACACCACACTTGTTTGTATCTAGAAAAAATAAAACTTTAAATCAAAAAAGCCGTCGTGGCGCAGAGGCGCAAAGTCTGCCTGTAACGCGACGGTTTCTGGGTTCGATCCCCAGTCGGGGAAGATGGATTTTTCTATTTCCATTTTCTTCGCTCTGGCAAACTAGGCAAAGCGCGGCGTTGAGTTCCGCCACTCAACACGCAATGCCTCGAAAAAGGCGGAAAGCGGGGACAGAGAAAGCGGGGACTAAGCAACGGAGTGTCTTAACACTAGGTTCCCACAGTCCCTGCAGTTCCCTCTGCCTACCCTGCCATGTGCGGGATAAAGCGTGAAGCTAAAAAAAAAAAAAAAACGCTACATTTTCCATAACTTTTAGATCCAATAAAAAATAAATCACAATGATTTATGTGCACTAAATTTTACTTTGAGTTCGATAGAATATTGAAAATCCTTTGGCATTTTGGTCGAACAATTTTAATCACACCTCATAATGCCCGTCCGCTGCGATAGTTCCATGAGAAAGATCTTTTGTACAGCTGAATGAGACTGTAAATTATTACTTTTACTTAAATCTCAAGTAAGAATAACGGGAGCGTTGCAAATATTTGGAGTTCCATTGTTCGAATAAATGGAAACACGGTAGCGTTTTGATTGTTTCATCGATTAATTTCAGTGAGATTGTGTAATTTTTTTTTTTTTTTTTTTTTTTTTAGCTTCACGCTTTATCCCGCACATGGCAGGGTAGGCAGAGGGAACTGCAGGAACCATATGAACCTAGTGTTAAGACACTCCGTTACTTAGTCCCTGCTTACTCCGTCCCCGCTTTCCGCCGTTTTCGAGGCATTGCGTGTTGAGTGGCGGAACTCAACGCCGCGCTTTGCCTTAGTTGCCAGAGCGAAGAAAATGGAAATAGAAAAATCCATCTTCCCCGACTGGGGATCGAACCCAGAAACCGTCGCGTTAGTCGCGTTACAGGCAGACGTTGCCCCTCTGCGCCACGACGGTCCTCAATCGGTGTAAATTTTGTTTTTAAAATATATATTTCTTTAGTAAGAAATCAAAATTAGTATAACGCTTAAAAAGGGTAATCACCTTGTCAAGCTATATATAACAAAATAACTAATATCACTAATAATAATAATCATCACGGTAATAAAAATCTCCATTACAAACTTCTTACTTTTTATAATTGATGATCTTTTATTTAGGCGATTATGTGACTAAATATCATAAAATTATGTTATGTTATATGTTCACGCTTTACGCCTGCTTACTGTGCCATGTGGGAACATGGCAAGGATAGGCAGAGCAGCTGCAGGAACTATAGCAACCTCGTGTTAACACACTCCGTTGCTTAGTCCCTGCTTTCCGCATTTTTCGAGGCCTTGCATGTTAAGTAGCGGAAGTCAACGCCATTAAATTTCAAGAATAAATTCTCCTATAAATATAATAATTTATTCATTAAAACTAAAAATGAATGTGCGGCAGAACAACGGTTGATTGACTGAATGATCGAGTGATGAACCACCGCTGACTGACTGAATGATCGCTGACTGTCGTTGACTCTTGCCACACAACACGAGATTCTTGGGTTCTTGCAAATAGATATCTTAATACGAGGTTTCTTCTTGAAAAGCAGAGAGTGTCGACCATATTCTTTGAAATTATTTCGAAAAAAACAAAGCTTGTCGAAAGCGAATCGAATAAAAAAGCTTATCTATAAAAAGCGTCAAAAATAAAACTCATATAAGAACCATATTGTAGTAATTTTCACCAGTATTACGTTCTAAATACATGTTTTTGCAATTTAAAACAACGGAAAGCCATGTAATTGGTTGACTACAAAGCACTCTAAACTAACGCTTAATGTATGAGTGGCGTGACGTTGATTTGTTCTAGATTTACATGCACATGCTCGTACATACATGTACATACATGTACATACATGTAACAATCAAAAGTTATTATTAATGTGCACAATGCACATTTTATGTACAAAATGAATGTATTACATTTGTACGAACAAAATGGATAATTAGTATGAAAAGTAATGTATGATGCAACAGCATTTTAGAGTCAAGGTCTTTTGGAAAATTCTCACTTTGTGATGTTGTTTATTTTTTACTATTGAAAGCTGCATATTTAAGTCTTATACAAATTAGATTGTGTATAAAAACTGACTGTTAGCGTGTTGTAGATGCGATCATTACTGAGGAAAACAAATTAATATTAATTTATTAATAAAAAAAGGAATTTTAATTACGAAAATTTAAATACAAAAAATAGTGAACTACCATTTGTCGTGATTTATAAAGTCATTTAATTAATAACAATTATACTATGTGTAAGTGAAAAATAATAAAAATGATTGTATTCATAACCATTTTTATTTATATATGTGCTATAAATGACATATACTATGTGTTAGATTAATAACAAATGAACATATATGTTGACATTTAATTGTATTATAAAAAAAATGAAATCAGGCAAATCTTAGGAAATATTAGTGCTAATTGAAAGTTAGTAATTGAATAGTCAATTTACTAGATTGTGTTAGAAAAACTGGAGAAAATATTGACTCGTCAATATCACAATTTTATTTAAATAACAATTTTAACTAACAAAACGTCTGTAAATATTAACAGCTATACTTTAAATGTCATATACAAAGCACTTAATTAATAAAGTAATGTGCTTGCAGTAACATTGTCAAAACCACGCACAAGTCACAAAATTTAATACAGTAACAGTATGAGATACCGTACCTACACGAGTCGCTGCGACTCATCTGCATGTAAATGTGGAACATATCAACGTCATGACCTACATTTGTATAGTTAGGAGTGCTTTGTAGCCAACCAATTACGGAATAGGTATAGTATAGCACTGTTAGTTTTTCGTTATCGCTTATGAATGGGATTTTGAATGCGTTTGTTTTTTTTTTTGATGTTATAACATAATATGTTGAATTAGATATAGTCATAATGTTATGACTAAATGTTGAAGAGTCGTTTTTTACTTGGTTCTGTGGAAATTTCTAAATATATTTTCTTAAGCTGCACGTTTTACGAACTTGGCACATTATGTCATGTATCATATAATTTAATGTAGATTTATCACCATTTTTAGCTATTATTGTCTTTATAAAACATATTTAATCGTAGCAAGATTTGAATCCCCTTCTCTTGGAATTATCCTGGGACCTTGAACTTGGAATTATATAGCTGCAAGATCATATGTTCTCATCGGATTTTGTGTATTTCTTATATATTTGTTACAACTCATATTCTTAACATTTTTTTAGATCTTCACGAATTATCCCGCTAAGGCAAGCCAAAGGGAACTGCATGGATAGCCAAAGGGAACTATCAACAACCATAGGAATCTAGTGTTAAGACACACCGCTGCTTAGTCTCTGCTTAGTCCGTTCCTGATTTCCGGCTTTTTCGAAGCATTGTGTATTGAGTGGCAGAACTCAACGCGGCATTTTTTCCTAGTTTCCAGAGCGAAGCAAATGGAAATAGAAAATTTCAACTTCCCTTAGCGGGAATCTAATCCACAAATCGTCGCGTTCACTTTTTTATTTAAAAATAGTTAACTCTACAGACACTTGGTCCGTGCCCTTTTTTATTAGCTAACCAGGCGACTAATTCATGAAATTGACGATCTTATTTATTATCTATCTCGATGTACTAAAAAGCCAAAGTGTGGTGTAGAGTTCTGCCACCCCATATGCTAAGTGTCAAAATTAGGCGGAGAAGAGAGAATAGACTGTATTAACATTTTCTGTTTTTATTTGTAGATCTCAGATCAGTTAAAATACTTCTTGCCCAGTAAATCAATACTGATGAACCATTCATTCACTTCAATAAATTTATACGGTTAAGTTTAATTTCAGAGAAAAACATCGAATCGAAACACTTAATAACAATACCTCCAATTTCCTTCTAATACGGATAATAGTTACCTGCATTCAACTGCAACGATTGACATTATTTCATTGCTTTTATAGTCTTTGTGGTCTTAAAGTACCCCCTTTTTACATAATATTAGTATAGTATCTATAATTATTTTATGATTCTACAATAATAAAAAAATAAATACTTTTTTAGTTTTTGGGTAAGATATGTTTTTCTTTTATAATAACTTTATATGAACATTTTGCTTACAATACGGTCAAAAGCGGAGAGTTAAACGGCTTATCGCAAAGGTTTTAAAATTTTGGCCCTAGCCACATGATCATTTCATGAAATATGACTTATTGTGAAATTGTTATTTTTTTTAGTTTCACGCTTTACTTTACACATAGTTGAATAGGCAGAGGAAACCGCAGAAACCATAGAAATCTAGTGTTAAGACACTCTGTTCTCTGCTTTCCGCCTTCTTTCGAGGTATTGTGTGTTGTATATGTCAAAGCAAAGGAAATGGAAATAAAATAATTCGTTCTGGAAAATGAATTCAGAAACTGTCGCGTTTATAGGCAGAATCTGCGCCTCTGCATTTCGATGGTTTTCTATATAACTCCAACGTAAATAAAATATAAATTTTAAACATAACCCGAGTTTCAACTATAAAACTTTATTCTTCTACCAATTTGAGCTCGAACGCTTCACACAACTTTAAACCACTTAAAATGAAAACAATGTTTTTATAGAGAAGTTCGGTATGTCGCGAGCTAGTGCAATTTTACGAGCGTTTATTTTGCTTGAAAACACTCTACCGCTGACGATGGAAGAATAAATGTTTATTTGACCTTTTAGTACTGTAGCTGAAATATATATAATTGGATCAGATAGAAAAGTATCATAGTACTGTGAAACTTTTTCATCAATCTCCACTCAAAACATCCTAGAAATATTTTTAGTTTCAACACATTTTTCTCAACTCTTGAATTTTACCATTAATTAGAGGATTGAGTGCCTTGACATTAAGATCGCTATGTAGTGTTGGATTTTGCGAAAAGCATAAAAAAACTTAAAAAAAAAAATATTTTTCTTGAAATATAACTTAAAAACAATATCTATAGAGGTAAAGGGATACTAGGGTTGACCTTCAAATACAAAGAAAACTAAAAATGGACACGAAAGTATATGACGACCCCCTGGAGAAGTATGAAGAGGTTAATGATAGTACGAGATAAAAGAGGCAAGCAAGAGTCACATATAAAGCATGAAATTATGTATGTACCAGTAAGTAAAAATGTTTACTATGCAAAATTTAATATAAAACACGATCTACAATATATAGTAAGTGATATATCACTACGTAAACTTCTGAATGTAAGCAATGTAGTAGTACTTTAGTGTTTACAATCTAATATTCAGACAATCGTGTGAGAGCGTGAGGGAAATTCAAATACGCGTCTATTAAAACGGCTTGTAGGAAATTGTGTCGTCGTTTAGGCTGGAACTATTTATTCCAACCCCTTGGTTCCTTAGTTTAGTAGTGGTTTAGTATTTATGAGTTTATTAAATACGAGGTGTGTTCAAAAAGTATCGCGAATTTTGAATTTTCGCGGGTTACGTATATTCGAATTTCAATTTTTTTGTGGCGTTATGTTGGTACTCATGTCTCTCACTTATGCCGACAACCTCGGCCATTTTGAATGTTCACTTAATTGTTGACAGCTGCTTTGCTTGCACGTGTTTTGGATCGTCTTCGATTTTTACCCATTCAAAAAAATGGATCAAAGAACGTGTATCAAATTTTGTGTGAAAAACGAAATTAAGTGCGCGGATGCATTCCGAATGTTGACTGTGGCATACGGAGAAGCTACCTTGGACCGAAGCAACGTTTATCGGTGGTACAAAATGTTCTCAGAAGGCCGAGAAGATGTGAACGACGAAGAGCGTGCCGGACGCCCGAGCACTTCAACAACAGACGAAAAAATTAATGAAGTGGAGAAAATGGTATTGGCCAATCGTCGAATCACCATTAGAGAAGTTGCTGAGGACCTAGACATATCGATTGGCTCGTGCCATTCGATTTTTATCAATGATTTGGGCATGAGACGGGTCGCCGCGAAATTCGTACCAAAATTGCTCAATTGCGACCAAAAACAGCATCGCATGAACATTGCTAATGAGATGTTGGACTCTGTCCGCGACGACCCAAATTTGCTCCAGAGGGTCATAACTGGTGACGAATCGTGGGTTTATGGTTATGACGTGGAAACCAAAGCTCAATCATCTCAATGGAAGCTGCCGCACGAACCAAGACCGAAAAAAGCGCGCCAAGTTCGGTCGAATGTGAAAGTTTTGCTGACAGTTTTCTTCGATTGCAGGGGCGTGGTGCATCATGAGTTCTTGCCACAGGGTAGAACGGTCAATAAGGTTTATTACCTGCAAGTTATGCGCAATTTGCGCGAAGCAATCCGCCAGAAACGCCCGGTTTTGTGGAAGAACAAAAATTGGCTTTTGCACCACGATAACGCCCCTGCTCACACATCGTTGCTTGTGCGTGACTTTTTGGCCAAAAACAACACACTAATGATGCCGCAGCCACCGTATTCCCCAGATCTGGCCCACTGTGACTTTTTCTTGTTCCCTAAACTGAAGAGGCCCATGAAAGGACGACGTTATGCTACACTTGACGAGATAAAGACGGCATCGAAGGAGGAGCTGAACAAGATAAAAAAAAATGATTTTTTGAAGTGCTTCGAATATTGGAAAAACCGTTGGCACAAGTGTATAATATCTCATGGGGATTACTTTGAAGGGGACAAAATAGATATTCATGAATAAATAAATAATTTTTGAAAAAACACAAAATTCGCGATACTTTTTGAACACACCTCGTATGTTAGTTATTACAAATACGATTTCCATCCAAGATTTCAAGTACATTAAATTATATATATATATATATATATATATATATATATATATATATATATATATATATATATATATATATATATATATATATATATATATATATATATATATATATATATATATATATATATATATATATATATATATATATATATATATATATATATATATATATATATATATATATATATATATATATATATATATATATATATACGCTTTATCCCGCACATGACAGGGAAGGCAGAGGGAACTGCAGGAACTATATCAACCTACTGTTAAGAAACTCCCTTGCTTAGTCCCTGCTTTCTCCTCATTTTAACATTTATGATTTTTAACACTAACGATGCATAAAATTCTTAAAGAAAACGTATATAAATTTTAACGCAGCAAGATATGAATTTCCTCTCGCCTCTTGGAAAGACACTAAGCCATGACTCAATGATCATATGACTTTTAAATGCATTTTAAATACAAACATTTTGTAATAAATCATATATTAATCATGCATATATGATATTCAAATGATTTAATTTCCGCACAAGTGTGTCAAATATTCTGGAATAGAATAATAAGCTTTCCTAACTTACTAAAGACATTCCTGTAGGTTCTGCTTATTTTTTGAAGCAAACAACCCAAAAAAACCTTTTTAAAAATCGAACCAGTACCAAGACATAAGTTCAACCAAACAAAATATATAAATTTGTTATGGTGTTAGTTTCCACTATCTAATCCTTTATATCTCTATAAAAGCGAACATGTATAAAAAGCGTCTTAACACAACCCCGCTATACCACTCATGCGTGAAGACAACATTTTATCACAAAAACAACCTTTTACAAGCCTTTTAAAAACTTTATACGTCCTTGTTTTTGGGGTCATATTGAATTTATTGGTATTTCATATTCAGTAAGCCGGCATAATAAAGTTTTATTACTGAAAGCTTCTACATGTCAGATGGTGCAATGAAAAATATTTTATTTATTATGTATTGTCGTGTTTATCATTTAATAATGTATAGTTTTGTTTGATTGATTTAGTATGGATTTAAATGTTTGTTTTGTATTGTTGAAATATATTTTTTTATTAAATTTATTAAATTTATTTTTTATGGTTATTCATTTTTAAAAAGAATTTCAAGAAATCATTTTTAAAATTTTTAAAAATACAGATGTGGATGGCGCAGAGGCTTCTGGGTTTGATTCTGACTCGGGGAGAATGGATTATTATGTCTTTGATCTAATATAACTACTAAGATTTTTTTGACATCTGTAACATTATATTACAGAGAAGCTGATAACAGTGTTAACTTACGTTCTCGTTGTTTACATATTTAAACAATGGTTCTCTCTCTTATATTTTTCCTTAAGTATTTTATCCTTTGCGTTGATTAACTTTAAAAATCATAAAATATTTACAAACCATACAAATTATAATATTATATGATGCATAAAACAGATGACCGTCGTCGCACAGAGACGTTGCACCCATATAAAGCCCCGTTACCCACTAGCCAAGTAACAAATAAACTGTATACTAATAATTAAACACATAACCACTCATTCCACCAATCGGTAAAACAACAGCCACCAAAACAATATGAGCATTTTCATTCGTATTCAATGAGAATAACATATTTCATCTGCTTGGATTGAGTCCAAAGCGGGAATTTATACGCTTCGAATCTGTCATGCGAAACACTGATAGCATAAACAAAGGTATAGAAAACTTAAGGCGCTGCCTTTTACTTAGTCGTATCTGGGTCGTAGAACTGTGATACTGGAGGAAAGGTAAGGCCTTTGTATGGTTTACTTTTAGTCGAACTTTTGGATGAATATTCTAGAGTTTAGGATTCGATTTCTACATAATTTTAATATAGAGACATATGGTACTTGTTTTATTTAAAATATGTTTGTAGGATATGAATTAAGGTAACTAACTCAAGTGTTGCGATAGTAACATTATATTAATTATAATTAAAAAAATCTTATTTGGATTATATAGTTTATCTACTTGGATTAAAAAAAACCTAGAAATATTCTGCTTTGCATATCAGTATTGAAATTCTCTCAAAGAATCTGCTCACATTGTGTATATAAAAAAACCTATTATTTTATATCTCTATATATCTCTATACTGCAGTATATCTGCAGTACTGGATGTTGGCCGTATTTTGCAGTTTTTTTAAAAGGAACTTGCAAAGCCATGATCAGAGAAGGAAAACTCGAAATAAACCCGGATCGGAATCTCCGTTAAACACGAGCCAGTTTTTGCAACCAAACTAGCTCCATACGTAGTGACTTTTCACTCCTGTAGGCTTAGCTGGTGAGGTCAAGAGAAAAATGTAGGCAGGTGGGAAAACCAATTTCCTAAATAGTATCCCAGGCTTGACAGTGAACATCTGTAGAGAGGACACTCCGCCATCGCAGTATCGGTCTGCATAGCCATCAACGAACGTGTCCATAATAATCACGCACTGTTTCAGATCCACTGTAATAGATGAAAAGGCCAATGTATATCTCTATAGATATTACATATCTCTCTTCATCTCGTAAAGATATAAAGAGTATTTTGTGACAATTATTGTCATTTTTCTTATCTTCAATTTCACATATTGTATATGACGAAATTAAACACCGTAATTTGTCTACGAGACTGAGAAAATAAAAATAATTTATTCTATAGCTATCCAAAATTTAAATCTAAATGCATAAAGTTATCATACAAAACAAATAGATACAATATATTCTACACTCGACATGTAATTTAAATTGTAACAACTGAAATAAACATAGAAATTCTAAACAAATCGTTTTCACTGAATTACCTGGAGTCAGTTGCAAACTGTCGTCGTAGGAAGGATTTTTGTTACCCTCTTTACTATTTCTATTTTGTTCTAAATAAATAAATGTCACTTGCGTCTCGCTTATAGCAACGTATAGTGTTATAACTCTACCTTTTTTCATTTTTAAGACATTTCGCCTTGAATGGCGGATCTCAACGCCGTGTTTGTCTTCGTATCAGCGACAATAAAAAAAATTCTCATTGTAAATAACAATCAGGCGCTGTGTCGCTGATTCACGACGGTCTCTATATATTATAAGATTGCCACTAATAAAAAAGTTAAAAGCAAAAATGGTTGGCACCAATGAAAATAAAACGTCCTTTATATTAATTTCTTTCTGCCTTTTAAAGCTTTTGATAGAAAAAGCTTTATATTTCTAATAATTTTAAAGTATTTTCCATACTAAGCAAAAAGCACTTGAACGTATAGCTTAATGGTCGAACGCTAGAAAGTGTCCTAAAGACGCAACTTCAAATTCTATTTTTTTATATATATTCTGAAAATATATTATTTAAAAGATAACTAAAAATATATTTTCTTTTACAGTTGGTCCGACACTTCAAGCAAAGTATCCAGTGGTTATATTCATCCATGGCGAATCGTTTGAGTGGAATTCGGGTAATGTGTACGACGGCGCCGTATTGTCGAGCTACGCTGGTTTAGTGGTCATAACGATCAACTACCGCCTCGGTATATTAGGTAATTTGGTGCATTTTTCAATGTTTTGAAGAGAATTAGTTTTTTAGACTTCAATTTTTTGTAGGAAATTTTGTTTTTAAGGATTTTAATATGAAGTGACTATGTTAACTGGAAATTAAAATTGGACCGTCGTGGCGCAGAGGCATAGCGGCTGACAGTAAACGCGACTGTTTGTGGCTCGATTCCCACTTGGGGAAGATGGATTTTTCTATCTTTTTTTTCCACGACTCAACAAGCAAGGCATCGAAAAAGGCGGAAAGCAGGGACGGAGAAAACAGGGACTAAGCAACAGAGTGTCTTAGCACTATGTTCCTATGGTTGCTGCATTTTTTTCTGTCTTCCCTGCCATATGCGGGATAAAACGTGAAAATTTGTTGTCAAAAAACGTTATTCGTCGCAGTTGTCAAAAAATGTTATTCAAAAAAAATCATAATGTATTATACTAAAATAGGCTACTGTATTTTAAAATTACAAGAAAACCTTCAAAAGAGAAACCTCCAATTTTAACACTCTATCCTCTTTTAACAAGTTATCGCGTTTCATGTGAAGGAAATAGTTCATTACCTCAAACGGGAATCGAACCAACAACTGTCGCTTTTATAGTAAAATAGTTAAATATGTTAACATTAATATTATCCGTACTGGAATAAATGAAATTTTAAAATAGAACACAAATTTAATAATATAATATAATATTAATTATAAATTTTGCATACATTCAAAAATATACATGTGAAGTGCTACTTCCTCTAGATACTGAACGACCTGAATGAAACAAAATTTAAATTTATTTGAAAGCTCATGGCCCTGAGTTAAAATAGTAATAAATATAATTTGTAGGTTAGGATTAAGCTTTACTAATATTTGTTTGTGAAATGTTCACCTAACTTGTTAGTATGAAATTTCACCCTGTCATCTCGTGGTTAAAAGACAATTATCTATAAATAGAGAAAAAAGCTTATTAGTTACTCTTAGTGAATAGTACAAGGTCAATTTATCAAGGTCTACATTTTGAACAAATTCATGATAAATAAATGTCCATAGATTTACTCTACTGATAAGTAAAGATGCTCGGAGCAGTGCCTTAAACTTGTGTACTAGGTTTATGCTTAAAGGTTTAAATTCACTATCAGAGCTCTTCTATCTAGCTAATCTAATTTAAAATGAATAATATAGTTATGTTACTGTTACTGTACTTAATATCGTTTTGTATTTTACAATGTAAAATTATATATCAACAAAGCTCCGTCTTCCATTTCCCATTACTTTAAACAAACAAACAAAGACTGTTCGAATCAACTAATTAACACAAACTATTTTATTTCCTTACTCTATGAAAACAAAAGGCGGCGTTAAGTTACGTAAGCCTACAACTATGTCAACAACGTCTACTAAATGGCATTAACATTAGATTTTCTTTATCTATCGCGTTATAAACGGAAAAATACTTGAAGCTACAATATACTAACTTAGTATCATCTTAGAAAATCATTCAAGAATATTTAATTAGTCAAAGCGAAACGTGCCAAAGTCATCTCACGAGAGCTATGCATAAATTCGTTTGAGAGTAAGTAAAATAAAACTGATATGTAAACAAAATGTCTTGGTACTTGTTCTCAATTTATAATTAAGAGTAAGCTGTTTTGATCAGAGATAGGGTATAACGTTAAGATACAGCTCAGTTAAGCGCTTGCACGCATGCTTACATATTTTCAGTGCTTTGATAAGACAAAGTGCGGCGTTAAGTTCCGCCTCTCAATATTTCTGTTAACACTAAGATATTACCTTCACTTTTTGCTGTAAAATTATAAGTTGTAAAAGAAATTTACGTTGCAATAAATATAAACTGTAAAATACTCTACTAAGAAATGAAATTTTATGTCGTTTTAATTAGAAAGGATACTTTCAATTATTTTTCCAATCATAAGTATTTTTCCAATTAAATTACATTGTAAGTTTGTAGAGAAAGCTTGAAAATTTCAATTAATATCATTATTGCAATAGAATATTGTGTTGACAATATGTTGTGTGTTTACAATATTTTTGTATATCAACAATTTTGAGGACCGTCGTGGCGCAGAATGCGCAACGCCTGTAAAGATCGCCTGTAACGCGACGGTTTCTGGGTTCAATCGGTCGGGGAAGATGGATTTTTCTATTTCCATTTCCTTCGCTCTGGACACTAGACAAAGCGCTGCGTTGAGTTCTGGCACTCAACACGCTTTTCTTCGAAAAAGGCGGAAAGCGGGGACGGAGAAAGCAGGGACTAAGCAACGGAGTGTCTTAACACTAGGTTCCCACGGTTCCTGTAGTTCCCTCTGCCTATCCTGCCATGTGCGGAATAAAGCGTAAAGCTAAAAAAAATTTTTTTTCTAAGTCATTTCATCACGTGAATAAGGCCTTATTTAAAAGCTTATATTTTAATGATGTAACAAAAATTACACAATTACTTTAAGTATTTTTTGCACTCAGTGTGGATTAACACTTTAAAATCATAAAATAGCATTCTCTCGCCAAATTATTATTCTTTGTAATGGTATTTGGGTAGTGGAAATTTAAAAAAATCCACCTAAGAGAGAAGAACGCATAGCGCAGTGGTCGGAGCGCTTGCATAGTTTGCAAGATAGCGCGGGTTTAAATCCCGCCGTTAAAGTTTTTATACCTTTACTCTAAGTAAAAATATAGCATATGAATATACGTCTTTTGAAAACCATACAAGAAATCCGACCGCTAAAGACATATTATCTTTACTAAGTAAGGAAAAACACTTTAAAAAATTTAAAAATTTTTAGGTTTCCTCAACGCAAATCCTATACCTCATTTGAAGGCAAGAGTCGCAAATTATGGTCTGATGGACCAAATAGCTGCATTACATTGGGTGCAACAGATATAGCCCTATTCGGTGGGGATCCTGGTAACGTCACATGTTGGGGACACGGTTCTGGCGCCGCTTGTATAAACTTCTTGATGATTTCACCCACTGTTGTACCTGGTTAGTTCGAATTTTGTATTTTTTTATTACTATTATACAGGGTGTGGATGTTGCCGCGACCTTCATTTAAAGCATAGTATTAACTAACCTTCAAAACTTGTAAAATTATAAAACAAGTAAAATTTTCAAAAAAAAAAACAATATTTTTTTCAAACAAAATAGATAATTAAATATTGTTCCAAAATAAAACGCCATTTCTCAAGTATGACGCAAGCGTACACTATCCTGTGAGAGCAGGAATGAGATATATCCCTTTCTCAATAGGTTATTTTTTTGAATGAAAGGTGACAGATTAACAACGTTTGATAGTATTTTTGTTGTACGAGGTCTATATGTCATTCGTATTAATTATTAATTATACTACCTCACGCGTTACACAGCACGTATAAATATCGTGATATGGGAAAAATGATCCTATGCCTAAATTATTCATATTGTGAATTAGTTTTTTTTATTTAGCCTTGAACTATTTTCCCCTATAAGTAGTTTGATAACGGCCGTCGTGTCAGACACACCCTGTATATTGTTTTGTTAGAAGAGATATGTTTTGCATGTTGTTAGCCATAAATAAACTCAAAAAATTTATGCTAATTTACTGTTATAAAAAATAAGAGATTTCTTACAATAATAATACAGAATAAAGCAAATTAAAATATGACTGTATTTATGTTAATTCTTTCTATTATTTTAAACACATTAAATATTATATAACTAAAAAAAAAGATTTTTTTCTTTTAGAAAATAGAAACTTGTACTAAGATATATATAATTTCATTAAATGTATATCATCCAATGTAGGTCTATTTCATCGAGCGATCTTCTATCCGGCTCAGCATTGAGCTCTTGGGCACTAGTAGAAGATCCCGTTAGCTATTTCCAGTCCCAACTCGCAAAGCAATCTAACTGCACTCTACCAGAGGATATCGTTAAGGACCATGAACTAATCGTAGATTGCCTTCGAGAAGTTCCTCTCCTAGAGTTAATGTCTGCCGAAATTAGTACACCAAGTTATTTAACCCGCTTTCGGCCCCATTCAGTTGGACGGTGTGGTAGTAAAAACTGATTTACGCAAAGAACTCCTTACATTCTTTATTCCGAATGATCTCCAAGGCTTTACTAGCGTATCCGGTTGTCAATAATAATAAAGCGGACAAAAGAAATGGTGATCGAATTTTCGGTATAAGAGGCGGACAGAATAAAATATGATCTGCTATTTGGAGTGGTAACGAGTGAGGCTCTTTGGAAATTCTCAGCTCAGATATACAAAACGGTTTCGAGGGTGAGAGGCGAGACAGGATAATAAGGTAAGGATGTTTATATAGTAAATTGGTATTTACTTTATTTAAAGATTGCAATGGTTGCCAATCATGTAATTTTACTTGGTTTAATGATATATTTGTATACAATATATATACAATAAAATATTGATAGAATATAAAATTATTATGACTAATCATTTATAAACTACACATATAGTAAAAATGTAACTGATCATTGTACATGAAAAAAAACACATACTAGATGCTTTTGTAAAAGTTTGGGGCACCAAAAAATGCTTATTATTTTGTATTTGTCTTTGCATTTGTGTACCCTAGTCTAAGGAACGGCTTTACCGATTTAAATGCAGTTTTCACTAATCATCTAACGTCTAATAACTTGGAGCTTTTGCAAAAGGTCACTAATTGAATAATTGTATAAAAATTATATAGTAAGGCAAAGTCGGCGTTGAGTTCCGCCATTCAACATGCAATGCCTCCGAAAAAGGCGGAAGGCAGGGACGGAGAAAGCAGGGACTGAGCAACGGAGTGTCTTAACACTAGGTTCCCACGGTCCCTGCAGTTCCCTCTGCCTACCTTGCCATGTGCGGGATAAAGCGTGAAGATATATTATATAGTATACTTAATTTTATTGAGACTAAATAAAAGAAATAAACATATATCGTGCTAAGCTGTTCGATTTAGCGTTTTCCTTTAATATTTAACAACTTAACACAAACAAATATTCCTGATAATACAAAAAAGCTTTATTTCAGAACATACGTAAGAATACGCCTACACATATCATCTGAGTGAGATATTCTTGACGATGTAATATGAATACACTGACTGGGAGCGGACTGTGCAGGTAAAAATGTTATGTTATTACATCACTGTACCGTATGTCTTGTTTGAAACGAAGATTGGCAATCCCCTTTCATGTCGTATTATTTTCTTTCTATCGCCCTTACATTACTTACATACGTGATTAGAAAAATAAACTAGATCCAGCGTTTAAATCTAAGTAATAGTCTTTGGGGTTTTGTAAGACATATGTTATGGATATAGAGGGATGACTACTAATTTGGTTTTTGTCTTTTGTTGGCCTTATTTTCGATGAAAAAATTATTCAGTTGTACTATAGAGCTCTTTTAGAGTGTATTATTGAATTTTAATCGATATATTTTTGTTTCATTATTCATTTATACGTAATATGACATATTAAGTTATATTCCTTTTTTTTGTCCCCACTATAGTGATCTCGAGCACCACATACATACAATTTGTCATATACCCTATTTAATATAGCTATTCAATCGCAAATCAGGCAAAGCCGAATATGGTAGTAAATAAATTGATTAATATTATATGAAGTATATACGTACTATGTTATAATAGGAGCAATCAGAGTGGTACTAAAGCTCTATTAAGCTTAAATGTGTATCTGTAAAATGTATAGAGACATAAGCGGTAAGCTTTATTTCATAATTAATATTTTGTAAATTTTTAAGTTATAAAGTACATTTTTCTTGCTTTGCTCGCTTTCATCTTACAATATGTTACATATAATCAGTATACATTTAAACCAATGAGATTCCCGCGTAGAAAGAAATTTTAATGAGACTAATAAAAAGCTAAAGCACGCGTAAATGACAAGTGTTAAATGTCATACAAATCCAATAAGTTATTATATTGAATTTGCATAGTCAATTACCAACTGAACTAATAAGGTTCGAATATCGGCTATATTTTTACAATCCACCTTTTTGAAATCTTTAAAACGATACTAAAAGTAAAATACTGTGTCAAAAAACTCGATCTCTCTAAGTATCCACAATTAAAACGCTCACATAATCATATTAAATAATTTTAATATGATAATGTGTTATTATAAAATAATCTAATTTATAACAATCAAATGAAACAAAAATAGGCAACCTAGACTTAAGGCTTAGGCACGTTATTGTACGTCGAATTAGATCTGTTTAATATTACAATGGAATTAAACGTAAAACGTAAAGAGTTTTAAAATACAATTAGTATTAAATTACTTTTGTTTATAAATGTTTTAAAGGGCTTAATTGTAATTATCTTTTAATGTCTAAAATATTGAATTTCTTCAGGTTTACGTTAAGTAATACTTTCAAATAACCTTTCAGTTGAAAATGTTATGGTACAGTTATGAAGATTTTAGCCGAATATGATTTTTGTAGGTTTAAATATAGTTTATAGAACTGAATAATAAATTAAAAAATCATTTTAATAAAATAAAATTAATTTAGGTGCCACTTTTATCCTTAAATGGGCCAAAATCGATAAATTATCGTACAACAAACTTTAAGATATGCACTATTATATATTTTCAACTATCATTGCAGTTACGTTACGTACGTATCATATGAATTTATGTTTTTTACAGTCGCTTTTTCGTTTCAATTCGATTGTAGAATCACGGCGATACATAGAATATTTTAAGAGATTAGTTTAAATTCCCAAAGCAATTACTTTCAAAACCGATACTTTAATACATATTTACAGATTTAAACAAAAAACGAAGCTGCGGGTAAAAACTAGTATTATTATAAACGCGAATGGTATGTTGATACGCTTCCATGCGAATTGTACACATACTCTTTAAGATATTATAAGTCTTGTTTTCCTTTGAATTAATATATATATATATATATATATATATATTATATATATATATATATATATATATATTATATATATATTATATATATATATATATATATATATATATATAATATATATATAATATATATATACACATTTTTTGGAGGGAAATTAAAAAAAAATGGATAAATCAAAATATCTAATAATAATAACATAACACTAGTTTAATGACTCAAATGCGGGCGAAGTCACAAAAGCTAGTATTTAATAAACTCAGCTGTATTTTTAACATAAATAGAGATTTTCGTCAATTTTATAACACAATTCCATCTAAACAATAAAATAATTTCAATACAGCATCCAATAAACACGCGAGATGCTGCCGTACTGGCTCTATCAGATGCCCAATACGTAGCGCCTCTAGTGCAAACCGGCGATTTCCTGAGCGTCAGCAAGAGTGCTATTGGAACGGGACCAAACACATTCTTCTATGTATTCGACTATCAGACAAAAGATGGGGATATCCACAAGTATGTCTTTTTAATATTTTTTATTATTGATTTTATTTTGACACTGTATCCTCCACATTAGGGTAGAGGAAACCTAGTGTTAAGATACTCTGTTCTCCGCTTTTAGAAGCACTGTATAATATTGAGTGGCGGACCTCAACGCCGCATTTTCTCTATTTATGTGAGCGAGGAGAATATAAATAATTTATTTATAATCTATTATAATTAGCTTTAATTTATTTATATATAGAGGACCTTCGTGGCACAGAGGCGTAAAGTCTGCCTGTAACGCGACGGTTTCTGGGTTCGATCTCCAGTCGGAGAAGTGGATTTTTCTATTTCCATTTTCTTCGCTCTGGCAACTAGGCAAAGCGCGGCGTTGAGTTCCTCGTATGCCTCGAAAAAGGCGGAAAGTGGGGACGGAGAGAAAGCAGGGACTAAGCAACGGAGTGTCTTAACACTAGGTTCCCACGGTCCCTGCAGTTCCCTCTGCCTACCCTGCCATGTGCGGGATGTAGCGTGAAGCTGATAAATAAAAAAAAAAATATTTATAATTAGCTACCGCTGTGCTAAAGCAGCTTAGTTAATTTTAAGATATTTATAATATATATTTAATATGTTTGGTTTTAAATCTGTTTAAATGTAGACAATAACCTATTTCGTTAAGCTTATTTCTTAAAAAAAAAATTAAATATAATAAAAAATACAAAAACGGCGAGAAGCCTAAAATTAGCTGTACTTAAACTGGCATTTAGGTTAAGTGTTCTTTACATCGCTACATGAGAACTAAGTAACAACGCTTTCAGTTCAACAGCCATAATATAAACATAAATAATACTCTATAATATAATATAATAGAAATACTATAATAGAATATTCTATAATTATTTATATATATATATATATATATATATATATATATATATATATATATATATATATATATATATATATATATATATATATATATATATATATATATATATATATATATATATATATATATATATATATATATATATATATATATATATATATATATATATATATATATATATATATATATATATATATATATCTATATATATATATATATATATATATATATATATATATATATATATATATATATATATATATATATATATATATATATATATATATATATATATATATATATATATATATATATATATATATATATATATATATATATATATATATAATATATATATATATATATATATACGTAAGTTTGTTCTGACCCAAATTACAAACTCTCATACTGCCTGGAGGGTACTTAAAATGTTGCATCGCGTACAGTAAGAGTTGCTATAATTAAACATATATTTTGCGAATCACGAACTGTTATACATGAGATCATCCTAAAAATATGTAATTATTATAACTATCTGTTTGGGCCACAAGTTCTGAATCTTTTTCTGACCGTGGACTAAAATTTTCATTTTACCACCACATTTTGGAACACTAAGAAGATTAAAAAAAGAATTTATAAAATAATAATAATATTTTTTTTAATTTCACAATTTGCACTGTAGACCACTTAATGTGAAACATTGGTTTAGAAAGAGCTTGTAAAATAATCTAATTGTGTATACAAATCTATTTGTATATTTTAAACAGGCAATGAAAAGGCTTTTTACTATACGCAATATAAAATTCTCGGTTTTCGCTACATATAGGTAGGAGGTTAGAAGTACTTGGTGCTAAGACACTCCGTTCCCTGGGAGAAACTCCCAGAGAGTGTTTAGCGTACAGAGAAAAATAAATCCCTTCTCCACTAAAGGGAATTGCACCCATAAACATTTGAAACTAGTTATTTTTTTCTTTTAACTTCACGATTCAACACGCACATAGCAGACAGAGGGAGCCGCAGGAACTATGGAAAACTAGAGCGAAGGAAATGAAAATTTTTGACTTCTCTCAGTGGGAATTGAACCCACAAAACGTTGCATTTACGAGCAGCACATCTGCATCACGACGGTCCTCCTAGTACCAGTTAAATATATTCTATATATAAGTTAAATTTATATTAGTACTATAAAAAATATATATTTCAACTAAATTCAAAGAAACTGATCAAACATCCAACACCCGTCTATTTGATAGTTCACTGTAACATATTATATTGAAGTGTTAACAAGTGAAGTTTATCAATATTGTTAAAAGTTTGTTATATAAAATGTATCGAGCTTTTACTAGATATGTTTCGAAATATAGTTTGACTATGAATAGATGTAGAACGTGGTGGTTCAAAATGTAACCGTAAACGTGACGGTAATGAGTTCAATTGCATTCTAATTCATTGTGATTGAAGTGTTTTAAACACTTTGGTATAAATACAAAGAATCAACTTGCACTTCACCAGTCAAGCATCCAACGGGCAACAGCATAAAAAATAGCCAAATTGATAAAGCGTAGACCTAAAAAACTATTTACAATGAGAATATGACACCTTCAAAAAGTCACTAACAGCCTGATTCTACTGTACGTTATAAAAATTGAAAATATATTTTTTTTCGAAATATCTAATTGTAGAATAGATTTTCTCCTCTTTTTATTTCTTTTGAAAATAATTTAAGAAGTACAAGATTTTATAAAATTGCTATTATTATGAATGTGAAAAGTCTAAGATAACAACACAAAAAAATTATTAATTGAGGCAATTCTGTTAATTAGTACGTGTATAAAGTTCACTCATATAGCCTAGGCTATTAATACTAATATAGACAAAATTATTTCATTTTAAATTACATTTTAATTTTTAAGTTCCTGAGTTATTGGGTTCAGAACAAACAGCTTATAAACTATCATTATAATTTTAAGTATGGATTTGCTGATCTTACCAGATATCTAACTCCCTACGGAACTCTAATCTTGGCTATTTGCAAATATAATAATTAAACTCAAGACCGTACCCTACTTAAGTTGAAGCCCGAAAGTTTGAAACAAGTTATCGAGCTTAGTGCTATTATAACTGTTAGTAAAGATTCAGAAGGTAATTACATAAATGATTGTGTTTATATGAATCTTTGTTTTATTATTTTGCTTCTTTGTTTTTTTATTCTACATTTTGTTTTATAAATACAAATATTTTTTTGTATAAACTGTAAGACGTGGCGCAGAGGGGTAAGCGTCTGCCTGTAAACGCGACGGTTTGAGGGTTCGATTCCCACTCGGAGAAGATGGATTTTTCTAATTCCATTTTCTTCGCTCTGGAAACTAGGCAAAGCCCGGCGTTGAGTTCCGCCACTCAACAAGCAATAGGAATGAATGAAAGAATAACGAATGATTAAATACTCTCAATTTAATTACAATACTCTCAATTATAAGTTATCTAACATCTATAAAGTTTTTATTATGTTTTCACGCTTTATCCCGCACATGGCACGATAGGCAGAGGGAACAGGAGCCATAGGAACCTAGTGTTAAGACATTCCGTTGCTTCGTCCCTGCTTGCGCCGTCGCTGCTTTCGTCTTTTTCGAGGCATTGCGTGTTGAGTGGCGGAATTTAACGCTGCGTTTTGCCTAGTTTCCAGAGTGACGAAAATGGAAATAGAATCCATCTTTCCCGAGTGGGAACGAACTCATATACCATCGCGTTTGCAGGTAGACGCTACACCTCTGCGCCACGACGGTCCTCAATCTATGTATGTGTATACATGAAGTCGACAATAACTTAAACAATTTATACATTTTTATTGCACTCGGTAAAAAGGCTTTCATGGATATGCTTGTCCATTAACTTCGGCTTGGAAACACTAAAAGCGATATAGATAGATAAATTAAAATTCTCTTAGGTTTTTACTCGAATGTAACGTAGAATTGTATGTTTTAGTATAAATTGTAATTTTTTGTATAAAAACAGATGAAAAAATGGGGATACGTGGTATATATATATATTGTATAATAGTGTTAAAAATCTTGATTATATGATTTATATTTTGTGCATATAGTTATAGAAGAAACTATCTATCAATCCATAGATTCACTGTGCGTGTTCTGGCCCCCTTGCGTTGTACAAAAGAGGAGCTCAGAGCAGCGATTGGGACTTGCGGCGTGTAAGATTAAAAAGGCCGCTTTAAAATGCATGAACACTCATCTCCACCGTCCGAGCTCCTTCCACAACCTAACCAATTTTGAAATTATTCTACTATTAATTTAGAAATTATTATACCAAACGTAGGCATCCATTAATATATCGTTATAATGAGTCACCACGATGAATTGAGAAGTTGCAACTCCGCATAATCAGCTAAAACTTCCTTTTCACTACGAAAAATGTCTGCCATACATTACCATTCTAAGTAACTACAAAAAGGGCAAAATGTTTCAAAGCAATATCGTCTTTATTATTTAAAGTTAAGTTATATTTCTGTATTCACTGTTTCTGACGAGCGCACTAAAAACGTGAATGTCGCTAAGGAACTGGTGTAAGTTTTGTTTTGTAAATCGCTTTCGCCTAATCTCTCGGCGTAATGGAAAAGTTAGGTTCTGGCTCCTCGCCATATAATTAGTTAGTGGATGAAGAAATCAGTGTTTAGTGAATTAATTAATACAATACGTTTAAGGTTTTGAACTGAATTTTCTCTTAAAGCGTTTGACTTTAAGCTCAGTAAGTGACAGTTCGAATTCAACGAATTCGAGTTCGATTTCCAGAGATTTTTGGGTAAAAGACTGGAGATTTATTCCTATAAGAAAAAGCACAGCGCTTAGTTCAGCTACTCAACACCAAATATTCGTTTTGTTTAATTTTTTTATTCTACTCTGTTAAATAAAAGAAAAAGCTAAAAGAAGAATTTTTTTACCTTTTCTTTGTTTTCCTTTATTTCAATTTGAGAATATCTATCTTATAGTCTATTTCAGAGATATTTTATATCAAATAGTGGTAAAAGTTATATTGTACTTTTTAGAAAAAATAGATTTTGTAGCATAACTAAGTAACAATATCATGTTTAAACAATATATATATATATATATATATATATATATATATATATATATATATATATATATATATATATATATATATATATATATATATATATATATATAAATTGTTATATATATATATATATATATATATATATATATATATATATATATATATATATATATATATATATATATATATATATATATATATATATATATATATATATATATATATATATATATATATATATATATATATATAACAATTTTATTTAACACAATAAAACATATACTACACAGATTCTAATGTAAAAACGCATGAAGCACCCTCAAGAAGAACTTTCTCACGCTGATATAGAGCTTTCTATATGTAGCCTTGAGCTTTTCTCTCCCCTTAATCTGGCCTATTCAGAGCTTTCATATGTTCTATAAGAGACAAAATCTTTAGCTCCTCTGCGTTTGAAATTTTACGTTATTTAGTTCACGTATCTTGTATTCAACATTTATACGGTTTTATCGAAGGCAAGATCAAGCGTGTTACCTAATCTACTTGCAGGATAAAGCGTGAAGCTAAAACGTGTTGGGAATAAATAAATAAATATTTTATTTTTCTCGATGAAATATTTTGAAATTATTCAAATTTCAACCAAAATCAGTTTGATTTAAAGACTGTTACTGTAATATCAACATTCGATTAGTTCTACAATTTAAAGGTAGCGATGTAAGTTAAATGTTTAATTTCTTTGAGAATCCACCCCATCTAATATGCCTTTGATCCTTGATAAATCGTTTAAATTTGCAAGTGTTTGGAAAACATCAATTCCTGATAACATCTGGGAGTTCATTTTGAAAGAGTTGCTCAACGCTTTGGGAATTTGTTTAATGTGTTTGAAAGTTAAACATGTTAAGTCTCTCTCGAATTTTTTTGTGAGACGGTAGCAGGTTCGATGTATTCACATCGATTGGGATAAGTTAGAGGTATAGTAATATTATTCCGCTATGATAAGATATATAGCAGCGTTTAGTTACGCAAATTATAAGAATTTTAATGATTCAAGATCGAGTATAAAATGGAGAGCAGAGATGTCTTGACACTCTCAAGTATACAACGGAAAGAAGAATTGATTCTCTTTAACTATTTCGCTATAGAATAGTACTAATTATACTTGATTTTGACGGTGTTTCTAGTAACCTTAACAGTACAGTGTGGCTTTTTGTCTCTACGCTTCCTAAAGTACATCGTTTTACTTAACAAAATTTTAGTTTTCTACACCTATTAGTTTCCTCGACGTGTCATATTTCAGTTAATTTGTCTGTAGTTTCAGTTAGTGTGTATGCATATATGCTTAGATAACTATCCATAGTAAAATATAAGGGCTGTCAACTCTGACTAAAAATATGAGACAATATTCTTAGTTTCGTCAATATATTATAATCTATTCCAAAATTTAGTAAGTTAAAAATTAGTGCTCTTTCAAAGTTAAATATATATTATATTTTGAAGGTCTTATGTTTGACAATTAATATTTTTTTTATTTAAAAGAATAGATTTAGATATATTATGGTTTTAATAAATAAAAAATACAAAGAAACATATATGTTGTGTCCTTATTACAGTCCTGTCAAAGTGGCGCAGTATTTGGTGTAGATTCAATTCCTAATAAAATAAATAATTATTTTAGTTTCGTTATTTTTAAATTCAGTTCAGGTTTAGTTAATTTAACATTGTCTTTTAAAAGAAACGTTATATATTAATATCAACTCAGTTTTAATACCAATAAAAACATATATATCAACATAACATTTAAACATTTTCCATAAAAAATACAAACGAAATATTTACAAGGCCATAAAATGCCTTACGAATATCGTATACATTGGATACAAACATCGTAAATATATAATGAGGGACGATTCAGATTTGCTTTTACGCTGATTTTATGTGGAGTTCAAACCGTCCAATCTTTGACTTATATAGAGCTATAATCGATAATTTTGTTACTTTTACTTCAAATGTCACACAATTTTCTTAGAAAGTGACGAAAATAAGTCTATGAACAAAGATAAAAGTACGCCAAAACTTATTTTACGTGTACTTTATTGTTTTATGAAGAATATTCTCGTATTTCGTGGAAATATAGTGGATTTTCTGGAAATTTAAATACTAATAAAATTGACCTACCGATTTCTTAGACATTTTAAATCTTTATTTACAAACCACAAATGTCATATTATAAAGTTTAATTAGGTTAATAATATAAAATAATAACTAATATGTAAGAGGGAAGCAAACGATATCTATTGTTTTACACTGTATGCATTTGCCGAAAAAACCCAGTGTTAAGACATTCGGTTCTCCTTTTATCTTCTCAAATCTTTCATTTCAACACATGGCAGTCATAAGTGAGAGTGGCGAATAGTAAAAATTAGCACTGTAATATTTCACACATTTCCTTTATTTACTCAAATTTTTGTTCACAAATTAACATAAAATATTTAAGTTTCAAAATAATTGAATAATTATTTCAAGTATAACAAAATAACTTTACAAATTTACTTTAACTTAACTCTTTTGCAATTTATTGTACACTATCATGCTACAGTCTACGTTCGTAGCATGCTACGTCGTAGACTTCATTAGTATTCAAACGATTTTATTCCTTAATTATTATTCTAATTGCACAAAATAAAGATAAAACAAATGAATTGTAGAAAGCTTCATAAAACAGAAATGGAAATGAAACTTTGTGTTAAACGAAAAATAAAGGATTTTTATTACTAAGTTAACTGTAAAATGTAAATATCATAGTAATTAATTTAAATGATTACAATGAAATAAATTGTATCACTCTTTAAATAATAATACAAATTATATTTACTTATTAATAATAAGTTTTTAAAGTTTTAATCCACACTGAAAATAGAAAAAAGCATATAAAATCTGATCGCAGTGGGATTTAATCTCGCGTCTTTTGGTAAAACAAATATTCAATCATTTTCATACACTAGTACCAAGCGTTACTTAAACTAGTAAAGCCTAAATAGCATATACATTATCAGATTTATCCATAGAGCTTGCTATAAGTACAAAATATAGCATGACACCAAAATAAAAACAGGTCAAAATTACGTGACAGCTACAAAATATAGAGAGCTCCTATTACAACAATTAAACCTGCCTTACTTTTAGAGTAATGCCGTTCATTTTGTCCCCTTTGTTCGAAGTTCGCAATTGTCAACTAAGTCTAGAGTTAACTACATCTACGTCGTATACGCTAATACGCTTTGTTTTCACGAACTGATGCTTGTAAGGCTTTATTCAATCACAGGGAGCCATCATATCAAAAGGCCAACTTTGTGTCACACGAGTAAGAGTAAGGGTTTGGCCTTATATTTGTCGAAACGAGGTTTCGGAAGGTGTGACGTTTTCGAAACACAAATTCAAATCAAACAATGTATATATATATATATATATATATATATATATATATATATATATATATATATATATATATATATATATATATATATATATATATATATATATATATATATATACATTGTTTGATTTAAAATTCCTTTATATATTATAATATATTATTAACAAATAACTAGAGACTTACTAAAATTCGTTACAGTTGTTACACATATCGATTAACGCATATCGTTAGCTCAAAAAAAAATTTTGGAACGTTCTCATAAGTCATGTCTTTCTTTAACTCTTTCATTTTGTAGGTTGTGACCTAGTGGCTGCGTTTGTAGGGGTAAATCAAGCAAAATAGAGAAACATCTCTATTAAAGATATTTCCTGGATGCAAATTGAACTGAACATAATAGTATTCGTTCTTGATACTAACGACTCAACGATATCACAACGGAAAAAAATTAAATAAGACAATGATATGTGGGGTAATGCTACGCTTCCCACATTGCCTAGAAAATACATCTTCTGTTAAGTAGTAGTACTGGTAAATATAAATACGTCATTTAAAAATGCCCAACGATATCCTATAGTAAAACCACATTTTTACGACTATAGACAGAAAGATTCTTTGTACTACACAAGTGACGTAACTCAACGCCACTCTTTGTCATAAATTTCTTCACTGTGGTCACAAATGTGCTTCACAAATTATTAAAGCTCAAATTCTGAAATTATTATAAAACAATTTAACGAGCTTATAGTTCACAATTTAAATTAATGATCACAAACGAACGCTCAAAGCTTTCTGACCTTTTGTCTGTGAATGATTTGGCCGACATAATTGAAGCCTATTGTACTCTACGCCAAAGAATAAGGAATTTTCTAAAATTGACATCAGTCACTCAATTACGCTTTTAAGTGTTAAATATACGAATTCGCCGAAATATTTCAGTAGTAAATTCAATGTATATAGCAGTGTTTATTGTAAAGACTCTCTTTTCATAATTGTTTGCCTAAATTTAGAATATTGTGTATTCGGTTAAAGTTCAACGACGCATTTTTTTGTTCCATAACTGAAAATGACAAAAAATTATATAAGGATAATTTTAATTAAAACCCGATGGAATAACTATCGTAACAGACATTCGATATTTTTTTCAGACTCTGTCCCATGATCACAATTCTGAGAAAACGTATGTTATTTATTATGGTTCTTTGTGAAGGGATGTTGTACTTATAAGAAAAGATTTCTACTTACGCGTAATATCACAATTACATATAATATTTTGAACAATACACTTTGATTCTAACAGTCTGTCTTACCAAAAATAATGCATTTACATTTTCAAGGAGATTTTATTTTAACAGCTCTAGATTTACAAGAGTAAGATGTGAGCATTATTTTTTTAAACTAAAATTTGTGTTGAACTTGTTACTTAAATTATTAAAAAAATGTATAAATAGAAACAAAATTTTGGAATCGTTGTGCGTGGCTTTATAAACCTGTGTTCTAAAATATATCAGATATTGTACTGATAATGATATCATTTTCACGTTGAAACCACTATATAGAAAAATCCTTTTGTTTAATAACAATTGAAAATTTTCACTTTATTATTACACTTTGCGGTGATTTTTATTTGTTATTTAGTATGGAAAAAAAGAAAAAATTGCATCACAATATATAGTTGTTATATATAGCATCCAACCGAATCTATTATTTAGACTCTCAGGTATCTATTTTGGGAAATATTAGAGGCATTGTGTATTGAGAAGTGAAAACTTAAATAGCGTTTTTTTTGTTATGAGATTGTATACATACACATCTTCACGCTTAATTGCTAACTAGTCAGAAAACGAAGCGCCAAACGCTGCAGTCCCTGCATACCACGTTCGCCTCGTCAACTGTCATTAGCCTCTTCATACATGCACTCCGGGAAGTCCTCTCCGGGGAGTCCTCATGCTTTTTACGTGACCTTCCTACTTCCTTCCTTTGGTACTGTGTTTTCGAAAGTCATACGAGGTTACCTCTAACCGGAGAAGTAAGGGGCAACCTCGTTTGACTTTCTAACCTTGTTTGACTTCTTCCCACACCGAATAATATCTTAATGAAATATAATTCCGTTGTAGAGGGCCGTCGTGGTGCAGAGGCGTAAGCGGCTTCCTGTAAGCGCGCCAGTTCGTGGGTTCGATCCCCAATCGGGGAAGATGAATTTTTTTGTTACTCTTTTCTACGCTCTAGAAACTAGGCAAAACGCGGCGTTGAGTTCCGCCACTCAACACGCAATGCTTCGAAAAAGGCGGAAAGTGGGGACGGATAAAGAAGGAACTAAGCAACGGAATATTATAATATTAGGTTCAAATAGTTCCTGCAATTCCTTCTGCCTACCCTGCAAAATGCGGGATAAAGCGTGAAGATAAAAAGTAAAAAAAAACATAATATATTCAAAGAAAAAAAATACCCAAGAAAATTAATTCTCACGTACAAATTTTCCAGTTAACATGTCATTACGGATTAGACTCGATTTATTTGGCTGATTACGTGTCATGTATTCAAAGTCAATTTGAGGATGTATGATTTTCACTCATAGCGTAATTACATTCCTCTTCAATATACATATTTCATTCATACAGCTAATTGAGAGATTGCCGAATAACACTTAATATTTCAATGAAAATTCGATAAAATCATGACAGTTTGAAAAGATAACTAAAACCTACAATATTAGTGTATTATGTAGCGTGACTTCATATTATTATTTATAATATAAAGCGCGCAAAATTATATATATATATATATATATATATATATATATATATATATATATATATATATATATATATATATATATATATATATATATATATATATATATATATATATATATATATATATATATATATATATATATATATATATATATATATATATATATATATATATATATATATATATATATATATATATATATATATATATATATATATATATATATATATTCACGTAAAGCTTATACCAAACGTCAAAAATTCTCAACACCGGCAGGGAACGTTTCCATTAACATGTGAAACGTGACTTCCCTAGCCTCTGAATAAATCATGATAGTGTTTAAGTAGAAAATCGAAGTACATTTTCATATTAGATCCTTTGATATAATCCGCTAGACGAATTCCTAATATATTTTTCAAAAATACTTTAACATGTTATTGAGTGAATTAAGTGATTAAGATGATTTATTTTTATTTTTTTCTATTAAATGTTATTAACATTTTAATTTTGATCTTAAAAAGTAAAAATTTGATATCATAAAATATAATATCTACAGTACTATAGGTACTAGGAAACAAAAGCGCTTAAACTTTTATTTAATGAAGAATATTCAAACATGTGTAGACATTATTTTTCGAGTAATGTTCTGTAGAATTGCATTAAATACTTTATTCACTTGAGAACAATATAAGAAAGTAGTTCCCTTTCAATACGGACAGCCTACAACGGCAACAGCCATAATTAACATGATTTCATTGTTTTTATTATCTATGTCATCTAAGACTACCCTCTTTTACAAGAGATTCCTAACTCTAAATAACCCTTTGCCAGCTAAAGATTTTCTGTGGAAGGCCTATAGAAAGTTTACTTAATTAGTTAAAAATAGGACAACAGTGGTATAGCAGAAGAAAATAATATAATCCATGGGACTTTTTTGATATAATCCTCACTGGAGCCAATAAGCTCTAATGATTAATTGGGCTCCCTACACGTAAAGTAGCTTAAAATTGGGCGAAAAAGACTTTTTTTAATTCTAGGTTTCCTCGATACGACCTGCTATATATAGCATACAAAGAAAATAAAATAAAAAACGGTATAACTTCATAATTTAAAATATATATAAAATTTTTTGCGACTTAAGTTTTAGCCATTCCAAACTAGGCTTACATTATATAAACTATTCTGTTATGAAACTCGAACCCACGACCTCACTACCAAAACACTAAACCAACAGACTAATCAAACGATTTGCACCAACTAATGTCGATTTACACAGCAATTAATAGGCAACGAAGTTCAAGATCAATAAATTCCCAGCGTTAGATTCCAAGCACATCTATTTGATATCCTTAGTACGTAATGCCACACGCATGAATGCTCAACAAAGGATATTGGCTGCATTGGAGATCAAATGTTTATATAAACCGTAATGTACTGTAAATTCTAGGGCAAGAATTTCAGGATCCCTTTTCAGGTGCAATCGATTGAAGGGGAGATGTGTTGGATGTACTCTATATATGAATCAGTGTGGAGCTCGCTGTTGGTATTTTCTAATAAAATACGTGTGGATTAAGTGGATTTCTCATATGAAATTGTGAAAATTTACTCGTTTTTTTCGACATGTTTTATACATCTTATATTTTTATATATTTATTTTTGTTCCATGATTTGTCTAGCATATAGTAGTGTAGGTAGTGACTTAGTGTCAAAACACTCTGCTTTTTTCTTTCTGTCTTAATTTTAGACGTTCTATTTAGAATGATGAAACTCAACGCTGCTCTGAAAAAAACTAAAATATTGCCCTAAGAGATGACAAGAAGACAATGGGGGGACCCCCCACCCTTGCGTTATAAGTCCAATTTTAAAACGTCACGATAATCTCACATATATATATAGCTTTTATAAATTGTCCTTGAAATTAATAATACATATAAATTTATAGTATCAAATATTAATAAAAATTTAAAATATGTAACAATAAAAAAATATGTGCTTTTTTCTCATTTTATAAAAAGATATTTGTAGATAAGTAAAGACCTGTAAATATATGTATGAGTTTTCATAAAGAAGATCAATTTTATCGAATATACAATATGTATATATTTAATATAAGAGTACCATCGTGGCGCTGAGACGCAGCGTCTGCCTGTATACGGGACAGTTTGTGAGTTCGATTCTCATTCGAGGAAGATGGATTATTCCATTTCCATTTTCTACGTTCATGCAACTAAACATGCGCAGCATGGCGCCATAGAGTAGCGTTGAGCTCCACGGTAAAGCATTGAGTTCCACCACTCAACACAGTACCAATAGTGAAAATCAAGAAATAGATTGCCTCAAACTATGTTGACGTACCTCCTGCGCTTTGCTTTGCCTGCTACGAGTAGCTACGAGCAGGATAAAGCGTAAAACTAAGAAAAATATTTGAAAGTAATGTATAATAAAAATAATATACCCCACATGTGAACGCAGACGTCAAGGTGTTCGAAACGGCAAGTTCGACAGTTAATAGCCATAAGTATTTACAATACAAAAATATATGCAATTAACCTGGTACAAGAAATTCATTTAGAAATACAGTTTCCTAAGAATTAAAAGCACGAATAAATCAAAGTTAAACTATAACAATAGTTAGCAGAATGTTAAACATTTTTTATTCGTGGCTTTTCCAGTGTTAAGTTGAGTTTTATATCTAAATTAACACTCTTGAAATAGCGCAGCGGCTGCGAATGCAATTGATACTGACATGAATCGGTGACCGAGGCTTAATTTGCACACACCACGAAAGTTTGTACAAGTAATGGAGGTATTTCTTACAAAAACTTAACGGTAAAAGAGTTTTATTATATTATAATGTTTTCCTTTTTTTAAATTTTCTTAATAATGTAAAAATATTATTTTATTTTAAAGTATGATATATTATATTACGTTACAACAAAATCATGAAGTAACTATGTCATTATTGAGTGACAACTATAAACTATTGAAACATTGCTGATTTTCTCTCCATCTATTTTTAATAAACTCCACACAACGTAACATTGACGAAGTCATTTTAATACACCTCACCTACCTACTTGGAACAAACAGAACTAATTCTGAAATATGAATATCAAGGGCCTTAGAAAGTGTAGGAAACTATCATCAGAGGCCCGATATTCCAACGGAATTGGGAAAAACTGAAATTTTCGTTTTATAGTCTATGAAAACGTAATTGCTGTATTCGTGTAACATAGCATATATGCACAAATAGTAATTACCAGGAACGTGTTGTGAATATGAACGGCTAATTTTTTTTTCAATAATGTTTCGTTTTTTTTTTGTTTAAATAAACTCAAGAAACGGCAGAATAATGTCTCTTCTATTGGAATCGTATGGCCAAATATGAGAAAAACTGTAATGAACTACACCGGAAATAAAATTCCTCTTACCCACAAACTGCCATATATATATATATATATATATATATATATATATATATATATATATATATATATATATATATATATATATATATATATATATATATATATATATATATATATATATATATATATATATATATATATATATATATATATATATATATATACCTTCGCGCTTTATGGCAGCACATGGCAGGGTAGGCAGAGGGAACTGCATGAACCATATGAACCTAGTGAAGACACTTCGTTGTTTAGTCCCTGCTTTCTCCGTCCCCGCTTCCCGCCATTTTCGAGGTATTGTGTGTTGAGTGGCGGAACTCAACGCCACGGTTTGCATAGTTTCCAGAACATGGAAAAGAAAAAAAATCGAAATAGAAAAATCCTTCTTCTCCGAGTGGGGATCGAACCCACAAGCCGTCGCGTTTACAGGCAGATGTTTACGCCTCTGCGCCACGACGATATATATATATATATATATATATATATATATATATATATATATATATATATATATATATATATATATATATATATATATATATATATATATATATATATATATATATATATATATATATATATATATATATATATATATATATATATATATATATATATATATATATATATATATATATATATATATATATATATATATATATATATATATATATATATATATATATATATATATATATATATATATATATATATATATATATATATATATATCACAATTGACACATAAAACATATAAGACGATTTGAACTGCACTACTGCTATTTCTCAAATACAAATCATTTCGGGAAATCGTAAACGCATCTGGCTGGTGCAGAGGCATACACGGTATGGAGTGGTGAGTGTTGTGCAATATGTAAATTTAAGTCGAGTTCAACGTGCCAGGCTAAGCTGATCTGGATGGAACGTGAAATATAGTCAGTAGCGGTTATTTTTTACTTTCTCTATTACTTGGTAAATGGAACATATTTAATTAATTGTAGTTTTAAAGATCCTTACGTTCTGATGTAGTTCATGTGAAAAATTTAAAAACAAAATGCTTATAATTTATAAAATTTTTTGCTTAAAAATAATTAAATTGTTTTTGTTACAGTTGTATGTAGTTGTTATTATTCCACACAAAACTAAAAAGGCATAAAGGGCATAAATTATCGCATACATAAATATAAATGTAAATAAAAATATTACATAATTAAAATAAAAATTTAAAAATGTATAAACAAACAATATTAGATATTTTTTTTGGTGTCGCAACATGGCATAAACAATTACCTAAGTGAGGATCTAATCCATAATCATTACATTTAGACTGAGATTTAAACAGATAGACAGAGATTAAAATTTTAACAAAAGTTCATCTTTCAGTCACTTGCACCAAACACCAAGAATCGGATATCAACTCACAGCTATGTGATGATTCAAGCACCTAGCACAGTATCGTAATCCTGTGCCTTCTATTCTGACGAATTTTCTATCAGGTGTTCTGTTTCCCATACTTTTCAGATTTATATGTATAAGTTTTGCTGATTTAGATAATATGAAAATGGGACTTGCAAATTAATTGATAGGTATGTTTAAATACAGTATTTCTTTTTATTTTTGTATTTTGGCTTTACTCATGATCCCTGCAGAGCAGCCAGAAATGAAGCAAATGGAGATTTCAAAGGAAGGTAGAAAATAGGAAGTGTCTCAACACTAGGTCCCGACGGTTCCCACTGCCTATATGCGGAATAAAGCGTGAAGCTAAAAAACATATTATATGTTGTAATTTTGACAAATTTAAATTCCAATCGAGAAAATAAGTTTGTACTGATTTTTATGATCTTAGAAAAAATATTTATTTAGATTTTTTCTTTTATATATACTATAAGTTTTCGCTTCTTGATAAATTTTATAAATTACGCGACAAATTTCAAATAAATTATTAAAAAATATACAAGCGGACGGATTGCGGTTCTATAAGAGTTCAACTATTAAGTTGCGGAATCATAAAAAGGATGTTAAAGGAAAAAAAAGGAAAATGATTAAGCCAACTATGGTGCAGTGACAGCATCTGAGTGCTAATATAATATTTAAACTCGTTATTTTGAGTTCCGCCACTTGTTTCCAATTTCGTAATAACTGAATGGAGTATATCAAATTGACCAGGAAATGAGGTAGAAGGTTAACTGTGTTTTCAATTTTAAACTCGGCAGAAAATAGAGAATATCTCTACATCAAATTGGAAATAGGTCAAGATTTACAAATACAATATACCCATATAATAATATACAGTACAACTAACACAGGATATGTAAATTATACTCAGTGAATAGTGATCCTATGCGCTTGCAAATTGCGGCACCGCTTGCATACAAACCGCATGTAATTCCCACTACATTCCAATTGTAATTGATTAAATGTAACTTTAAGATATCATTTGGTCTTAACATACATACATCGCTTCACGCTTTATCCCTAGCTGGGTAGTCAGAGAGAACGAGCGCCAAACGCTGGGGTCCTTGCATACTTTCCTCGCCTCATCCACTGTCGTAATGTCTTCATACAGTGTATATAAGAAGTAAGAAAAGGCTATATATATATATATATATATATATATATATATATATATATATATATATATATATATATATATATATATATATATATATATATATATATATATATATATATATATATATATATATATATATATATATATATATATATATATATATATATATATATATATATATATATATATATACATATATATATATATATATATATATATATATATATATATATATATATATATATATATACATATATATATATATATACATATATATATATATATATATATATATATATATATATATATATATATATATATATATATATATATATATATATATATATATATATATATATATATATATATATATATATATATATATATATATATATATATATATATATATATATATATATATATATATATATATATATATATATATATGTCTTGAGGCCTTTACAATCGCGGATTATCAATTCATATTCAAGATCGTTTAAGTGTACCGTTCAAATACTATTTGCCTTGCAATATCGAGATGAAACTTTGTTCTTTCAACAACGCATAAAATTTTAAACTTAAATTTCCATTCCACCGCAGTCGTAGAGTTGAGTGGATTGTATTTAAATTATTTTTCATTTTACTATTTTGTAAGGTAAAATCGGCATTGGATTCCACCATTTAATATATGATATTTCAAAATAAGAACTTGTAATGTTTTTTTTTCGATTTTGTGGTAGAGGACAAGTAGCAAGCACTATGTGTCTATATGACAGGAGTTATACGTAGCGAGGACATCCTCTTCGTGACTCAGATCTCGGCTTGCAGCTATCGAACAAGCTTGATTTTCACACTAGGTTCTGTATACTTAAATAAATTTTGGGAGTGGGATATTGTAAGCATGGCAGGATAAAATAAAAGTCACAAGTTTTATGAACTCCATATTATGTCTATGGATTTTTTTCTGTACTGATTTCCTGTACTGATATCATAAAATTTAGTCTTGGAATTAGCAATTTAAAATATAAGTCTGAAGTTATTGCAAAATCAAATATACCTAAGTGAGAAGTTATTTAAAAATCGATTGTAGTAAAGTTGTAGACCAGGATATATTTATACTACAAAAAATAAAAATGTTCCCACAAATAATGTATTGTACCTAAATAGACGCATAAAACAAAAAAAAAGTATATTATATTTCAAAATAAAAAGTCCAAATAAAAATTATAAAAATTATGTTTATTTGCTAAATTTTGTCAAAATATTTTATTTAATGTATTATTATATAAATTAAATTCTTTAATTATTGATTTATATATATATTTTTACCTTCACTATACTTCACTCCTTTTGTATCCTACATATATCGGTATAAACAAAAAGAATATAGAGTTAAGACACTCCGTTCCTCACTTTTAATCTTTCAAGCCATTGCATTTTAAGTAATGCAATTCAACTCTACGCTTACCACAGTTAGTAAATGAAAACAATTTATTAATATCATAAAGCCCTATCATTAAATGCAATTAACAAGCTCCTTTAGATTTCTTTAAAAAACTGATAAAACTGGTTCATTTCGATCCATTATCCATTGTAAGTGAAATGCCGTATAATAAAGTAATTACTTACACAAACTATGTAGGAAACTTATAACAAGTGTATAACAAACTAGCGTAGTTGCCATATCGATTAAAGTTAGCCTTAACAGCCCTAGAAAACGTTTCTCGAGCGTAAAAAGTTTTTACTTGCAGGTAGAAATTTGTGCGATTTACTTTTTTTGAATATTATCTTGAAGTAAGTATATGAATCGGTGTGATAAAATTTTAAGCATTTTTGTGCATATTAATGTTTGGCTGTATACGCAATGGTTGTAGGTTCAAATTCTTTTAGGGGGATTGGGTTATTGTCATTACCTTTCATTTTTTATATTATAAGTAAAAGTAAAAAAAATATACATAAAATACATAAATACATTCGTCAAAATGCAGACACAACATGCGTTTATAAAATTAGTATATAAGTAACAATTATAAAGACCTATGTTATATATTTAGAAATAATATTAATATTAAACAAGTCCATCTAGCCTATATTAATTAGTCCATAATTCATACAATTGCCTTGAAATTTAAAGATAAATCTTTAGATGCATTAGGCAATAGCGATGGATTAGATAAAATATCTAATTTAGAGCAAATGATGCAAAATTGCATCAAACGTTGTAAGAAGGATTGACTTAATATCTTGAATTAATATCTACAAAATGACTTCTGGTTCTAGTAATTATAAAAGTAAGATGATGTACAACGACACTTAACACGGTAGTGTCTCCAATTTATACGGAAAATGGACAGTAGAATTTTTTAACACTACCTTATCTCTGAATATATTTTATGGCAAAGCGTCGCTCACTTCACGTCTCTTTAAACGAGGCGTGAAGAGGCATCTTGCGGGCCGGCATGGCGAGGGTGACTAGTGCAGCTCATTTTTGTTGTCAGTACTAGTCGTCTTCGCGTTTGGACTCCACTTCCACTTACCATCAAGTGGAGTGGAGTCATATGCCTACCCGGATAATATAAAAAAAAAATATAGCAAATTATAATTATGTCAGGATTAGTAGAAAAAAAAAGTGTGTTAGCACTTTTTATACTATCTTCATTATATTTTTTTTCTTATGGCTTGTCGTTATAAAAAAAAACACTCTCCGCCACCAGTTTAATTATGTTTTTAAAGAATAGAAACCCGTATCTAACACAAAATAACTAAGATTCAAAGTTACATACAGAAATTTCAAAAGGATAATATTGTAAAATCGTGATATCCCTGAAACGCCCGTATAAATTAAGTTCCACTGCATACAAATACCACGAGCTTTGAATGTAAATTATGAAGACACTAGAGTTGGTGCGGATTAATTGCTATTTCTTGATATTCGCTTCGTGCAATGGAAAATCACAAATTTATGGGTGTGCGCCAAATTATATGCCTTTGGAAGCCTATAACTGTAAACGTTATAACGTTTTCAGTTTTCATATTCTATGTTTTCTCTGCTTTCTGCCTTTCAAGGCACTTTCAAGAACAAAGTGTCTTAACACTAGGTTCCTACTACCTATGATTCCTTCTACTTACCCTATTCTATATTATTCTATGTGTGTGTACCTCGAGAGGCACAAGTTCAAACCTAAATATTTGAAACCATTTCATTAATTAATTATCCATGTACGATAACCGATCAAAAACCACATTAATATGAAATTCCAACTTTAATACAAATCACAATTTCATTTAATTTCATATAAACATAAACATTCGGACAATTGAATATTTTGTTTAATATTCACCAAAATGAAGTGACAATCGCGCATCAAATAAAAACCACAATACGTACATTTATTTTGACCAATTAATTATAACACACTTACAGTGTTGTATTTTTTGTTCTGCGATTCGTATTTGCGAAATTTATGGTCATGTTTTATACAAATATGTTATGGTTATTATATTTTTTTTTAGCTTCACGCTTTATCCCCCACATGGCAGGGTAGGCAGAGGAAACTGCAGGAACCAATGGAGCCTAGTGTTAAGACACTCCGTCGCTTAGTCCCCACTTTCTCCGTCCCCGCTTTCTGCCTTTTTTTCGAGGCATTGCGTGTTGAGTGGCGGAACTCAACGCCGCGCTTTGCCTAGTTTCCAGAGCGAAGAAAATGGAAATACAAAAATCCATGTTCTCCGACTGGGGATTGAACCCAGAAACCATCGCGTTACAGGTAGACTTTGCGCCTCTGCGCCACGACGGTCCTCAATATTTAATGTTTTATATGTAAAGTATTATTATAATTATACTTTAAACGAGGTGTAACTTCTTTTTTAAAAAAATCCGTTTAGTTCGGTTCCTGTTGGAATTTCGTGAAGTGTTCTTTCTTCTCTACACTCCACTTCCCTATGAGTTTCTATACTCCCCAATTCTTCGAAAATAAATATTTTACATAAATTTCAGGTCACTAGCTTACATAATTTTGACTTAGTGTATCAGTCACTCAGTTACTTTATAATGCGGTGTACTTTAATATATTACACATTTTTTATTTTCACATTTCTTTTATTTCATAGAAATTTCGATTATAGTGGAAAATAAATGAAAATGTGGAGGAAAATTATTTAATTATATCTAGAGCAGTTATGATTCATATTTCTGAGAATTTCTAAATCAATACGAAACGATTCCTAAATCCTACGAAAAAAATCTCGTAACGTAATAATTTTGTTATTTAAACCTTATTGTTCTTTATGTATTAAAATTGAAATATGTCCATAAATGCGTAAGTTTTTACATATATGTTACTCATAGAATGAAACAATGCAGTTCATTTTAAACACAAACAATTTCAAAAAGTAACGTAAGAGTATATTTTACAAAGTAAATTATTTTCAAATGAAAATTACCTTTAAAATGGAATCTTTTATGATAGCTTTGTCCAGCGAGTTGTTGAATGAATCGAGGGACTTCCCCGAAGTATAAAATGCGCCGTAAGCCCGTGGACAGATAAGCAATTATCATTTTGTTTATTGCTATAGTTATTTATATTGTAAATTGGTGGTACAAGTCACAAGTGTTTTTTTTAAATTGCCTCTTCTCGTATTTTGGCGCCGTATTAAGACAGTCTTGGGTTGAAGACAACGATTATCCAACTCTTTCTACTGTTTTCTATTGTTCGAGATGGCCGGGCCAGTTTTTATAGCTCTGCCTTGATCATTTATCATTACATACTCGTACTTTGAAGTCGACTTTTTATTATCTTATCCTACTATAGGTGGGGCTTTGAAATTTCCCTTAATTATATTCGCTCTGCACTTTACTATGTCTTGTTACTTCCGCAGTTCATCGAAGCAAATGAAAATATTTCGTTGATTTTTGTTCTCTTTTTGACTGCCCAAATACTATTTTACCCTTTCCATAGTTGTATCGGCGTAACATAGTTCATCTGAAAACTTTCTCCACTTATACTAGATATAGCACCACAGTATCCTATGGGTAACATCCGCTTCGGCACTGGCATCCGCTATCACGATTTCATCAACAACACGTACCAATGCTTTAAGTAGCGATGAGCAACTTTTTATATCGTGTTATTTTTAAATTATTCTAAAATATTAATCTCTTATTACTTAAACTGTACAGAGTATTGTTACGCTTCTGTGCAACTGGAGGAACATTATTTATGAGTTGTGAGCCTTTTCCAGTTTTTAGAAAATTGACGCGTGCGCTCGTTAAATTGATTAATTCATTTTATGGAC
The DNA here is from genome assembly GCA_037178615.1 of Dione vanillae. Classification (NCBI taxonomy): domain Eukaryota; kingdom Metazoa; phylum Arthropoda; class Insecta; order Lepidoptera; family Nymphalidae; genus Dione; species Dione vanillae. The sequence continues at coordinate 902,063 of JAZFAU010000026.1, forward strand.
GAACGCTCAGTGCTGGGGTACGGGGACGATAAACATTTTCCATATTGTATTTTTTTACTTCACATTTCAAACGTTCTTAAATTTAGAAAAGGATACAAAGTAAAGCGCTGCGAGAGCTTAAATAGCATTTTATAGGTTTTTCTGATTCTGCAAAATATTCAATGGTATAGTATATAAAATAAAATATTAGTTACATGCACAACAAAAACGTCTTTCTGGGGAATTTGCATACATAACAATAAATCTTTATAAACAAAAAATATAAATTAGTTTGTATTTTTCTTTTTGATCTATAACTTCCAAATACATTTTATTCAGTAAAACTCTCTATATAATATTTTTTTTAACTTCACGCTTTATCCCGCACATGGCAGGGTAGGCAGAGGGAACTGCAGGGACTGTGGGAACCTCCGTTGCTTAGTCGCTGCTTTCTCTGTCCCCGCTTTCCGTCTTTTACGAGGCATTGCGTGTTGAGCGGTGGAACTTAAACGCCGCGACTTTGCCTTATTTTGCCAGAGCGAAAAAAATGGAAATAGAAAAATCCATCTTCCCCGACTGGGGATCGAACCCAGAAACCGTCGCGTTACAGGCAGACATTGCGCCTCTGTGCCAGCGACGGTCCACAACATAAATATATTACAATATAAATTATGAATCTGATACTACAAGATTACTCAGTGACAAAACAAATCTCATAAAGATTTACACAAAAAGGCAAGTCAAAACAAAAATATGAATAATACTCACAAAGACACTCGGTAATGTTATCTTACTACTTGGCTCAGAATGAAATGGAATGGAAAACGGTAAGTCCCATATAATAGATACTAAATTCCGAATATCGTGCTTCATCAGTCAACAAACCTATTGAAATTGAGTTGCCTAACTCCTTAAGACAGATAATTCGTTGGCATTCTCACTTGAGTCAACTTAGTTAAGAGGACCGTTTCGGACTTTGAAGTGGATCAATGGGTTTCTTGACAATTGTATATTTTGCCAAGGTCAAAATTATTCGCATATATTTAAAACTACTGTGCGTTTCTTGTCTCTATATTAATAATGATAAATAAAAAGATTGGTTTTCTGCAAATTATTAGTAACAAAATTGTCTGTGGATTAAAGGGATGTGGCAAATTACACTCCAACTATCTCATCTTGCAAGGGACCACTAAATATTTAAGTTAGTATAAAGTTTTCAATAGTTCCCAAAGTATTTCCCTGGTCGCGTTTAAATTGAAGGATTTATTGGTGACATCGATTCTCCCAGGTTTTACCAGTTTGATATAGTGGCTAAAGTTACGTTAATTCTGGTTCAAATGGATTAGTTGGTTTTTGTCTCATTTATTAGCTAGATTTTTTGCCTTATCTAAAATAATTAAAAAGATTTTTTCGAAACATAACATTATAATTACTTTTTTTGTCCTCTGCTTCATTCTAGATGTAAGAGCGTGACAAAGAGAACTTAATGTCAAATCACTCCTTTCTCCGTTTTTATGAAAAGGAAAAAATGATTAATTTTCAGTCATGTACTCTTAAATTGGCAAAATGTGTGTGTGTACAGTGAACCAACTCGACGTTTGTTGCAAGCTACGAGTAACAACATACGAAATAAGAAGAGTACAATCAACAGTATAATATATATCATTAATTAAAGCTACGTAGTATTTGACTAAAAACACCACAATATTGAGCCCGACACCGGAGTGTCTTAACACTAGGTCCCTTTGTCATTTATGCCTAAGTATTTGAAAGTAATAAAAATAAAATTTTCTCTTTCTCATTCTCTCGCCAAATGTTTGTTATTTGCAAAAATTTTTGAGTATTTGATGTGACGCGGCGTGATGAAGATAATATAGTTTATCGAACCAAGTGCTTGAACGGTTTCCAAGAGGCGTGAGTTCACATCTCTGCTTTTATTTTTCTATGTTTTTTTAAATAAATTTTCTTAATAAATAAATACCTTTCATTATAAATATAAAATGCCATATAAGTAATATTTATAAGTTAATAATAATGGCTTATAAATTATCGTAATTACTGTTTGAAATTTCACCAATTATCAATGAACGTTAGTTAAGAGAATTCACACGCAACTTACTCGTGACCGTTTCGGAATCGACACGCAAAGTTAACGCTTTACTGGGACGAGGCATGCTATAGATCGATATTGACTAGCAATCTTGTTATACTACTAGAAGTAATAAGTAATTAAATGGGGTCGTCGTAGCGTAGTTATGAATTGTGAGTTAAATTCTTAAAGACTCAATGATTTTTTTTCTAAACTTCGACTTAATATCACATTTTCTCTGTCTATGCTTCAATATGTTACAGTGTAAAGTTTAAAACTAATTGTTTGAGTTTTTGCCGTTACCGTAACGTAATTGTAGACATTAAGTTTACATGAAAGTCAAAGTCAAGAATTAAGTTATTAGAATACTTTGTTTACTTTGCTATACTCTTGAAATGAATTTAGAATATTTTAAAAACAAAAAATTATCTGCTTCAAAATTTTAAACTGAAAGAAAAAAACAGGTTAACGTGAATACTTTAAAGCAAGTACATATATTTATGTAACAACTTTCTATATCACAATTTACGTTATCACAACACATTTGGCATCATAGTAATTGCTTGCTTTTTACGTATCTCTATACTTCAACAATGACTCATATCTCAAAGCCAACTACTTATTTGGGTAGTAGGGTGTGATAAAAAATTATAATAGTCATAATACAAAGTAGAGTATACAGTACATTAAAAAAGTTCTGGCTCAATTTATCCCACGAAGGACAAGAAAAAAAGACAAGAATAAAAATAAAACAATAGTATCAATAAAACCCCAGTCAACAAAATTCACAGACAAAACATCTAACGTGTAAACCAAACCCAGCGCAATATTCTCTACAATTTTACACGACACTGTTATCGTTTCCGTAACGTAGAGACGGTGTACGTGTCATGTATACGTGAGATGAGAACTGTAAACATCGATGTTAAATAGTGTACTTCCTTAGGGAATTTGGACCATTATGGACCAATTGGCCCAATATTGGATAAGGCCGAAATGGCGCAGCGGTACGGCATCTGAGGGCAAACTGTGAAGGTAGCGGGTTCAATTCCTACGAGAAGAGTGTCCGTTATTTTTATTGTTCTCGATCTGGTAACAAAAATACACAGTGTTTAGATCCGCTGCTTCCTACGTTAATGGTTGAATGGTTTTTAACGCTGAAGTGATAGAGATCTGTCTAACTTTTTGTTAAATACATATTTAGACATGTTAGCAGAACTTAACGCCGCGTGTTGTATTATTTATTCAGTTGATGGGCGGCGTTGAAATCCGCCACTTACTATGGGCAATAGTGGAAAAGTGTTTTAACACTAAGTTTACAAAGAATTGTCTCTCTTGATAAATCCGGAACAATAAGACAAAATGTTTAGATTAGACAGTACTTATATAAATATTTAGACATGTTGGCGGAACTTAACGCTGTGCGTTATATTATTTATAAAGTTTATACTACCCGTAACTGACATAGTTAATATTTTATATAACAAAAGACCCTTTAATTATTTAACGATGAAATCTCTTTCCTTTAATAGCTAGGCAATAATTTAAGCTTACTTAACTGACGTTTGTGGTTAATTTAACAGTATTTAAGATATCAATCAATCGTCAATTTAACGCTAATCACTGTACAGTTTGATGCTTGCCTATCAAAATTAATAGCTTTATAATCTATGTGTAAATATTATCAATATACTAGCTTCACCCGCAAGTCTGTCTACGAGAGAAAATAAATTTGAAATTTATTTTTTTTGAAGCAGTGTAATTACATAGAATATTTTAAAAGGATAGGTATAATTATATTTGAATAAAGGTAACAAGAATTTAAGTGAAATTTATCAAATTATGATAAAAATTATATCGGTGAAGCTGTTCATGAGGTTAGCATCCACAAATGCATAGATAACCACACAAGAAAGATAAAAATAATTTTATCTCTTTACTCTATAGTCTTTTAAAGCTGCTAATCCTTATAAGTTATTAGTTTTTATCAGTCCTGGATCAGCTGATCTTTAAAATTTCATATATTTTTTAAATTTTACACATTAATATATCTAAAGGTCATTATAGGTTAATGTACTAAAAGAATCATCGTAAAAATACTGCATTAACTTTTTCTTTTAATTAAAAAAAATGAGAAATACGAAATCAATCAAACACACGATAGCAATGCATTTGACTTCAGATACAATTTGACTCAAATTAGTGCACAAAATTTAGTTTTACTTCTATACAATTTGAAAACTTCCTTGCTCGAGTCGCAAGATTATCGATGTTTTGAGTTCAACACACAATATTTATAAAATTAGGGAAATAGCAGGAAACGGTATGTTCTCTAGATAACGGTATGTGCTCTAGATTTCTTCTTCTTTTTCTACCATACACGATATAGGAAGTTATGAAGCCAAATGAAGTTTTAAACAAACTTTAACTCCCTTTTTCTTTGAATTATTTAGAATATTCTTTTCTTTTTTTTTTTATGGGAAGGACAAGGCAAACGAGCGGTCGGGTCACCTGAAGGTAAGTGATCAACGCCCACGGCCCTGTGTAACAGCAGTGCTGTTACAAGAGCGTTGCCGGCCTTTAAGGTGGACGTAGACGCGCTTTTTGAAGGTACACATGTCGTATCGATCAGGAAACACTGCCGCAGGTAGGCTATTCCACAGTAGTGTGGTGCGTGGAAAAAAGTTCGCACAGTTGAAGAGTTCCACGTGTCCAGATGGTGGAAAGAACCAAAAATACATTTATCTACAACAGTGTGAAGCTATGACTACATATTAATGAGTTATTGTCAGATATTTTCCCAAAGAAACAATTGCTAGCGAAGTTCTATCTCAAATTAATTTAGTCGTATGATTCGTTAAGTGTCTAATTAAGTCATTATTACGAAAATTGTTTAATTAACGTTACATTTACGTGTTCAAAAGCGAATTCAGTAAAATAATTAATGTTTCGCGTTTAATATTAGCTTTTGTTTATACTTTAAAACTAATTGGAAAAAAATATATGAAGTAAAATGAAATCCTAAGAAAGGTAGGGGAGACTTTGGTTGACCTTAGACTAGATCATAGATACTATAGGAAGGTCACGTGAAAAGAAAAACGTACGAAGAACCCTCGGCGGGTACATATGACGTTAAGGCGTGGTCGAGACGAAAGAGGTGTAAATCAGTAAGTAAGATTACTTTATATTAAGGTTTTTATATTTGCATATGGCAGGTTGGATCACACACGATTTGCTGGAATGCATGAGAGACTGTTGTGGTAAGAGTTTTCTTGTCTTAAATTTGCGGTCGGTTCCATCATTTTTATTAAAAATGATATAGGTTGAAAATGGTTTGTTTCATACCATCTGCAAATTAGAGGACCGTCGTGGAGCAGAGGTGTAAGCGTCTGCCTGTAAACAAGATGGATTTTTCTATTTTTCATTTTCTTCGCTCTGGAAACTAGGCAAAGCGCGGCGTTGAGTTCCGCCACTCAACACGCAATGCAACCGCTCGAAAAAAAAAAGCGGGAAGCGGAGACAGAGTAAGCAGGGACTACGCAACGGAATGTCTTAACACTAGGTTCTTATGGTTCCTGCAGTTCCTCTGCCTACCCTGCCATGTGCGAAATAAAGCGTGAAGCTTAGAATAAAAAATAAAAAAAATACTATTTTCAAATTGATCCTTTATTTCTATTACAAGTTCAATCTATTTCAACGGGAAATATCCTGCAGATTTTGATTACGCAGCGATTTTCGAATAATTCGGTCATAAATGAGCATTTAGCTTGTATCAGTTGGTTGTGTTTTTAGGAGTTTGACATTTTCTGTACTTTAAAGTAACATATAATTTAGTTTTTAATTAACAGATAAACATAAAGATGTGCTAACAATTTATTCTAAAATAGTTTTGTTTTTTTTTTTATTTATTTCGACGACAAAATTAGTAAATTAATAAATTTGTGGGTTCGATTCCCACTTGGGGAAGATAGATTCTTCTATTTCCATTTTCTTCGGTCCGGAAACTAGGCAGAGCGGCGTTGAGTACCGTACCGTATTCAACACGCAATGCCACGCATGCATGCATGCATGACGGAGAAAGCAAGTATTAAGCAACGGAGTGTCTTAACACTAGGTTCCTATGATTCCTGCAATTCCCTGTACATACCTTGCCATATGAGGGATGTCTTGAGGGTCTTCACGCTGAAGACAAAAAAAAAATAAGCTGTATATTTTTTATATATAAAACGTTCAAGTTTACTTTAATAATTATTATGATTCCGCTCACCGTTTGTAAGTCCTCGAGTTAATGTGTATAACCGTTTAGGCGTCCATTAACCTAATTCTGGTAGCTATTCTTGCAATTCTATATTAGGAATAGAGATTATTATTTGCTTATGCTTATATATATTTTAAATATATACAAGGAAATGGCTAGTGAGGCGTTTTTTATTCATTCGTTTCTTAAATACGCGGCGACGACTAATTTTGTGATAGTTAAGTTCAAAACAAAAAAAAATCACAATATTTTTAAGTATTAGCATACATTTTCTGTATATTGAGTCTGGTTTGTATTTTTACATTTGTATCATATATTATACTATATTACAGAAATATAATATAATATAATATATGCCTAATCAAAAATTTTATATTTAATATATTATATTATAGAAATATATTATGGAAAAACAGAGAATTTTAAAAATACCAATTTTTGTTTGACAGTATTTATTGTCAGTGGTAGAGCCAAGCTACACTCACACCAAGTAGCTTTAAAGGGCCAAGCTGGAACCAGGGAATTACCTTGCTGTTGATCTTTTGCTACGTAAAAAAAAAAGTCATGACAAAAATGCACGTATATATATATATATATATATATATATATATATATATATATATATATATATATATATATATATAATATATATATATATATATATATATATATATATATATATATATATATATATATATATATATATATATATATATATATATATATATATATATATATATATATATATATATATATATATATATATATATATATATATATATATATATATATATATATATATATATATATATATATATATGTACATATACGTATAGATCAAATAATTTTAATGAGATCTTTGTTGTAGGCCATCGGTTGATTAATAATGAATATAATGAAGGTTGTAAGTTCTTGAATCCTTTTCATATTTTATTTGAGTTGAATGCGTGCGATCATGGAATATTGTTTTCTATATTAAAAGGACCTGTAAATCTGTTTTTTATTTTTAATTTATATATTTTCTCCGAGTGTTCTTTACTAAGTTTCTTTTTTAATAAAAAATACTTATTAAATATTATTATTACATAAAACAAGAAAATATTCATAAACGCTACCTTCCAACAGACCTAATAGACACTTATATCTCTATACAACATTTCATTACTCGGTCTTAATATAGCCTAATAATAGAAAGAAAATGTTCCCAAATTGAGTTCTATTGCTATAAACATAAAAGCGCCGTAACCAATTCTTGGATCCGAGACGACATATTAATGATGACTTTGATTGATATGGCAGACGAAGCAATTGTACATCGCTTATCTGTATTTAATTCGAGTCCTAAATGTAAGTGCTTACTATATCTTGGACGTTTACATATGTACATAATATATGTATATATAGTGGTTTGCCAGACAAATATTTATAGTTACTGGGATTCCCTAGAATTATCTTAGTACTAACCTTCCCTAGATTGTGTTGAAATATTAAGATGAAACTTATTTTCATTGGGACGGAGAAAGCAGGGATTAAGCAACGGAGTGCATTAACACTCGGTTCACATGGTTCCTGCAGTTTCCTCTGCCTACCCTGCAATATGCGGGAAAAAGCGTGAAGCTAAAAAAAATATTTATTTTCATAAAATAATTTCAACACCGCACTTTTTTTAATATATATATATATATATATATATATATATATATATATATATATATATATATATATATATATATATATATATATATATATATATATATATATATATATATATATATATATATATATATATATATATATATATATATATATATATATATATATATATATATATATATATATATATATATATATATATATATATATATATATATATATATATATATATATATATATATATATATATATATATATATATATATATATATGAGATAGGAAGGTAAGTAGGTAAAGAGGTAAGTAGGTCAGGTAGGTAATCTAGGTATTTCCTTATATAAATTTTCAATCGTATTCATACATATAGCTTTTTATGTTACAGTATCATATAACAATATGTAAACGAAAATACGTTTAAAGAAATACCTATAAAGAAGTAAAATAAATACATTTTGAATACAAATTGTGTTCGTTTGGTATTCAGTTATTATAGGCTTGCACCATTTGGCAACCGTCATTCGGAGTAACGAGCTAGTTTGTTCGAATTATCGAATATTCGATAAGTAAACAGTGTTATTCTGGATGTCTGTACGTTTACGTAACGTTTTGTTATTTTTTTGGGAATATCCAAAATAACTTAAAAGAATATCACTATTTCTTTTTAACTTTCCTCAAATGTCAGATGACAGTATCCAGAAGTAGAATATTGGCATTTTTGCTAGTGTTAAAATGTTTCGTTTTTAATAATTTTGATTCTTGAATAAATAATAAATTTTGATAAGAAAATCGTAAAATTATATTTATATATATTTTAGTATTAATATGGATCTTTTTATATAATTAAGCTGTAAATATCTTAAAGAAATATTTAAGCAAACATTTTTCCATCCTGGTATGTGAAAGTATTACAATAATAAATAGAGTCCTGTCACTCTACAATCAGTGTCTCAAATATGAAGAAAAAGCGGAGAAAATATTCTTAACTCACACATACTTTTACACACTTACTTATTTTAGTCAGTCAGAACAAAGCATGTAAGCGTGATATCTTCACCTATAAATATATTCTGTGTTCTCACACAACTATTTTCACGACAACTCTTAACCTTACCGTAAAATCTAAATATAAAGAGGTCTGCCTGTAAACGCCACGGTTTGTGAGTTTGGTTACCACTCAGGAAAGATAGATTATATATTTCCATTTTTATCGCTCTGGCAACTAGGAATGGTGCGGCGTTAAATCGCGCCACTCAACACGCAATACTTCGATAAAGCCAGAAAACAAGAAACTGAGTGTCTTAACACTAGGTTCCTTTGGTTTTTACGATGCCCTGTGGCTACCCTGCCGGGTGCTATAAACTGTGAAGCTTAAAAAAACGTTTATAAGAATTTATATCAATTCATGTGAATGCTCCAAAAACTAATACATGGCATTGATTTCTACGTCAAGTAGTTGAAGTTCCATATTGTTTGTTGGTTATATAAAATAAAATAATAATTATGAATATCAATTTATTGTATCAAAATGCATTTTTACGTATTTTTACGCATTAATTTCTGCCTTGAGTCTATGGTTCCTCTTGTCTACCCTGCTATGTGCAGCTGACAACAAATAAATTTAAAAAAATATAATTTCAGACTTGTGTACTAATATCTAATAACACTATCAGCAACAAAATCACAAGAAGTAGAACATTTTAATTCTAATTTTATTTCATAATATTGTTCTAGGATAAAATTAAAATATTAACGTCACATAAATCTTTCACATCTTGTTATATCTCCATTTTTGTTGAAAAATTGTAAAGAATATTTAAAAGAACTTTTATGTCATCTCCATTGCAGTGCCTAATTAACAATAAAATGTTACTGAATTTAGTTAATTTATTAGTAACTTTAAAAAATTTTAGTTTATAGAATCTTCTGATTTATATACGCAAGTGTTACTATATTTGATGTTTTATATAATTTATTCACAACTAAACTATAAAATTCAAAATTCTTTATAAAATTTCATACAATTTAAAAATATAAATATTAAATGTGTAAAAAAATATATACCAGAATAACATATAAAATAATTTTCTTTAATGTACGCGTAACTGCTCTTTATGGATTTAACATTTCGTGTCATAATCATTTTGACGACTATACATGGTGTTGTTTATTGTTTGAGAAACAAAATTTAAAGCATTTTAATTTTTTTATACCTAGTATTGTAAGTGAAATAGTACTAGTGATGTGTAATTTTATTATAATTTATTTATTATTGCAGTACACAAAAATTTTATCAAATTGACAATCAGAAACTCTAAGGGCCGTCGCTGTGTCGAGGCGTGGCGTAAACGCGTCGGTTTGTGGGTTCGATTCGCACTCAGGAAAAATGGATTATACTAATTCCATTTTCTTCGCTTTGGCATGTAGGCAAAGCTCAGAGTTGAGTTCCGCCACTCAACACGCAATGCCTCGACAAAGTCAAAAAGCAGAGAATTAAGTGTGTTAACACTAGGTTCCCATAATTTCTGTGGTTCCTTCTGCCTACCCTGCCATTTACGGGTGTAATAAAGTGTGAAACTACAAAAAAATTCTAAGTTTCTTTATAATAAAGATACGGTACCAAAGCCAATCAATCGTTCAAATCAGTCTCCTACACTATATAATATTTTAGGCGTCATTCAGAAACTTGATCATCCTGTATATAAACTGTCATTTATTACAATTTCCCCAGAGCCCTTAAAAATATATTTATACTGTGTATGCAAATATTTGGTTATTACATGTCAATTGTGACAAATAATTTCATTCGTTCGTTTAATTTTATTCAATTTTGTATCTGTAATTTTCTTAATGTTGAAAAACCTCTTTATGGCAGTTACGAATCAAATTTGCTATCGTTTTTTTCGATGCTAAAAAAATATTTATATACATGTTGCATCTCTTAATAGATTTTTTTTGTTAATAGATTGTTCTTGCTGGTGATTAATTATAACATTATTATAATATAGTGTATACTTTACTACTAAAATTAATGAAAGTAGTGTGTTATAGTAAGACACGTACATATTTCCAGTATTTAATTTATGTATTTTTTAACAATTTTTATAATGGTATCATTTTGAAAGGAAAAGGTTCATATTGAAAGGAAATACTCTTTCTAATATATATATATATATATATATATATATATATATATATATATATATATATATATATATATATATATATATATATATATATATATATATATATATATATATATATATATATATATATATATATATATATATATATATATATATATATATATATATATATATATATATATATATATATATATATATATATATATATATATATATATATATATATATATATATATATATATATATATATATATATATAAACTCCTAAAGGAATATCCAATTCTTTTTGTACTGTGTAACAGTTCTTGGTAAGCCTAAAAATAGTTATATATATATATATATATATATATATATATATATATATATATATATATATATATATATATATATATATATATATATATAATATATATATATATATATATATATATATATATATATATATATATATATATATATATATATATATATATGTATATATATATATGTATATGTATATATATATATATATATATATATATATATATATATATATATATATATATATATATATATATATATAAATGCGACGACTTAAACACACTAAATATCAATTATATAGTCCTTACCGTGTTTGAAAATAGATGTAAATACATCACAACTAAATTGAAGACAAATATCATCCATAATGTGGTAAGGAAAAGAAAATAAGAATATCAAATGAATTTGTATCACGCGAGCAGCGTGTGATCCCGCCATATGCTGTACCCATAATTTTACATATTAAATATGTAATTCGTCATGTTATGCAATAACATGCTAAAGTTTTGTTATAACTCATAACTTTTTAAATAATAACACTATATTTGACCAAATTAATTTTTTTTTGTTTCACGCTTTATCCCGCATATTGCAGGGTACGCAGAGGGAACTATAGGAACCATATGACCTAGTGTTAAGACACTCCGTTGCTTAATCCCTGCTTTCCCCGTCCCCGCTTTCCGCCTTTTTCGAGGCAATGCGTGTTGAGTGGCGGAACTCAACGCCGCGCTTTGCCTAGTTTCCAGAGCGAAGAAAATGGAAATAAAAACATCCATCTGCGCCATGGCGGTCCTCAATTAAAAATTATATTGCAGTAAAAGCACTTATTATTTAACAACATAAGCTCATGTGTATCTAGATATGAAAATAATTTCACAAAACATTTTAAGCGCGTAGTTTATATGAATACAACAACAATATACATTAAAATGGTGCAACATTGTTTGAAATATAAATAGTAAAGTATAATTTTGAACAAAATTTATTTTCAATTTACTTTTGCTGCTTTTTATTATGTTTATTTTATTTATATATAACGTTTAGAAATAAATAAAACGATAAAGCAATAAAGATATAGATAAAAGGTCATTTCTTTTTATAATTTAATGTATGCTGTTTATTATATATAGTTACATATAAATATTATTAATGTTTTTAATTTGCTGAAAAAATATAGCACATATACACAAACATATTATCTTTAAACAGCGAACTTAATTTTAATAAACGTAAGATTTATTATTACTTTATTTAGTAGAAATTGTTCTAGAATTGAATTGAAATAAATTCAATTGAATTCATTGAAATTTTTAATTGTTTTCTTGAAATATTTTCGAGAAATGTTAAATTATTTATATTTTTAATATATTATGATAGCATATCTTTCTATAGATATAAACTTAATATTGTATTTATTACTTAGAATTTTAATAATTTTTATTAAGTTACACGAGGCTCTGAAATAATTTATAAGATGACGAGCAAAGTACACAGCTGCGACACTTAGGCAGGTTCATACATAAATAATATATATTTATTAATACGTACAATTTTTGCACAAATATATTATGAATTTGCGTATATAGATATATATTTTATTAATTTACTATATATATATATATATATATATATATATATATATATATATATATATATATATATATATATATATATATATATATATATATATATATATATATATATATATATATATATATATATATATATATATATATATATATATATATATATATATATATATATATATATATATATATATATATATATATATATATATATATATATATATATATATATATATATATATATTACAATAAAGAAAAATTATATCTACAAAGGCAGATTTATTTTTAAAACAAATTAACCAAACAGTAATGCTACAATCGTCGACATAATTTTAGAGAGCTATTCAATTCACACACTGTTGCACAGTGCTAGTTATTTATAGTTGAGCTGCCAAGTCAACTGCATTCTAAACTCGCTGCACCTTCACTTGAGATAACCTACATACTAAATAAATAAATCTGCAAACTCGGTGGTTTGATTCTCGCTCGGGGTGAATCAATTACTTTCATTTTGTTGCTCTGATAACAAGACCAAGCCCGGCGTTGAGCTCCGTCACTAAATACACAATGTTCCGAATGAGATAAATTGGAAAACGAAGTGTCTTAACAGTTTACCTTGCTTTATGTGGGATAATGCGTGAAGCTAAATAAATTTAACTGAAATCTGTTGTTTTAAGCTCTTGTATAGAAGAGCTTTATAACTAAAATTTTTAGGCTTCGCCAATGTGAAGCTCTGCCACTGTGCTCCACCAAATTTTCTTGGAATGTATAGGGCTTTTGTTAAAGTGTACCTAATCGAAGCTCATATGCTGCAAGTTATTTGAAGACGAATACATTTATCGGAGCAGAGATTCCAAGAAGATGACAAAGGCTTAGATGCGCTGTGATATCCTTAGTAAGCCTTCATGTTTTACACTCGTGCAACAGCACAGACACAGCGTTAGAGTGAGATGATTTTGATTTCACTCTCTTTTTCTAGTTTCTATATTGCGACGTGCCAGCTAAGCAAATATACCCCTTATATGTGACGTACGCAGGTTCTCAAAGTAAGTTGGTCATAAAATTAATATCAATCTACTTATTATTTTTATGATTTTTAAAATTTTATATCACACTGAAGATAAAAAAAGACTTAGAGACAAACAAACAAATTTGAACGCAGCGTGATTTGAATCTGGGTCCTCTTGAGAACCGCGAAAGCATTTTGACCACTTTGCATATGAGAATTTCGACGCGGTGTAATGAGAACGCATGGCTCAGTGGTCACAGCGCTTGCACGGCTCGCAAGAGTGCGCGGATTTAAATTCCGCTGCGTTTATATTCTTATATTTTTCTCTGAGTATTAATCTACTTAATATTAACGCTTAAAGTTATAAGTTAGATATTATTTTCAGTTAATTCTGTTTATAAACTGTGCTATATATATATATATATATATATATATATATATATATATATATATATATATATATATATATATATATATATATATATATATATATATATATATATATATATATATATATATATATATATATATATATATATATATATATATATATATATATATATATATATATATATATATATATATATATATATATATATATATATATATATATATATATACATATATATATATATATATATATATATATATATATAATTAAAATGCTAAATACTTTAAGAAATGTCGTTTCTATACAATAAATATGGCCCTTTGTGACCTTAAGGACGGAAAAGAATACGTAAAGGGTAATTACCGGATTCTTACTTAGAATAAACATTTATTCTACAATAAAGTAAAAAGTTACAAAAAAATCAATCGTAATTTAAAAATGCAAACATTGTTGTAAATAATAAATTATACGAAGTGAATAAGCTCGTATTGTAAAAATGATTTTCATGAATTTTTGAGGAATGAGAAACGACGTAGTTATGTTTTTTTGCAATTGAACGTTAAAATTTTATGATACCAGATGATAACTGTAACTATAATGGCTTGGTTATTCAATTTGTAACAGTACTGTAGTTTATATGGAAAATGTGATTATTTATTTTTTCCCTACACAACGATAGTAACTTAGGGTCTCCTGTTTTCGGCTAATTTTTAGCATATTATGGTTTATGCTGCACTTTGTTTAACCAGCATGAGAATATTAAAATAATTAATTTCGAGTAGAATTCGAATCCAAAACTATAATGTCTAAAACGAACGCTCGTCCACTGAGCCGCGATGGCTGTGTCAATAAAACCTTTGATAGCATGGCTGTTATTACAATTGCTTCAAAGTGTTTCATTAAGGCATCATCCATAATATATCTTGTTGGCCTTAAACGGTGTCTTAGTACAACTTTTACCAGAATAAAGGCGTACGAACTTTGATCTATGCAATTGACCATGCTTTTGGGGTCCTCTACCGCCTCCGTAGTTGTAGTCGCTAACTGATCATTATCGAGAATGAAGTTTTTGACCATTCAAGTGGATACTAAGCAACTAGAATAGTATAGATGAATAGAAAGATAGGTAACCTATACTGTTCTAGGTATTTGTTGAATTGATGGCTTATTTCGCTTAATTTTAGTAAGCAGAAAAATAAATTTCAATTAATGTTTACTTTAAATTAAAAAAAGTTCATCTCTTTAAAAAGTTATGACTGGAATTATAATTATTTCTTAATTACAATAAAATTCCAGTCACAAGCCGAATCTCGAAACTATGGGGAAGTCCCTTTAGTAATAAAACGCTTACATTTAAGGGTCCTTACAATACTTTAGAGGACGCATCATTTTATTAAATAAAAGGGATGTTGGCATCTTTTAAGTGAATCAATTCAATATTTTATAAATACCTAATTAAATCTGTATTATTTTTAAAATTTAAAGAGTGTGTGTGTGTTTGCAACTTCCATTGGAACAAAAGTTGATAGACAAATTTTATAGTTATTGATTATTATAGCTACGTTTCTTCATATTATTTATTCATGCCGGAACATCTTTACCACCAATCATTCCTTTTAAGCAGTCACATGGTACACTCACTAGCAATTTTTTTATCATTTTAAATTTTCTTGCGGAAAATACTAGTACCAAAGTTGAATAGTTCGTTTTACTTGTATGTATGTACATATATGCATGCTCTACACGCCAAATATGTATTTTTTTTTTACCTTCACGCCTTATACCGCATATTGCAGGGTAGGCAGAGGGAATTGCAGGAACCATATGAAACTATTGTTAAGGAACTCCGTTACTTAGTCCTTGCTTTCTCCGTCTCCGCTTTCTGCCTTTTTCGAGGCATTGCGTGTTGAGTGGCAGAACTCAACGTCGCGATTTTGCCTAGTTTTCAGAGCGAAGAAAATGGAAATAGAAAAATCCATCTTTCCCATATTTCATTATGTTACCCACAAGGTAAGTTAAAGTTCCGTATAATAAAAAAATTTATTTATATCTACTTTATAATACGACCGTACCAAATTGAATACTAGTAATATATACATAAAGCGATATAATAATATCAATCTTACGACGTCAAAGAAATTGTTACCAAATTTTAATTGAAGTTAATAGAAGCCGACAAAGCAGATAAGATAAGAAAGAAAAATAAATTGGCTTTCGTAGAATTTTTTAAGAGCATCTGACTGTATAGCGACTGTACACTCAATACTTAACACTTGAAGTCAAGTAAAGTGGAGAACTGAAGGCTGCTGCCTTATGTCAACTTTATTAGGTAAAAATTATATAGTAAGATTTAGGTGACCAAATTTCTTTAGATGACATTTAAAAATGTAATTTACTTTCTGACTTTTACTTGTAAAGTTATGGGACCAACTCTATATTAGCTAGTGTAGTACTTGTGTCAGGAAGTTTCATTTTTCCATAATACTTCAAACATTTTTGGAAATGAATACGTAAAAATCAAAACGGTATTATATATTTATTAAATTTACTGAAAATTGTAAAGTCAGATGAGACATTTCTTTAGATTCCTTTTATTAGTCCTATTTATAAAAGTAGGCAGAGGTAGAAATAGGTTCCCGATTCTCCATTTTCCAACCAAACTTAAAGCATTACATAGCAAGTGGCTTTATAATAAATAGAACTTGAGATCAAACTCGTACCCTCTTATAACCAGCCGCTTTTGCCAAGACAGGTTTATAATATACTTAAAGATATACAATTCAAAATTATCCCACACATAAAATGTCTGATTTCACTCAAGAGACAGATTTCAATAACGTTTTTAATAACATCCTTTCCACTCGAAAAATAAAAGGTTTTCGTTTTCCAGACGCAAGACGTCAAGTAATACGTACCTTATTCTCAAATACCACGGCTTGTTATACATTCGCTTTACCCAAAGTGCTTAAAGCGTCGAAAGATGCGAAAGCAATAAATTTTATCACATCGCCCATATTTTAATACTGAGGAAATTAAACGGAACGACGCTATGTATATAAATGACCATATAATATGAATTTTGGTATGTTTATTTAGTGTAAATCGTCTGTGGGATGGTTTAATGTTGAATAGTATGTAATAAAATTAAAGAAAATAGCAGATTCAAGTTTAATTGCGTTTCGTTTTTGTAATTTTGGTCGTTTTCAGTACATTTTGTTGCTGCACAATTTGTTTTAGTCATAGGTCATAGTTAAAAGTTATACTTATAGGTGTACTAATATTAGAGAGCATTAGAATGTATTTCTAGTCTGGTCTAAATTTTTGTCTAATTAATGAGATATAAACTAAATTTAAGAATAAATGATAAATTTATTGGAACTATAAGCTTCTAATTGCTATTAATGTAAAGCTGAAAAATTTAATTGTTTAGACACATTCATTTCAAAAACCTATATGTACATATATTAAATCAATATTTATTTTCATATTAACCATTTTATTATTATGCTTTTCACAATCAGCTATAAGAGATCCATCGAGATACGTCATTTATTGTAGATCGATAACCATTTACTTTGTCATTCGCAGATACGATCACATTTATAAGAACAATGGTAACGTAAGAACGTACAAGTATGCTATTACCGTAGAAAAGGGACAGGAATGTTAGAAATGGCTTAGGGAGCAGTAAAATTAGGATATTAGTAAATTTTAATATTTTTTTGAAATCATCTGTGTGTAACTTTCATTGTAATTATACACTAAGAAGTTCGTATTTATAGAAAATAGCCTCTAAATAAATACACATAATCTAAATAATAATATATTAATTTAAATAATAGCTTAAATCTCAATTATACATATTAGTATTTAGTAAATTTACTGAAAATTGTAAAGTCAGATGAGAAATTTCTTTAGATTCCTTTTATTAGTCCTATTTATAAAAGTAGGCAGAGGTAGAAATAGGTACCCGATTCTCCATTTTCCAACCAAACTTAAAGCCAATAGCCTCTAAATATTCATTGTAATTATACACTAAGAAGTTCGTATTTATAGAAAATAGCCTCTAAATAAATACACATAATCTAAATAATAATATATTAATTTAAATAATAGCTTAAATCTCAATTATACATACGCGTATTTCAAAAACTACATACAAAACTTTTGTACAGTGAATTTCACTTTAAGCTACACTACACAGGTGTCTATATCACGATCCTTCACGGTACAACTTTTGAACGTTGCTTCAGCTTTTATTATTCTGAATCTCATGTTTGCTATAAAGTATATTAGTTATGTTTTGGAACTAAATGTTCAAAGTAAATTAAAATAATATCTTGTCATTATATATTTTTATAATATAATGAAATAATTTATTAGAATTGTGTTTTATTTAATATATTTTAAAAAGTGAAGTGAAGCTTAAGAGTTATCGACACAAGGTCTGACTGCAGTTAAACACCTAATTTTATTCTTAAATTAACGAAAAATTTGACTTTTATTGTGTCCTGTTATTTCTTGTCTGGAATGTAGGGCCCGCAGAACCTTTTTTTTACTTTGAACCATCTTGAGCAGTATCACCAAGATCTTTCCATTACAAGCTGACTGTAGCCTTTTCTTTGGCCATAGATCTACGCCACCTTGATTGTGGGCGGCTTCTTCGTTTGATATCTGGTTATCAGTAAATAATCGCTATTAGGATGACAAGTCTTAGGTATCCCCAATATTCAATCATCTCATCAATGGACCTCTGTTGTGCCAGTCTTCAGAGCTCTTTAATGCTTATTGTTTTGGGCCAGAAAAATTGGAATATTCGTTCCATGCATTTGTTAACAAACACTCCACTATACCCATCTATATTTATCTACTATATCTACTATATATCTACTATAGTTTTCTGGAGAGGTTTTAAATCGGTATAATAAGACTAACTTGACATTGCACTGAAAAAAAATCAATTTGATGCGTCGGGATATTACGTGGGAAATACATAGGCTTGAATTGGGCAATCGTGTCTACTCTTATCAACGTGGGATTGTACGAGGTCACAATTTTGCGCATCCACAACACTCCCAGAGAGGCGAGTTTTCAATAATTTCACTGTTCATGTAAATAGTCCTTTCCAGTGCAGTTTCTGTGACGAGATCATCGATCTTGAACTGTAGATCTTCACGTTTTGTGGAGAGCAAACAAGTTGGTTATATCTTCGAGGTATTTAATATATAGCTAGAAGCAAACAATAGGCAGTCTTGCTTGAGTCCATCGAAAACAGGGATCTACTGTTAACTTGCCTTTATGCAGCAATCTGTAAGCAGATTTTACTTAAAAGTCTCTAATTACACCTAGGATTGTTTTCACGAAATCCACTGCTCTTTAGAATTCGCCATATATTATATATTTTCAACAGGTTGTTTGTAGTACCTTGCATAGAATTTTGGCATAGTTATTAAAAATTGACACAGTTTGTTTTATTTTGTATTGGATAGTCCTTTATTAGATAGGTTATAGACTATATTTTTGAGGGCATTCATCTTTCACTATACCTGCTGTCTGAGTAACCCTAAATGTATATTGTGGGAGAGAGCTACACATATGTTTGTACATATGTTCATTTTAAAGCATTCGAAATGGAGCACATACACGAATACTGTTTCTCTACAAATATATTAAATAGTAACTCTGACGGAGCGATCCCGAAGTTTCTACAGGTAAGGAATTTCAATATATGTAACTGAACAAGTCTAGCTTTTGTTACGTGAATTAAAGATTTTCTCTAAACATTTTTACTCATCATGATTGAATATTATTTGTAGTAGATTATTTTTTTAATTTTTAACTACGCTGTCTTTGTATAGCAATATTTCTAACACTCTCAAGATTCCTTAACACTTCTCTTAAAACAACATAGTTATTTTATTACTCATTGCTTCTTATTCAAAAATAACGTAATAAGAGCAAAGTGCCTTTACATTCAATTAAACCAAAAATACAAAAAGTAATACGATGCTAAATTCACTTCATAATTTTGGTATAAAAGCCGTTTAAAGCTCACATAATAAGTAAAATAAAAGCTAAGTGAATATTAACAACGCCTTTAGTATAACTGTAGCTTATATAGCGTCATATACAACACTGACAGTCTGTCCCTCATTAAAAATTTACGTAAGGACTTTCTTTATTACTTGAATATATCTGTACAAGCATTTAGGTAGCAATATTTTTCATTTGTATTTGCCGGTTTATTCATTATTTTATATAATAATCTGCATGTATGTTTCTTATTATATTTTATTAAACATTTCTTTTCGCTAATAACTTGTACAATTAATGAAGGATAAAAGACTTAGCTTCACGCTTTGTCCCATTTATAACAGGGTAGGAGGGAGCAAAATATACTGCGAGAACCTAGTACTAAGACACTCCGTTCTCCGCTTTTTGAGACATTGCTTAGTGGCGGAACTCAACACCGCGCTTTCTAAGTTACGAGATTGAAGAAAATGAAAATTTAATAATTCATCCTCCCCGAAAGGTAATCGAACCCACAAAACATCCCGATTATAGACCGTGGCTGCATCTCTGCGCTACGACTGTCCTATAATAATATAAAAGATAGAAAATAAAAGAAATTAAGTAAATTTAAATCTTTAACCTATATTTTAACAACTTATTCTTCTATATACGGATACAACCGTAAGTAATACTTTATTTTTTTAGCTTCACGCTTTATCCTGCACATAAGTAGGCAGTGTAGGCAGAGGGAACTGCAGGGACCGTGGGAACCTAGTGTTAAGACACTCCGTTACTTAGTCCCTGCTTTCTCCGTCCCCGCTTTCCGCCTTTTTCGAGGCATTGCGTGTTGAGTGGCGGAACTCAACGCCGCGCTTTGCCTAGTTTGCCTGCCTCTGACTGGATCGAATCCAGAAACTGTCACGTTACAGGCACACGTTGCGCCTCTGCGCCACGACGATCCTCATCTCAAGTAACTCTTAATTACACAAAAATATTTTTTTCTTTTACCTCGAATTGGAATCGAAAGGTAATATATAAATTACTTTCTGATAATACAACACATACCTTCGGTATCTCCTCACTCAGCATAATGGGCAGACGGACGAACGGTGGGGACCGTAGTCTCATTACACTCGTTTCTTTTTGTACACTACTTTATCAAGTAAAAGCCAGAAGCTGTTAATAATATAAAAAAATCAGCCGTAGAAAAAATTTAAATCATATTTTTATCCAAACTGTTAAAAGCTCAACTTACAACCGTCTTTAATAAAAAAAACATTTTCATCATCCCTTTTCCATACTTTAGTATCAGTTGCAAATCTTAATGGTTCGCAATGAATTATTCATTAAAACTAAATGGGCCACGGTCAAAGTAGGGTGTTTTTTTTTTTGGTTTATGAATCATTACTCGGTTGTCTTAATGGAAGCTTTTTGCTTTTCTTTTTGCCTGAGCGATTTCTAGTCAAATTAAGTAAGATGTTTGAAAGGAAATAAAATATTAACTATAAATATTTTCTTTTTTTTGGGGTTTTATCAAAAATATTATTTGATTTTCATAGCTTTTTCGAGTAAACTGAAGAAGGAACTCAACACCTTTTTTTGTCTTTTCATTTAATTTAATCATTCACAATTAGGTTTTTAACACCTACTCTTACTCTTTACTCCTCTGTTGAAACTTCAAAATAATTTATTTTTATATATAAATAATATGTTAGATAGATATCGCGAAAGACCTTACAAGTCAGTCAACTTCAAAATAAACATATAAAGGCATGTTCAGTTAAAAGCAGTCTTAGATATATACTGAATAAATTCTTCTTGGAAAGCAATAAAATGCCCGTTTCGAGTGTGCGGCGCCGATACAAATCTGTTTATACTCTACGATATACGTCGTCGTTAGTATTTTTTTCTTAAATAAACAAAAAAATAACATTTGACAAAAAATAATTGAGTTCCACCCACCGCAAAACGAAAAAAAGGCTTCGCCATTTTTTCTGCCACCGCAGGGACGGAGAAAGCGAGTACTAAGCAACGGAGTATCTTAACACTAGGTTCCTATGGTTCCTGCAGTTCTCTCTGCCTATGCTCCCTGCTATGTGCGGGACAAAGCGAGAAGCCATAAAAAAAACAAAAAACGTTTTAATTGCTTCAAATATTATATTAATATGATTGAT
Source organism: Dione vanillae (assembly GCA_037178615.1). NCBI lineage: Eukaryota > Metazoa > Arthropoda > Insecta > Lepidoptera > Nymphalidae > Dione > Dione vanillae. The sequence goes on from JAZFAU010000026.1 coordinate 924,657, forward strand.
AATATAACGTAATCTTTATATTACAATATATGACATAAAAATAAAAATAAAGTAGTGATGAAGTTGGTCGTGTATAAGTAATTGGGGCATGTCAACAATAATAAAAGAATATGCTATAAAATACAGGGGTAGGAGACTCGTTTGATTTTCAACGACATTTTACTGCTGTACTGTACACTGGCCACGTATAAAAATGACAACAATAAACAAGGTGAATAAGGTATGCATGACCGATCTCATCTTTTTGACTGCAACTATAAAATGAAGCAAATAAGGATGGACGAACTGTTGATTTCGAGGGTCGAGCCAGGGATCTTAGCCTGTGCGTGATAATTTAAATGCTTAGATTTTTTAGCGTATTTTTGTACAGTAAAAGCTAGACAGAGTAAAACTTTTCATATACATATACATTTAATTTTTTATATTCACCAATGCATATATAAATATGTTTTTGTTTTGTTTGGTAACCGTGGGAACCTTATGTTAAGACACTCCGTTGCTTAGTCCCTGCTTACTCCATCCCAGCTTTCCGCCTCTTTTGAGACGTTGCGTGATGAGTGGAGGAACTCAACGCCGCGCTTTGCCTAGTTCACCAGAGCGAAGAAAATGGAAATAGAAAAATCCATCTTCCCCGACTGGGGGAACGGACAGGAATCGAACCCAGAAACCGTCGCGTTACAGGCAGACGTTGCGCCTCTGCGCCACGACGGTCCTCAGTCCGAACAATATGAATACCAATATATATAAAAATATGGATGCTTATTTTTGCTTATTTTTTAAGTAGTAATAGCATTAAAGTATTTGTTAATTTAACATTGTCTTTTATATATCTTTCCCATATTCTTGAAAAAATAATAAAAGTTTACTTCTTATTATTAAGCATTAAAAAATGAATTTCATTAACAAATAGTATAAACACACACAACTGAAATAAAGAAATCGTATCGTATCCACATCGTAATGTATGGAAAAACAAAAGCTCTCAAAATTTTTAATTCGCCGCACGTACAGTCGAAATGAAGAGCCGGCACAAATATTGTGAGATAAAGTTGATTCACACCCGCTTATGGGCGTATAGATTGTGCGGAGAGTGCATTTTTATTGTCTGGCTGAGTGTACCACCACATTTATCTACTTAAACCACTAAAGTTATGGCTAAAGCTGTGTTTAAATAATATATTTCCTTTATTATGGGAGCGTAGAAAGATGAAGAGAAGTTAGTGTCAATGTACTCGGTTCTACAAATATTGTGTAAATAGTCATAATTTAGCGAGAATAATTCATCAAATTCTACCTTTATGTAAAAACGAAAGCAGCGTAGAGTTCCTCGACTCAAATTGACACTGTAATAACATATCCAGACTAAGTATGAACAGCTTTTTTATGTGAATTTGTACTTTTTACAAGTCAAACCGTTCACATGTGCGAGTATAACGACTGATTGTAAAATTGTAGTACTAATAAATTTAAGATTTTGTTCTCATATAAGTATGACTGCATTGTCTTTATAAGGTATTAAATATCTTTAAACACAAAGCGAATTTAGAAGTGTCCTACTTTTAATGTTAATCTTAAAAAATATCCTAAGATAAAATTAATTTCTTTTTTTTTAGCTTCACGCTTTATCCCACACATGGCAGGGTAGGCAGAGGGAACTGCAGGGACCGTGGGAAACTAGTGTTAAGACACTCCGTTGCTTAGTCCCTGCTTTCTCCGTCCCTGTTTTCCGCCATTTTCGAGGCATTGCGTGTTGAGTGGTGGCACTCTTCGCCGCGCTTTGCCTAGTTTGCCAGAGCGAAGAAAATGGAAATAGAAAAATCCATCTTCTCCGACTGGGGATCGAACCCAGAAACCGTCGCGTTACAGGCAGACGTTGCGCCTCTGCGCCACGACGGTCCTCAACATTTTCAATTCCTTTTTTTTTTTTTAAATTAATTCATATTTTTATTTTGATTCTGAGTTTAAATTCTACTTCAACCAATGTAAATGTAAGCAAAAGCTGATTATAACGATCTTTTTATCTCACACCATGTTTATTTCTTTGTCTTGACGCCATTTTGAAATGTCAGTCTTTAATGATTTTTTTAAGCGTGCCTGTTCAGCACAAATCAACAACTCGCAATTGTCACATTTTATAGAGAACATAAGCAATATATATAAACATCTGGAACATAATTGAAACACTATTTATTTTTTTTATTTACAAGTAAATAAAGTGTATCTGAAATTTTGTAACGTAGAAAAATTAAATTGGAAAATATTCCAGAAGTGCTGGAGCACTATTGTTTTTCGGAAATTCCATTTTTTTATACAGTTTCACGCTTTATCCCACACATGATAGGCAGATGGGGCCGAAGGAACCGTGGAAACCTAGTGTTAAGACACTCCGTTCTCCACATTGAAAACTCCATTGGAACAAGATAAACAGGTATTATATTATTTTTCATTAAAAATTCACGTCAATAAAATTATGCGCATTACCTCTTTTTAAGTACAAATCTCCTTCTGTTTGAGATTTAAGTGATTGGTAATGTACCATCATTTTCACTCAATCAGCTTTTTTATGGTGAGTAAACCTTTTTATAAGTATCCGTCCGAGAAACTTGAACATGTTATATGGGTTTTACGGACCCGGGCATAAGAATAACAGTGCCACATGGGAGTTCATATTGAACTCATTTATTTCAAATTAAAATGCAGTAAATGTTATTAAGTAAGCTGAAAAACATGTAATACTTGGCAAAATTGATTTCATTTCCTGAAGTCAACGTGACTTAGTTCGCATGAGAACGCTATAGCTGTAATTATTGTGGTAAAGTAATAAATATTTTCTGGAAATACCTATAGGGTTGGTTGTTATATTTTTAATTTAATTATTTGGACAAAACATATATGTATATGTATATGTATATGTATATGTATATGTATATGTATATGTATATGTATATGTATATGTATATGTATATGTATATGTATATGTATATGTATATGTATATGTATATGTATATGTATATGTATATGTATATGTATATGTATATGTATATGTATATGTATATGTATATGTATATGTATATGTATACGTATATGGCTTTAACCATTGGCTGCATATAACAACTCCGATTTATAATTTCATCGTTTTTATAGTATAATGTAGTAGTAATATAAATAGCATTAAAAATCGTCATTACTGATGTCTATCATTGTTTATTAAAAACAAAGCTAGTCAGCCAGCTTTAGGCTGGCACAGCCTGATTATTGCATAAATCTATACTGCTATTATAAAGCTCAGAAATTTATATGGCTCAACACTCTCAATGAGTGACAAGTGAATTAACCACAATCATATTAAAAAAAAAACGTTTTAGTATTAAATAATCCAATAATCTGGAAAAATTATACTTTTTGGAATTGGATTGTTAAAAAATCTATTAATAAAATAAAGAAAAAGCCTATTGAGGACCGTCGTGGCGCAGAGGCGTAAGCGTCTGCCTTTAAACGCGACGGTTTAAAGGTTCGATTCTCACTCGAGGAGGATAGATTTTTCTATTTCCATTTTCTTCGCTCTGGAAACTATTCAGAAAAGGCGGAAAGCAGGGACGAAGAAAGCAGGGAATAAGCAACAGAGTGTCTTAACACTAGGTTCCTATGCTTCCTGCAGTTCTCTCTGCCTACTCTGCAATATGCGGGATAAATCGTGAACCTAAAAAAAATATCAAAAAGAATTATAGTCACCCCTAATATATATTAGGCATAAAATGACGTTCCAATGCACGCTACACGGACATTCATCACAACTCTATATGTAAATATATAAATGAATTAAAATAATATAATTGCTATGAACTACAAAAACGTGACATAAAAATAACTTTTATAGCTTTAATTCACAACATTTAATTATACCACAACTTTAAATTTATGGTATTTAAAAAAAAAACGTTTGAACCATTTGTTACTTATGTTTATTATTTGTTTTTAATTTACCTTTAATTTAATTTATTTTATTGTACATTTAATTATTATGTTAAAACATAATTTGAACGCAACAGGACTTAAACCCAAGTCCTCTTGTTAACTGTGTAAGCGCTCTGACAACTCACCCATGCATTCTTTATCACGCTGTGTCGAAATTCTTATATGCTTTATATAATTGATTTCGTTGTTAATATCTCTTTAGGTAGACTTTTACATATTTCCTCCTACCATCATCATTACTAAAAATAGTTATTTGGCGCGAGAGAAAGGTATTTTTATAAAATTTTTTTATGATTTTTAACATGTTAATCCACACTGAGGATAGAAAAATACTTAAATAAAAAATAAAAAATTGAATGCAGCAGGATTTGAACCCGCAATGAACCCGCACGTATTCTAATGATGGAGCCCAGATGATACTAGATGAAATCTTGGTATACCCATATTAAGAACCAATAGTTTTTGTAGAAGTTTAGCTTCACTCTTGTGTATAAATTATACTGACAGGTACTTTAAACTTTTCTTTAGGATACTTATAAAATATATCATTTAATACTATATATTTTATACACGTTTTATTGATTTTTAAAAAGCATATTAGGTATACTTATTTGTTGCTTATCGTTAAACTTTAATTTCTCAAACCTAACAACTGGGCTATTGAATAAAATTAACAGACACCTGACTTTTCATCAACCTCAGATTGAATTATTGACAGACGGCATCATCTTCACACTACATAAGCCCCCACAAAGCACCTTAACTCCTTGAGTTAACATAGTCCTTTGGTGTGATCGGCTGTAGGTATTAAAGATCAGAACCAGTTTCACCATCACGAGGAACTCAAGAGTTTATCTTCACGTTGTATCAACTTTTAAACATTTCTACATTTTTGAACTCTTACTCTTACATTTCCAGACAATAAAGGTAATACAAAGTCGAGGTAAGCCAGAGGTTAAATACAAGTCCTTTCTGGAGGAATCATGTCCGTGGACCTGGTAGGTCGTCTACAGCTTACCAAAAGCTGGTATACGCCTATTTTTTCTGTTATTCTATTATTATAATATATATTTTCATTTTATATGTGCATATAAATATGTTATATAATGTCTAGGTGTCATTAAGTCAAGATTATGTAATCCAATATACAAACATTTCTAGTTAAATTTGTCTGAACGTCGCGTCGATTCATTTCGGCTTATTTCGACACCTCCAATTTTCATCTCAAAGGTGGAATCACTCAGATATCGTTAAAGGCAGACAAATAGAGCTGCCTTTCCACTGAATGTGTTTCCATATATTTTGATTTAGTATTGAAATAGAGTTAAAGATATCAATATACGAGCTTTTAGACTCTGATCTTCGCTTTCTACCAAAATTCGAAATGTCTGTGTTGACTAGCGGAACTCAATGTTACGCTTTGATTCAATTCAATTCAATTTTTTATTACGGCGTTTTGACTGTACTAATTGTACACTAAAGTTACCCCAATTGAAGATCGAACACACATCCGTCAGCTTTACATAGAGGGCTTACATGATCAATATTGTATATTTACTAATTTTCTGCTCATTTTAAAAACATTACGAATTAAATAAATTACATGGCGGATTGCTATAGCTTTATACGACTACACCTTATCTCTACTACTGTTAAAATATTATTAGAGCCGCTGCTTGCTTAACCTTGTCTAAAAATACCATTCATTTTTTATATCATCATAAATTTGGAAAGCTATATTAAGCTACGTAATTGCTATGAAATTTTACTTAAAGTGTATAACAATCTTTAAGATAGGCGACTTACAGGATGTTCTGAAGCGTTATTTTAATTAATTAACACTTTCTCTTAGTAAATGTCAACGAGATGTGGTATTAACAGGCTCACAATTTGGCTTTATATTAACACACGAATTTATAATTACAACATAGGTAAATGAATTAGTTTAGATATTAATTTAATAGTATAATATTTGTTTTATGTGAACGCTTCGCTTGCTTGACATATGTTCTCAGATTTACTTGAATGTGTAATATTACATAAATTGTGTACGGTAGTAGCAGAAAATCCAGAAACAACCAAATGTTTAAAATAATTGATTAAAAAATTATAAACTTATAACTAAAATAGCAATTTTGTGTTTTAACAAAATAATTGATAAGTTATTTTATGTCGCGATAGCTGCCAGGTCTGATGAAATATCCTGAACAATAAACAACTGAACAAAACAGTAAGGATGGTAATATTCTTTCAAATTATTTTATTTATAAATAAAACGTATATATATTTAAATTAAAATTGTTAATTTATATTTAACATTTTATATGGGTGGCAGGCGCTTTCACATGTGAAACGTTTTTTAGGGCTAGTCAGGATCTTTTGAGATATATGTTGCTTATAACTTTCTCTATGTTTCGATAGAATTCCCACCAAAATTGTTTTAACTGTTGCAATTAGACTGCACAAACGGGAACACATCCTTGACGAACAACATTTTAAATTATATGTTATGTTATAAATATTATGCACTGATATATGATTTTAATTACGTGGGCTGCAGTAAGTGGTCAATTGAAGGTAAGCAGAGAGAACGGAGTGTCAAGACACTTCGTTTCTGGAACTTGTGTAATGAGTGGTGTCAAAAAACTTTCTACGACATCATAATAGCGAACAAACCCCATGCAATTCTATCATGCTTGAGAGAGAAGATTTCATAGTAAAGGCTAGGATCATATAAAAGCTAAAATTTTCTACACTGTTTAAAATATTCTACGCAATTCTACGCTTAGAAGATCCCATTCATATACCTAATTAAGCTCGCATTCAGTGTCCTCCTACTATCTGACCAATTATTTTAATACAATTATATCACAAATAACCTGATTACAAAATTTTCAAGAGTTCAAACTATTGATATTCAATTATAAATTTATATTTATTTGATTTCAAATTGAAATATTTGAATAGATATCAATTAAGCATTCGTTTAGAAATTTGAATGAAAGCAAAGTTTTTGGAGCCATAATTGATTCAATTTGACGATACTATGTATAGAATAATCTTGTAAAGATCATTCTACTATATATTTATGTCTTATTGTCTGACAGAACTCGTCAAGCACTAATATTTAGCACCTTTGCTATACTTTCAAATTCGTTGAAAAATGTGTATTTCTATGTTGTAATGATAAAAGTATGTGGAGGTGTATATTTGTTACGGATGTACATGAAATTTTCGGTTACAAAGCTTATAAGCTTTGATATATATATATATATATATATATATATATATATATATATATATATATATATATATATATATATATATATATATATATATATATATATATATATATATATATATATATATATATATATATATATATATATATATATATATATATATATATATATATATATATATATATATATATATATATATATATATATATATATATATATATATATATATATATATATATATATATATATATATATATATATATATATATATATATATATATATATATATATATATATATATATATATATATATATATATATATATATATATATATATATATATATATATATATATATATATATATATATATATATATATATATATATATATATATCAATAATATATAGAATACAATTTACAATAAAAGAAACCTTATTTCATTTATTAATAAATAGCATGATATTGGAAGTGGATGACGCCACGGATTTTTAATTTTTTTTTAGCTTCACGCTTTATCCCGCATATTGCAGGGTAGGCAGGAACCATATGAACCTAGTGTTAAGACACTCTGTTGCTTAGTCCCTGCTTTCCCCGTCCTCGCTTTCCGCCTTCTTTCCGCCTTTTTCGAGGCATTGCGTACTGAATGGCGGAACTAAACGCCGCGCTTTGTCTACTTTCCAGAGTGAAGAAAATGGAAATAAAAAAGTCCATCTTCCTCAGAATCGAACCCTCAAACCATCGCGTTTATAGGCAGACGATTACGTCACTGCGCCACGGCGACGTATTCGTTTCGAATTTTAGTAATATTATCTATTTAAAATTGTAATTTACAATTATTATTTAGTGGCTTTTCCTAATTATTCTCTGGGATATGGTATTTAATGGAAATATTTTCAAAATATCTTCTCCTTCAGCTGCTTTGGTTGATTAGTAAAGTTTAAGTAAATTATAACTTTTGTTGGAATTTAAAACAATATTCAATTTAGATTTTAAATCAAAAATGTGCGTTTTTTACATATTTTTTATGACTTTGATGTAAGTTTAATTATTTAATTAGTGCATCAAATTTACTTATATGGAGAAAAGAGTGTCTTTTCACTTTGCTGGCTACCAATACATTACAGTAATATATGACATTACAGTAATACCAAAACTTTTCAAAATACAAGTACAATCATAAAATAGCTACGGACAGATTAACATTGCGTTTGACTTGTGCGACTCCACTGTAAAACTTTTAATGAAGTCAGTCAAAGTGATTTGAGTTTATATAAATATGTAAATTATGACTTACTGAGTACAGTCTTACAATACGATAGTTATTTTTTAACTTCACGCTTTATCACGCTTACGGCAGATTAGGCAGAGAATACCTTACAAATCATAGGAATATAGTGTCAAACCACTCCATTTCCCGTATTTTGCCTTTCGAGGCATTGTGTGTTGAATGGAGGATATCATAGTCACGCTTGCCTCGTTGCCAAAATAGTGCCTCCGCGCCACGTTGGTCCATGCGACAGAATTATAGGTTTTATACTCATTTGGTGGAAATAATTTATAATTTAGTACTATTTTTTACTTTAGAAACACTATTTACGTAGTTGGGTTCCGTTACTAATGTCTAGAATTCCGCAGAAAAACAAGCGTTTTACACTTTACTGTAAATCCTATAATAGTTCTCTTCATTGCTCTGTTTCTATTTACGTGGTTATTTTTAAATAACTTATTAAATACGACAAAAGCCGAAAACATAAGATATAGGCCATCGTAGCGCAAAAGCTACATTTGATATTTTTTCACAACAATTTTCAATCACTTGAAGAGAATTAATTATCTTGTTACTTCGCTTTGGTAGCAAGACCAAGTGCAGTGTTAAGTACTAAATATGAGTGTCTCAATTAGGTAAAAAGAGAACAGGAACAGATAGCTCGTGAGACTGAAACCCAATACCCGTTAAATTTATAGCATACTAGTTTAGATAGATGAAACGATAGGGTGAAGGAACCTAGTGTTAACACACTCCGTTCTCCACTTTCCACCTTTCCAGGCACTTCCTGTTGGCTCAACTCAACTCAACGCCACGATTGCCTGGTGGAAAAGCAGCAAAAATGATAGTAATCCATTGTCCCAGACTTGGAATCGAACCCACAAACCGTCAAACAGAAGGATGCTACGATAGTATATATTAACTGTGCAATACGGAAAGGTAACATTAAATCTAACTGACATACTTTAAGGAAACCAATAAAATATCGATATTGATACTAAATTACTCAATATTATCAGACAAAAATCTTATATAAGCTACCCTATTACAGACTTTATTTGTTTAGTTCACAAAGGAAAAGATATTTACCGAAGCGTGAAGTAAACTGTTGATAGGTATAAAGTTCTTTGATTTTCTCTATTAGATATATAGTAAAATTATACGATTGTCTTTGCAGTAGTGTGTGTTGGTCGTTACGACGGATGTATGATTTATACTTAGTATTTTTTAAATTTTGTTTGATTGTTGTTGTAATAATCTTTGGGTAGCGGCAATTTGTGTAAATCTCCCTACAGAGATGCTTAAAACTAAATAATTTGTATAAATTATATAAGAATGTTGATGCCCCGTGATGAAGAACGCATGGCGTAGTTAGAGCGTTTGCTTAGTTTGCAAGAGGTGCAGCTTTAAATCCCACTGCTTTCGTTTTTTTATGTTTTCTTTAAATATTTTTTAAGTTATTCTTTTTTTATGACATGTGACAAGAAAGTTCGTATAAGGAATTGTTAGTTATCATTTGATAACAATTCCTTATACGACTTTAATGTACATATTGACCAGGAAAACAAAGCAAGCGAAGAGGGGAGATTGGGCATAATTGTACCAAAGGATATCTAAAATAAATTCCTTTATCAAAATTCCGCAACCATTCCATTCCAATAACAAAGAAACAGACAGTACAAAGCGAAACATCAAAAAATAGAATATATCATACAAGCATTCGACAAAATAACAATCCAAATACGACAATGTTACAATTCTAAAGATTTCTATCTTAACTAAACACTCCTTTGTGGGGTAAATACGCAATTTATATATTCATTTAGAGTTAACATGGGCGTAACAAAGGAAAAATAAGAATTGTCAAACACGAATTTTTCGGGTATTGAAGGTTCCATATATTTTTTTGAATTTTAAATGAAATAATAGACAGAATTTAATTTTGTTACGAGAAATATATTCAAGGTTAGGTGCAAAAGTTTTTAATTAATTTGTTCACTTTTTAATAAGTCAGGGAAGGTTACGTAATAATGTTTATAACGTAAAAGATATATAGAACGACAGTAATTTAATTAATGTTTAAAATAAATAAAATTTACATTTTTTACATTGCCAAGTGATCAAAAGAAAGAAGCGTTATCTATTAATTTACTAAATATCAACAAAAACCAAAATTTGTAGTAAATTTGTAGTAATAACAATTTAAAATGTAACAAAAATATATTAATTGTATTTTTACACAGAATCCTAAATAATAAAACGACTCCCTTTATACTCCAACAATGCTTAATATCCGGAACGCAATTGTGTAGGTCTTTTTGTACGTCTTCAGAAGGCCTCCTCTGGTAACGAAGTAGAGCTTCTATTTTGCTTTAATTATTAAGTATGATAATATGATTCAATGTTGCTACAAGGATAATGTAAGATTTTAGATACGTATATATATATATATATATATATATATATATATATATATATATATATATATATATATATATATATATATATATATATATATATATATATATATATATATATATATATATATATATATATATATATATATATATATATATATATATATATATATATATATATAAGTATACTTAACTTACTACTTCATATACTTCTTCTTCTTCTCTTTACTTACGACGTTTCGAGTGTGCCAGTTAAGCACAATTCACGTCGCCAATGTCGCGTTGAATGGAGAACACACAAAGGAGAATGTACGGTAAAAAGGAAATAGTATTACACTACTTCGTATATGCATTTTAAAAAAAAACTTTATTTTGACTGTACTTATAAAATATCAATCTCCAATATATATTACACTTGTTAGATAAAGAACTTATTTTTAAAAATATTAAGTCATTTATTTCTTAAAATAAAATCATCATCAATCATTGCAATAGATACTTCAGTAATACAATTCCACCCTATTCCACTTCTTTTTCAATGGGTCCACTAAAATGTTATGGATACTCCTGAACATATCGTAAAACTTTAAGGCGCATCGACAAGTGGACTTCTTGAAGGGAAATTGTATGAAATCTTTTCAAATAAATAAATTCTATTGCTTCCTTCGTGACGTGGTAAAATATATTTAATTTTTTTTTAGCTTCTCGTTATATTCCACGTATAGTGACAGAAAGAGAGAACCTAGAGTTGTGACATTCCGTTACCCTTTTACATACTTATAAATAAACTTCTTATACAACATATTGGCCATTTTAGCGAATTGCTGGCAATTTTGTCCTTATTTTCAAGTCATTGTTTGTTACTTTGGTAGATCTCAACGTCGTTCCTTGCCTTATTACAGGAGCGAATGAATAAAAATAGAAATTTTGCTGATTTTTAATTAAAGCTGCATCTGTTGTCTATAGTCTGACGCTGTATTTCTACTCTAAAACGGTCTATAATATGTTTGATTATGGTACAGACGTAACTTTGTATTTGATGTGTAATGGTCTTTAGTAATCTCTAATTGTTGCTTAAGTCGGGAATTTAGTATTCATTATCCATATAGATCATTTTTGTTAGTGAAAGTGGACATGAACACTCAGCTCGTCTGGAAAAATTCGTCATTCTAAATCCAACATGGTGAACTTCTAAAAATTAAGGCAAGATTTTTATACTTGGAGTGAGAATATATCCATTTCAAATAAATAGATAAAATAAAATTACCACTTGCTATCGAAAAATACATCAGCAATGAGCCAATCAGTTCCAAAATCTACTTATTAAATGAAAGTAAAGTAAAAATTAAATAAAGTATCGTCTGCTCAACGATTATTGCATTTAATAATTAACACGAGCAAGTGAGTCAAGCGATCACGTAGCGTTTCAAGCTACAAATCACTATAGCTGGACGCTCTAAGTTACAGATTGAAGCGTTTAATGAAATGCAGAGAGATTTTGTGATGTCATTTATGAGTTATTTTCTTTTAATAGAAAAAATGACTTGAAAATTATATCATATCTCTGTGCCTTTAATATAGTGAGAATATAGAAAAAATCTAGTGATGTATCACTTTGTTTTTGACTTTTTTAGCTTTTGCGTTGTGTCTTACATATAGCAAGGTCAGCAGAGAAACTGCAGGCAGAAGGAATTTAGTGTAAAGAAAGCACGCAGTACTATTCAGCATTCGAGGCATTGCGGGTTAAAAGCTTCACGCTGTATCCCGCACATGGGCAGGGTAGGCAGAGGGAACTGCAGGAACCATACGAACGTAGTATTAAGACACTCCGTTGCTTAGTCTCTGTTTTTATCCGTCCCCGCTTTCCGCCATTTTCGAGGCATTGCGTGTTGAGTGGCGGAACTCAACGCCGCGCTTTGCCTAGTTTGCCAGAGCGAAGAAAATGGAAATAGAAAAATCCATATTCTCCGACTGGGAATCGAACCCAGAGACCGTCGCGTTACAGGCAGACGTTGCGCCTCTGCGCCACGACGATCCTCTCGCATTGCGGGTTAGATGGCGAAACTCAATATCACGCTTTACCCTCTTACCAAAGAGAATGAAAATCTTAACTCCACAAATCAAACCTATTAAAATCATCAAATGAAAGATTTTTTCCGTTGAATTTTATGAGTAAATGAAATTATTTTGAATGGTATAATGCTATATTTTGAATGCTATGCAGAAAAGATGTTATATCGAATCTAAACGTATATTTAGATTAGATATAACATCTTTTAAATGTGTTAAAGATTACAAAGTTACACGCAACATTTCTATGGACACTGATAGTTATGAGACTTTTTAAAGATTTTAGGATTTTATGTACATGATGCTTCTTTAAAAGCAATAAAATCAAAGTTATGGTCTTGATTTCGTGATACCTTAACCATAAATAATAAAGTAAAAAATATGATGGTTTGCCATCGTTTTGTAAGTATGAAAGCCGCTAGAGCATTTCACTTAGACCATGTGTTGAAACAAAATCCTGTTCCCATACATCAAGCGTTCAGACACATTGGCCATTTTAATGAATTGCTGGCAACTTGTCCCGTTGTTACAGGAATCTACTGTGATTTAAACAGGAATAATATAACCGTCGTGTATACTGACATTTGCCGTAGCAGCCTATAAATTACCCTATACCCTGCGATTTATATTTGGTAGGGTCTATTCAGTTTTGTCAGGCTTATTGCTTTTGTTGTTAGTAGTTCTATGCAATATTTGAAATAATAATAAAAGTTTATGTATTGATTTTTTTAATATTTTATCTATCATATAAAAATTAAAGAACGAGAAACATACTTTAGAGTATTAAATAATGGAGGTTCAGGCGTTATTAGTAAGTAAACTTCCCCTCTACTCTACTATTCAGGTCCTGGTGCCATCATAAGAACAACTCAGTGATAATATATTTGGTGTATTGTCATCTAAGCTTTGTGTTCTTGCTTTCAGTTCCATAGTAGTATAATTATTGTAGATAAACTTAATTTTATTTGCTTAGACATTATGAACTTTCTATGAGTTGTCATGGCAAAAGGTTTAAAAGTGTATAAAAGTGACACTTTGATTAAATGGTAATTCGTAAAAAATATTTTTACGAATTACCATAAAAAATAAAATAAATATAAATAGTTGTTGTTTCTATACACTATTATCAGAATTATGGTTCTTGGTAACTTCCCTTTAGAAATAAAGTGTAAGTGAGTGTATGTGAGTGTATGGGTGCTTTTGTCAATATTTTTAGGGAACAATCGTATGATTGATAAATCAGAAGTTATTCGATATTAAGTTAAGAAAATATGTTTATTTATTATTTGTAACCACAAGTTCCTTTACGTGGATTTAGAATTTATTCATTAAGCTTCTAATTAGCTGATTAAGATTTTTATATATAGCAGCTTGTGTAATAGGATTACGCTAATCAGCAACTTTTTACTAATTCACCTTTTTATTTATTTTTTGTCATTGGTCTAGTCTCCAAATTAGATGTATCAGAATTTAGATTTCTATGTAATGGAAATGTGTTCTTCGTTGAAAATTTTTTGCTAAGGACGATGACTTAGAAATTTCATCATATTTGCAACAGAATGCCAAACGCCGCTATATTTATTTCGTAACCCACGAATTCAGCCAAAGAGAAGTCTAGAAAATTCCTACAATCACTAGGAGCGAGTCAACTTTGTTTTTTGCATATTTAGTAATTAAATGTGTAACTAATGTTCAACGTTTCCATGTTGCCCCACCATAGTTGGTTTCCTTTTGCTTTCAAAACTATTACGAAAGATCTTGTTACTAAGAGTATCCGTCCGTTGCCACAGATTAACCTTTTACATGAGTCTTTCTGTGTTGGGTGACGTCACACCAGTTGTCAATTCTTCTACCCTTAGTAAATATTATCCTATCTCTATATTCTCAGTCCTGTTCAAAGTATTAGCATTAGTCTATAACTATTGATATATTTTTTCGTTATTCAATAACCTCTGGAGTCCCTATCAATATCACGGAACTTCTCAATATGACGGAGGACATTTATTGGTCAATGAAAGATACCAAACTTGCTTACTTCATCTTGCTAGACTTTTGCAACGCCGTCTACTCCGTTGATTTACATCATTATTGATACTCGTCATTCAGTTAATATTTCATAGACTGACTAATTTGACTCACATGTACCTCAATATTGGGTAATTTTTTTTTTTTTTTTTAGCTTCACGCTTTATCCCGCACATGGCAGGGTAGGCAGAGGGAACTGCAGGAACCATAAGAACCTAGTGTTAAGACACTCTGTTACTTAGTCCCTGCTTACTCCGTCCCCACTTTCCGCCGTTTTCGAGGCATTGCGTGTTGAGTGGCGGAACTCAACGCCGCGCTTTGCCTTAGATGCCAGAGCGAAGAAAATGGAAATAGAAAAATCCATCTTCTCCGACTGGGGATCGAACCCAGTAACCGTCGCGTTACAGGCAGACGTTGCGCTTCTGCGCCACGACGTAAATTCACCTTTACTTTTCTCCGTATTATCACATGGTATCCCTTCAATTACCAAATTTATAATTGTCTAAGCACTTCGAGTTGACTGAGCTTTTCAAAGCTCTTATTTGATTCAATAAAAATCTCGTTGCTGTTTAATCTCGTATAGGATCATTCGGCTTTCAAATGAATCCGAGCAAATCACAAGCAATAGCGTTTGTTAGCAACAGGCTAAGATTAAAAATAGACCAGAACTACTAACGATAACTGTATATAAATTTATTTGTATTATTTTTACAACTTATATACTTGCGAATTCCACTCGTACCTACAAAATATGAAATATTTAATAAACACTTTCTCTTCTACCCATAGATTGACTGAAAGAAATCTATATTAAAGGTAACTTTACCTTTGCCAACAGTTTTTCTAATTTTATAATAGAGTTATATATGTATATGATGTTCCTATATATTAAAATCGATGTTGCTCTTCCCCGATCAAAAATCCACCCGATAAGAGGTCGCAGGGCACTACCCTGCTCCCTATGGCACCCTTCTCAAGCAGACACTTTATCACTTCTTTAACTACAGCATTATTCCATTAAAAAATATTCAGATCGTAAAAAGATATAGAAATCCGATCCCTCTATTATATGTGTAATGATCATAAGTTATTAAGTATTATTACACCAAACGTGGTAATGTTCATAATCTATAAATAAGAGAAAATTATTCAAGTTCACATGGATTATGTAGTTGCTTAGTCACTGCTTTCTCCGTCCCTATATTCTGCCTTATTCGAGTCATTTACGTGATGAGTGGCGGAACTCAACGCCGTGCTTTCGCATGGTTCCCAGAGCGAAGAAAATGGAAATAGAAAAATCCATCTTTCTCGAGTAGGAATTGAACCCACAGATCGTTTTTTTACAGGTAAAAGCTAAGCATCTACGCCACAACGGTTCTCTGAATATATAACAAATTCTCCTCAAATATTTCATTTGACCAAGAATTTCTATCCTATGATTTATTTTCACTAAAGTAAATGGGAAAGACTGATTAGATTAAGCTTCAGCTGGAGACAATTAAGTAAACCACATGGAAATGCCGATATTCTCCTTGACTGGGTCTCAGCGTTTAGTAAATGTGACATCACAATTTACCAAACTACTGAAATTATTTCGTTTCAGTCTTATATTTACATACATATATTATATTATTATGTATATAACATTATTTTACTATTAAGTATTATCCTATACTATTTAGTATGAATATTTGTATTGCTTTAAAAGAAATATAACAAAATTAAATAAAAAACAAAAAAATAATAAAAAAACAGAATGCGGCGTTAAGTTCCGCTACGAAATCATCGCACTGGCCTCGGTGCTCGTGATGACTGAAATGTTGCACAATCTAAGGGCTTGCAGGGATCGCTACAAGCAAGCCTTCCGTTATCGACTCTCATCAGCCATAACTTATATTAAGCATACGTTACATTAAAAATAATTTCTAATCTCAAATCTTTATATAGAATAAAATAAACAACAGATTTTATTGTTATCGACTAAAACTCATGTCAAACACTAATTTAAGCAATATATTCGTACAGCAGAGTGGCGCAGTGGAAGCGTGCTGGGCCCATAACCCAGAGGTCCGTGGATCGAAACCACGCTCTGCTATTTTTTTTTAATTAATATAAAGTTAATTCGATGATGTAATCGATTAGTACGCTTATATTATTTATTTTTTTACATTCTCTAACATAGTACAAAAATTTCTTTTCTGAGATCTTTGAGGCAAAAGGCGGTCATTTGGAGTTCAAAATCAAAAAAATATACTTAATTTTTCCATATAAAAAGATAATCCTTGATTTCAGGTGTAAAGTAAACAGCAGAGTTTTGGTTTCCTCTGTTTACTCTACCTACACTGCCTAAGCTG
Organism: Dione vanillae; assembly: GCA_037178615.1. Classification (NCBI taxonomy): domain Eukaryota; kingdom Metazoa; phylum Arthropoda; class Insecta; order Lepidoptera; family Nymphalidae; genus Dione; species Dione vanillae. The sequence continues at coordinate 942,008 of JAZFAU010000026.1, forward strand.
CTCTACTCAGCGTAAATTATACATAAGTATATTGTGTACTCTCATTATTGTAAAATTTGCTCTCGTAACCTTTTTAAGTATCTTTTTATTTAAAGAAATATGTTATATTTTACACGTCAAGTGAGGGAAAGGTAGTCCTTTAGGATACTAAGGAAATAAAAAGCTCAAGGACTTCACAAGTCGATACTATAGCCATGAGGTTTGTTCGACTTTGAACCTTCGCACCCAAAACATACAGTTTAAAAAATAATATCACATAATTATAGTGGACATAGAAAGCTTTTATTTGAGCCGGACAAAAGGCTGCTTGTTAAAGATACCTTGAGTACAACTGAAATATTTTTAACGTATATTTTGTATCGATATTAACGAATTATGTACTTCCGTTCGTTTCTTAGATATATTTATAGGACTTAAGTCGTAACTTTTTTGAGATCAAAACTAATCTTCAATAATAAGCCTACAAATATTATCCAACTAGTACTGTTTTCATTTATTATTATACAATCAGCTTTCGTGGCTTCGACTGCTTGTTTGATGTTTTCGGATTTGTTGTAATATAATATTCATGTATTGTATACATAAATATATATATTTTTTAATTTGCACGGTTTCAATCACTGGGCTTTTAAAATAATATATGAGGGCAGTTGTAGCGCAGAGACGTAAGCGTCTGCCTGTAAACGCGACGGTTTGAGGGTTCGATTCCCATTCGGGGAAGACGGAAGACATATATTTCTATTTTGTTCTGGAAACTACGTAAATCGCGTCGTTGAGTTCCGCCACTGCAATGTCTCAAAAAGGCGGAAAGCGGGGACGAAGAAAGCAGGGGCTAAGCAACGGAGTTTTTAATGCTAGGTTACTATGGTTCCTGCAGTTTTCTCTGCCAATCCTGCCATTTTCGGGATAAAGAGTGAAGACATAAAAAAATATGTAATATATATATATATATATATATATATATATATATATATATATATATATATATATATATATATATATATATATATATATATTGTTATCACGTCGTGCGTCTTGAAATCCAGTTTAATTGTTCCAGAAATTAGCCCAGACCATTAGATAGACGGAATTTTTGTATATAACTTGCAGCTCGATAACTTTGAAATTATATCTAGATACTTTAATTTTATTTATATTTACAGAGTTTCATGTATCCAGACCGAACTTTCAAGGTATGCTATTAACATAAGCTTGTTCATAATATCGAAACAAAGGAGTTTCATTATGTACGTGTAACTTTGTGCTTGCCAGTCGCCAAAATGCCGATAAATTCCTAATTTCTGGTTTATGACAAAGTTTATAGTTTGTTTTTAACTTGACTGTTTTAATATTAATAATAGGGAAAAGTTCATAAAGATTTTTTTTTATTTAAATATCATATATTATATATATATGTATATATATATATATATATATATATATATATATATATATATATATATATATATATATATATATATATATATATATATATATATATATATATATATATATATATATATATATATATATATATATATATATATATATATATATATATATATATATATATATATATATATATATGTATATATATATATATATATATATATATATATATATATATATATATATATATATATATATATATATATATATATATATATATACATATATATATATGTAATATGTACAACGTTCATGGTACAGTGGCTTAGTATCTCCTTGTAAATGTGATGGTTAAGGGTTCAATTTTTGCAAGGCTAAAATGCTGAATATAGCATGTAGCTTATCATTAAATAATTCTGGTTCAAATGAGCAATCAATGACTAACATTTTTTGAAAAAATAATTACATACATTATTAATAAGTAATTTTTTCATGTATTTTTTTTATAGCTTCACGCTTTATCACGCACATAGCAGGGTAGGCACAGGAACTGCAGGAACAATACGAACCTAGTGTTAAGACACTTCGTTGCTTATTCCCTGCTTTTTTTCTGACCCCACTTTCCGCCTTTTTCGAGGCATTGCGTGTTGAGTGGCGGAACTCAACGCCGCGCTTTGCCTAGTTGCCAGGGCGAAGAAAATGGAAATAGAAAAATCCATCTTCCTCGAGTGGGAATCGAACCCAGAAACCGTCGCGTTTACAGGCAGACGCTTACGCCTCTGCGCCACGACGTTCCTCGTCGACGGTATATTTCTTTTTTTTTAATCATTCGACAGAGTAACATAGTATTTAAGGTAAGTTGCTTTTTTAAATAAATAATTGATTATTTTCTTCGATTCAAGGTTAAAGATTAAGTTAGAGGACTGTCGTATCATATTTTTCGTATATTAAGCAACTGAAACTGTATTGTGCTAATTTATAGAGATTGAGTATGAAGGGTAAGGAAAAAGGAAATGACCAACTCATTAGGAAAATACGACACAAAGCGCCACACGCTTTTTCACAATAATATTCGTATTTTTCGATCATTAGTGTTTTTAACTTGTTTTAGGAATTATTTTTACCTATTTAGTTTGATCGTATCTTTTAATTTTTTTTAAACTATATTTATTTTTATTTTTTAGTTTACTTAACGTTTTGACATTTTTACTGGTGAATAAAATAAAAATTAAATAAAAAAATAATATTCAGATTTTACTGGCACGGACGGGATTCGAACTCACGGCTACAGCATTAAAGTCACTGCAAAAAACCACACCCCAGACCGCTCGGTAAATAAGACTCATGAGGTAGTCAGATATACTGACAACTTATATAAGTTACGATCTCTCAGTCCAAGGAGAGTTACTCAGATACAAGTGAAACTAATAAAAGCGTATTAAAAATCCAGAAAAAAAACACGTGCTTCACGAAAAACCATTTGTGTATTTTATTTCATACAAAATAATATCGCCCATGACAGTGTTGGCCGAGAAATATATTATTTCAGTACTTACATATTAAAATATTTTATATTAAAATTAAAAAAAAAAACAGATGAATACACAGACCGACAGACAGACTACCACCAGACTAGAGCAAGAGCTCCTATAAAGATTCCGCTATTTTTTTATAGCTTCACGCTTTATCTCGCAAATTGCAGGGAAGGCAGAGGGAACGTGAACCTAGTGTTAAGACACTTCGTTGCTTAGTCCCTGCTTTATTCGTCCCCGCTTTCCGCCTTTTTCGAGGCATTGCGTGTTGAGTGGCGGAACTCAACGCCGCGCTTTGCTTTGTTTCCAGAGCGAAGAAAATGGAAATAGAAAAATCCATCTTCCTCGAGTGGGAATCGAACCCTCAAACCGTTTACAGGCAGACGCTTACGCCTCTTCGCCATGACGGTCCTGAACTCCGCTACTTTTTAATGGACGTAACTCAAAAAAAAAAACAAAATAATTAATTACTTCAACGATATCCACGTGCAAGTCTTACGTATAAGTACAAATATTTTGTTAATAAAACATGAAATACCTTGAGGAAGATGAAGGGTTTACGTAATTGTTTGAAATGACCCTTCGGCGTCCATACGTTATTTTATTTGAAGAAAATACGTATCATTATATATTTTCAATTTCGATGAATCATTCTTTCTATTGTGATTTGTTCTCGAATATTATGTAAGCTGTAATTTGTTAACCGATTTCCTTAGAAAGGGTGTATTGTACATATATATAACGTATAAAAGCGACGTTGCCTTCCGCCACTTAACCCACATTAAATCTAATGGTGGAAATCGGAAAACGTTCTGTCAGATTAACTTTTTCTGAAATTATTGAGTAAATAAAAAAAAATACAATACCTCGAATAATAACGGAATTTTCGGTACCTTAAATTAACAATTCTAATAAATTTGATCTATGTAAGAAATTATTTTAAAACCTAGGCTTTAAATTGAAAGCCAGAATCTTGAATGCCAGACGACCTCAAGTTACACTTCAACAGTCTTACTTATATTAACAACATATTACTATTAAAGTTAGTACACCGCGTCTATTCCACAGCGTACACGTTATTCAATTTCGCAGACATGAGAGAGGTCTTGTTTTAATAACGGGACCAAAGCTATTTCTACTTGGCGTTTAATTGAGTGGTTTGGATATACAATTTTATATTATGATACAAATATTGTAAATTTTGCCAGTTTGAGAATGGTATATGGCGTGGGTGGCGTGTTCGAATCCTGTTTGATCCTATAGATTTATATTTTGCTAGAAATTAAGATAAGTCTTAAATTATGTTTTTATCACATTACGTTCCTAAAATAATTTAGAAATGAAATTTTACTTTTTAAAAATATATATGAAAATTTAAAAACACTTAGATGTAGTACCATTTTAAGGGTTACACATCCTTATAAGATTACTTTGTTATCGGTCTACCGGAATAATCGCATATATTGACCAAACCCACCACACGAGAGGACAGGGTTCAATCAGCTCATTATACAGAAATCCATGGCAGTACGCGAATCAACTCAGAAACCATTTTCGTTAGTTTGATATACTAATGAATGTCATTAAAGTCGTCCCGTGACCTTGACCTATGTTCACTACACTAGCGTTCAAAGTTTCAGGTTTCAATTAAAAATAAATCCGCTGAATTGTTTTATATGAGGAAGTATCGTGAATATCAAAGATATTATGTCTGTATGTACGTTAATTTTTATAGCCTCACGCTTTATCCCGTACATAGCAAAATAAGCAGGAAGAGCCGCAGGAACCGTAGGAACCTGGTGTTACGACACTCCTTTTCTGCTACGACCAGTAAAAGATTTTGTGACCTGAGTATCTTATATACTCAAAAAATTAAATTTTAAAATTATATATATTAACATTTAATTATTGTTTGATCATTATAAAAACTTAGGATAGGCGCTTCAATTGTTACTTTCTGGGTTCATTATATAAAAAAATAATAACCTTTATATGTTTTTGTTAATTTGTCAGTTTGCTCTATGTTTGTCGTTTGTCAATATTAATTTTTTTTTAGCTTCACGCTTTATCCCGCATATGGCAGGGTAGGCAGATGGAACTGCAGGGACCGTGGTAACCTAGTGTTAAGACACTCCGTTGCTTCGTCCCTGCTTTCTTCGTCCCCGCTTTCCGCCTTTTTCGAGGTATTGCGTGTTGAGTGGCGGAACTTAACGCCGCGCTTTGCCTAGTTTGCCAGAGCGAAGAAAATGGAAATAGAAAAATCCTCTCCGACTGGGGATCAAGCCCAGAAACCGTCGCGTTATAGGCACACGTTGCGCTTCTGCGCCACGACGGTCAATTTGAAATATAATCAAAATTAATTTAAAATACTTAAGGCTAACAATATTCGAACGTTATTGCATCGTTTTAACCATATATGGTATGAAATTCGTTGCGTAATAAAAACTTATAGGGTAGTTTCATTTAACACTAGATATTACAGTACAATAAGAGATTCCGAAAGTTGGTTATTTATTATGTATTTAACAAGATAATATCATAATCGTACGTATCTGCAGTTTATTTCATAGAAAATAAGTGCAAGCGACATGCAATAATGAAATCGGTACTAAAGTATCAGTAAATTTGATTTCCACTCTTAGAAATTAATAATTTTGCTTACTCTAATTAGAAGACAAAACAACATGTTGACTTTTGCTTCTCAATAATAACCTCGTAAATTAGATGTTAATTGGGAAGAAACTGTTTTAAGACTAGTTACCTCAGTTTGCTATATACAAGTAAAACATCACAAATAATGTAAAAACACTAAAAAAAATTATAAAAATTTAAACTGCCATAGTAAAAATACGAACGTAAATTCCAAAAGATACCTTAAAGGAATTTATCAGTGATAAAGATGAATAATATTCAGTTGAAACAGGAAGTAATTGTTCGTAGATAAGAGGCCTGTTATGAATATTAGAACTGAGCGCTCATAAATAAATGTTTTGTTAAATGGAAGGTGAAATGCTTTACATTTTTAATGTGCCAGTTATACAAATATACGTAATACATTGCTATGAGAAACGATCCTAATTTTGTACTTGAATGTTGTACAAATTATGATAATTTAGGTTAAAATAATGAGTTCGGAGTTCAAATAAACTTCTACTGTATATATATACATAAAAGCATGTAAATATATTTAAAAATTTATATTATAATAGCATATAATTGTACGCCATATAGTATAAACGAAATAGCTACTATTTCCTACCCACTTTTTCAATCAATATCTTAAAATTTAAAACATGGAAATACAACCTTATATGAAATAGAAGAATTAAAATATTATATATAATTATATATGTTAATATTTTACATAGAAGTATATAACTGAGTGAGATTTGTACCAAAACTAATTATAACATTAAACATCCATTTTCCCGCATAAAGCGAAATAGATAGAGGAAGCGCAACGTGAAAACTCTCTGTTACTCCTTCTTCTTACGTATTCACGATTCACTTTATTTTCTGCATATTTTGTGTTTAGTGACGGAACTCAACTCGATTTTTATTTTGTTACCAGAGCGATACAAATAACATAACAAATAAGACAAATATTACAGTCTGTGCACCTCTTGTGCTTCGTTCCCTTTCAACCCATCAATCTCTTCTAACATACACTCCAATGCCATTGTTGACCTTGAAACATGACCTTGTAAACAATATAAATCCTAATAAACTCATGAAAATATATATACATATGTACTTATAATTATTATATACTAAATATTAAAATTATTTGACCTTTAGTTAATATTTATGTATAATTTAGTCAGCAATATGAGAACCCTATTTCGGTTTAGCTTCCAATGTCTCGGGGGAGAATGAGGCAAGTACGAGTCATTTGTATTAAAATATCTTTACCAAGTGTATATGGAAATTATTTATATATAAGAGTTTTGATATTATTATTTAAGAACCGTATTTTAAAACAAATAATAATTATTATTATTCGTAAACTGTACAGTAATAAAGTCTCTAATGACGGAAAGCTGGAAACGGAGGGTTTCAACATCAGGCTTTTTGAGTCTCCGGGTACAATAGTACACTACTATGTGCGAGAATAGTGTGAAGATAAAAATTAAAAGGAAAATAAAAGAAATAAACATTTGCCAAACTACTTTTACTTATTTTGTGCGAAATTAATTGATATTAGTTTGGGCATATTACACACAGTTAGTTTTTTGGAGCATATTACATACAGTTATTTTAGGGTATTATAAAATGGCCTCCAACAGGATTTGATAACAATGATAACATTTGAACACCGTCGTGACGCAGAGGCGTAGCGTCTGCCTGTAAACGCGACGGTTCGTGGGTTTGATTCCCACTCGGGGAAGATGGATTTTTCTATTTCCATTTTCTTCGCTCTGGAAAGTGAGTTCCGCCATTCAGTACGCAATGCCTCGAAAACGGCGGAAAACGGGGACAGAGAAAGCAGGGACTAAGCAACGGAGTGTCTTAACACTAGGTTCGTATGGTTCCTGCAGTTCCCTCTGCCTACCCTGCCATGAAATCGTGAAGTAAAGCGTGAAGCTAAAAAAAAATACTAACAAATTGTACAATATTTATAATAAAGTATAAAATTGTATATCTAAATCACTCAGCTAAACGCCAAGTAGAAGTAGCTTTGGTCCCGTTATTAAAACAAGACCTCTCTCATGTCTGCGAAATTGAATAACGTGTACGCTGTGGAATAGACGCGGTGTACTAACTTTAATAGTAATATGTTGTTAATATAAATAAGACTGTTGAAGTGTAACTTGAGGTTGTCTGGCATTCAAGACAAGAGCTTTAAATTGAAAGCCAGAAGGCTTTCAATTTAAAGCTTAAGTTATAAAATGATTTGCTAAATATATTATTTATAAAAAATGTTATTTTAAAATATTAAGAATTTAGTTATTATTTTGAGTAAAGTATTTATACGTAATGTATAAAAGAAATAGACATGTCTCAGCACTATTTCTTTCTTTTACTTAAAATAACCGAAAGGTTCTTTATTTGGTGATAAGCATATATTACGAAACTCAATAGATTAGAAAAATTATGAAATTAGATTTCTATATCATATTTTAAAAAATATCTAAGTACGTATAAAAGTGTTAAATAACTATTTTTTATAATTAGAGGAATATGAAGTGGCGGAACTCAACGCTGCGCTTTATCTTGTTACTGGACGAAATGTTATAATTTACTTTACTTTAGTGGGAATCAAACCTACAACTTAAACCGTATACATTGTATCTCCACTCCACTCCGCAATCCCACGAACATTAAATTATAAATAAACGTGAATCAATCATATTCACAAGCTATATAATTAAACAGTACAGCGGTTAATTACAATTCATTTCAATATTAAAGTCGCTAATTATTTATTAATTTGCGGATTTCAAGTATTATTATTTAAATTAGAGTCGCTTGTTCAAACATAATAATATGTTTCTATATCTTTATTTCTGTTTTTAATCTTTTTTCACACACATACAAGCTTTGTTACGCTTTATCCCAATCCCGCTTTAGCAGTGTAGGTAGAGGCAACCGCAGGAAACAAGTGTTAAGACACTCCATTTCCCGCTTTTCGCTTTTTAGAGGCATTGCGTGTTGGCGGAACTCGCTTTTGCCTACGTGCCAGAGTGAAGAAAATGGAAGTAAAGAAATCCATCTTCTCAGAATCGAACCCATAAGCCGTCGCGTTTACAGGCAGACGCTACGCTTTTGCGCCACGACGGTCGTCGATCTTTTTTTCAGCTTACTGTAATTATAAGAGAGCAAAGTGTTTAAACCTCCAGTTTTCCATATTAATTCAAGAAAGTGTCAATTAACGTAACTTAACGCCACGTTGTAGCTGACGAAGCCTGTTAAGACACAATGATCCCCTCATTCCTTAATTTAAGACAATACGTGCTCAGATGTCAACGCCGCAGACATTACCTTGTTACCTGATCAAAGAAAATAAGATATTTTATTCTTCCCGAATGGGAATTGAACCTACAAACGTTTTTGCTGTCATGCTTAAATAAGACAACATTACCTTACTTAAATTACTACAGATTAAAAAATAATTGATATTTAATAAGGTATCTATACTTTAATTTACCCTTTTTTAAATTTCTTTATAATAAAGTTAGAGAGTTGAGCGATTTTTTTACATAAATATAAAGAAAATATTACAATATGACTATGACTATATGATATTATGTTCAGTCTAGTGGCATAGAGACAGAGCCTCGTGAGGTCCCCAAGAGGCACAAATATATCGATTTGTTTAAAATTAGATGATAAAAATTGTTGCATATTTTCTATTGTCGTTTTATAAAAAATCTGATTAAGTAATTTATAACCTGTAACGTTTGTGAAGACATCGTATAAGCTAAAAAATTACTTTGTTATTCTCAGAAGAGCAAAAGCGACCTTTTTTACTTAAAATCAGTGGTGAGAGCGCCTGCACGGTTCGCAGGAGGGCGCGGGTTCGAGTCCCGCTGCGTTCAAATTTTTATATGTTTTCTTTAAGTATTTTTTCTATCCTCAGTGTGGATTAATACTTTAAAAATCTTAAAAATAGTTACAAATGAAGCAAATCTGTTGGTAAAGAGATTCAAACAAACATACCTTTCAGTTGTATAATATTATATATAGAGTAGATGTGTTTTTATCGTACACATTTGTGATTTCATATAAATACAATAGACAAGAATTAACTATATTTTTTTATAGCTTCACGCTTTATCCCGCACATGGCAGGGTAGGCAGAGGGAACTGCAAGGACCGTGGGAAACTAGTGTTAAGACACTCCGTTGCTTAGTCCCTGCTTTCTCCGTCCCCGTTTTCCGCCTTTTTCGAGGCATTGCGTGTTGGGCGGCGGAACTCAACGTCGCGCTTTGCCTGGTTTGCCAGAGTGAAGAAAATGGAAATAAAAAAATCCATCTTCTCCGACTGGGGATCGAACTCAGAAACCGTCGCGCTACAGGCAGACGTTGAGCCTCTGCGCCACAACGGTCCGAACGGAATTTAACTATTGATTATAAAAATATACAAAGAGCTGGGTGAAGCTTACAAAAAAAACTCAAAATAATTCTATTTCCTCATTCTTTGTACAGTAAAATATAATAAAATAGACCAACAAATACATATACTATCAAATTGGTGCCTAAACATATCTTCCTACTCCTTTTAGCATAGCATAGCATATTAAGAGAGAACTAGCTGTCAAGAAATTCCATTCTCCGCAAAAACCTGACAATGCATCTTTAAGTCACATATATTAACTATATATTTCTTAAGTATCACATAAATCAAATTTCACGTTCAAAATTCACGTATCTATCACATTTGATATCACAATCTTATTATTAACAGTTTACTGAACAAAACAAGCTCAGTAGATGCCGCTTTGTGAAGATCCTCACCGATCAAGCACTTTTATTGGACTCTACTGAATGATTATTAAGCAATAAGGTTCATTGGGACGTATGAAGATAAAAAAAATAATTAAATTAGATACTTAAAGCGACTATGTAAAAGACACGTTTGAATGAACAGGCCACAGTTGTAGACTAAAATTCCGCAATGTATTGAAATTTGGGCGGAAAGCAGGCAAAGGAGTGTTTTAAGCCATCTACTTAATGTTCTGTATGCAAGATAACTTTAAAGTTTAAAAATATATTAATTTGGTCAGTATAACAATAAATAAACAGTAATTTCTTTTTTTCGCTCTGGTAACGAAGTAAAAGCACAGCGTTAAATTCCGCCACGCAACACCCAATACCTAGAAAGGTGGAAAACGAGGAAAAGCCTTAACACTAGGTTCCTCGAACCTACAGATACCTTCCCTGCAATTACGGCAATTTGTACTTTCACAATAGTTTGTACTACTAACCTTGAATTAACAATTTACAAACGAGTTCTTCAGCAAAATATTTCGAGTACAGTTTTTTTTTTCATATACATAAATTTCTATGCACACTTCAATAACTTTTTTGAATACCCCTCTCTTTTGATGTTTCACAATAAATACGCGTGTATTGTGATTGGAATGTTCTGGCTGCACTAAATACAGATATAACGATTTGTTTCATACAAAATATTACACATTTTTAGTTGAGATTTTTGGTTAAAATTTGCTATTTTACCGCTGTCATGGCGCAGTGCGACGTTGTTTAACTATAGGCTGTGTGAGAGAGAGGTGAGTTTATAATCATGGGACTAACAAATTGTTTCTCGAATATAAATTTAACAGGAAAATTATAAAATTTAAAGATCTATTTGTCCTGATTATGTTGAAATCTGATCTTAGGCCTATCGATCGAGTTTGGCTAAAAATAGATTGAATTGCAAAATTTTGGCCTAAAAAAAGATTGAAATGAAAAATAAGGAAAAAGGTAATCTTTAAGTATATTTTTTTAATCATTCCGTAATTTACGTCGAAATATAAACCATATATGAGAAGTATAAGTAACCATATATTAGATATTCTAAAAAAATAGTTTTATTTAGAAAGCAAATAACAAAAGAAAAATATTGTGTCAGTATTTATTATAGATCGATTGTGAAAATTTTCATTATTCTACCCGTCGTTAAGAATTATGCCAGAATCATTTTTATTATTTCGACATTATAATATAACTAAAATATTTAAACGTCATTTCGGGAATGCTCGCTATATAAAAGAACATACTCAAAATTATCGTTTCTGAAACGCCTATTCCGTAAACAATTCCAATAAATGTATTTTTTTAGCTTCACGCTTTATCCCGCACAAAGCAGGATAGGTAGAGGGAACTCAGAAACCATAAGAACCTAGTGTTAAGACACTCCGTTGCAATTCTGGAACTCAACGCCGCACTTTGCCTTATTGTCAGAGCGAAGGAAATGGAAATAGAAAAATCCTTCTTCCCCGAGGAATTGAACCCATATATCGTCGCGTTAAGGGCACACGTTACGCCTCCGCGCCAAGACGGTCCAGCGGAGAAATGTAAATAAGTTATGTGTTTTTTTAAGTTATGGAGAAGTGGGTAATATTTGTAATTAATTTGCAGGAAACGTGCAACTTTCAAAAAATCAATCATCTAACAAGTGTTACTGTAGTGACAGGAAATTAAGGAAACGCAACGCCAACATCAAATCAAACAGTACTTACAGTACTAGTGTTAACACTATACGCGTTTACTTTGACAAATTAACTTCGCATTAGTGCTCAATAACACGTTCTATAGTATTTCACCTCAATATTATACAAAAAAACGTCAACTGCGTTCCTAGAATGAGTTCCAAAATGTCAAATAGAATTAGAGAATTTCAATTATAAAAAAATAAAAATAATATAATTTTGCACCTTTCTTATGTAGAATTTATTATTAATAAACTTGTTAATAACTAAATATAGTTAATAAATATCGAACAAAATGTCAATTGTTATATTGTTTTGTTTACGAAACTGAAATTGACACTCTTGATGACAAGCGACTCGACGACGTCATATCAATGCTCATATTAGTATGAGCTATAATCAGCTGTTATATGAATCGGCCATCTTTGGACGTTAAAACACTCTTATAGTAGGGTTCTCGGTTCTATAACTTTATGATAGGTTTATAGATTGATTGGCACTAAAATGCTATTTTGAATAACGTATTTTGACAACTGTAGTATATCGAGTCTTTAAGCGTGCTATAACTTTTTATGAATAAGGCCGTTAATCTGCTACCTTACTATATTTTTTTTTTTAATTTTCTTTACAAAATATTTAATAATTTAATTGATTCTCCATATCTGCTTAGTAATATTTTATTTAAGTGTCCTCGTTTTAACGCTCGCTCTCAGGATACTTTTTCAATACCTATTTGTAAAATTAATTATTTCAAAACTTCTTTTATTCTAAGATCTTGTAATAGTTATGATCTGTTTAAAAAAAAGTTTAAGTAAATTTTATAATCTTGTGAAAAATACTTATTAGTAATTAACCATAACCATATTACGTTAAAATTATATACAGTTATATTTTGTATAACATCTAAATTACCTGTTAAAACAGTAGTGGAAACTTAATTGTATTACGTTGTAAAATACGATATGCTGTATGTTTCCCTAATAAAATAAATAAATAAATAACAAAAAAATAAGGACCGTCGTCGCGTAGAGGTAAAGCTGTCTGTAAATATAACTGTTTGTGGGTTCGATTCCCACTCGGAGAAGATGAATTTTTAATTTCGATTTTTTCGCTCTGAAAACTAGGCAAAGCGCGGCATTAAGTTCCGCCACTCAACACGCAATGCCTCGAAAAAGGTGCAAAGCAGGAACGGAGTGTTTTAACACCAAGTTCTCATGGTTCCTTCCTGCTTATCATGCTATGTGCGGAGTAAAACGTTAACATAAAAAATATTCTAAAAGAAGCCTCGTTAAAAGTAATTATACGTATAATAATTAGCAATTGGATCATTTATTATCTTCTTAGTAATACCATAAAGCGATGACAGCTGGGTAACGTCCCTCGAGCTTGGACGTGATAGGCTTAGACATGAATATTAAACTCAATTGAAATAAACCTGTGTATTATGTATTCAAAAGCAGGTTACAAGTTCAGATGTATACAGTAATTTATCTTCTACCTTTACAAGTAATATGTAAGTAGAGCTACTAGTAACTTTATATGGACACCGTTGCTGCGTTCAATCAATTTGAGTTTAATTAACTAAAATTTGGGCTGAAAATAGATTAAATTACAAAATTTTAGACAAAAATAAAGAAATAAGTAACCTTTAAGTATAAATGTGGACAACGATCTACTGATCTACACAGATAAATACACATATTTAGGAAAACAAATTAGCTTCTCCAAACAAAGCAACTACACAGAAATAGAGAGACGAATACAACTAACATGGAATAGATACTGGAGCTTTAAGGAAGTTTTCAAAAGTAATATGCCAGTTGAAATTAAAACAAAAGTCATGACAAGCTGTCTTTTACCATGTTTAACTTATGCATGCCAGACTTGGAAATATAGTCAAAGGAGCTCAGACCGAAGTATGCTAAATATAAAGAAAATTCAAAAAATAAAACACACAAAAATAAGAAATATAACAAAAGCTACAGACGCTCTAAAACATGCTCTAAGGTTAAAATGGAACTGGGCGGGCCATATAGCAAGACTAACAGATGAACGATGGACCAAAATGGTTACTTTGTGGAAAGGCCCGAGTGGAACACGCCATAGAGGAAGACCGCTCACGAGGTGGGCGGATGACATCGTTAAGACGGCTGGCCAAGACTGGGTTGAGCTTGCCCAAAATAGAAAATATTGGGCTTCTTTGGAGGAGGCCTTCACCTGTAGAGGGGTTCTTGCAAAATAACGCAACATTTAAATGTTTTTTTCAAATATGTTGAAATGTAAACATAATAATAGAAATAATAGATTTAAATAGATGAAATAGATTTAAATTGATAGTAAGTTAGTATTGTGTTAAACCATTATTTTATTTATTTATTTATTTTTCCATGTATATAACAGTAGATTTAAGTTTTTTTCTCTATTTGTTATAATTTGTTTTTGCAAGAAATAAAAGGCTTTATTATTATTATTATTTAATAATAATATATAAATATTTTGTAACAGTTTCTTAAACAACGTCACAATATCTGTTAAGTAAGTAAGATGTCGTGTAAAAATGTTTTAATAAAGTTAACATATATGTGATCGTCATATATTTACAAACAAACCATTATATGTTTTTTTAAAGTTAGTGTAGATTAATATTTTATTTTTTTATCTTTCTTCGTAATAAGTTTTGTACAAATTCGTAAGTCTCTTTACAGAGATGCTATCAACGAAATAAGTTGTATAAAGCATATAAGAATTTTGACGCAGCGAGAAGAAGAACGCATGGGTCGAAGCGCTTGCACGATTTACAAGAGAGGCGAGTTCAAATACCGCTGCGTTTCTTTAAATATTTTTGCATTTTTTTACGTATTTTTTCACTACCGTGATATTGTGCTGAAGAAACCTAGTGCTAAAACACTCCGTTTACCGCATATCGCCTTTCACCTCTAAAGGTAGATGGTAGCATGTTGAATGGTGGAAATAAACGCAGCAATTTTGCCCTATTGCCCGAACGAAAAAAATAAGTTTAATTATCTTTCTCATTTCCTCTGAGTGAGAATTGAACATGCGCGGTGAAGATCCATAGACGGTTTTGAAGTAACTTGAAGTAGCATAAAAGGTACACGAGTCATGAGATATTTTGCCCAAGGTAACTATGAACTTGATATAGTGAGCTACATTGAAACAAATAAAGTTGTATAATATACTAAAGTTGTACAATATATAATATAATATGTAATGTATACTATATATAATTCATATAATATGGAATATTTAGTATATAACTACAATTTCTCGAGTGTGTTTCTGAGGTACAACAAATTTAACGATTCAGTAAAAATAAAACGCTGCCTGAAAATTAAGAGCGTACTACAACATACTCGAATATCTTTCTTGAAATATAATTCAAGTAGTTATCAAACTGTTACATATTTTTCACATTTCACTGCTTAAATTTTAAAAAGAAAAATGACAAATTTATTAAATATTTTAGTGTCATAGGTTTATTTTTTCCGTTCATCACATATATAGCAGTACCCACTTGGTACAGAGATACTAATTTTCAAAAAAACAAAAATCTTTTGCCTTTCTATAAACTTACCTCAACGCATGCCGAATAATGTAACATAACACCATGAAACGGAGGAAATTACAATGACTTACTGTCTTTTGCTGGGACCGAATTACTGTTATTTTTTGTAGTATTAGTACTAAGGCTAGAAAGATACTTAAAAAAGCAAGATTTGAACCCTAGATTTGTGGAACTCGTCGGAGCGCAATGACCAATAAGCCATGCGTTCTTATCAAACTGAACAAAATCATTATGTCTAGCCAAACGATGATTCTTAGCAATAATCTTTGGGCAGAAGATTTTTTGGGTAGACGATTTTTTTGGGTAGAAGATTATTCTTAGACGGCTTCCACGAGGCGCAGGTTCAATTTCCGTTGCATTCAAAAATCTTGATGCTTTATCATTTTAAGTATTTTTTTATACTTAATGTTGATTAATAAGTATTCTTTTTTTTTTTTTTTTTTTTTTTTTTTTTAACTTCACGCTTTATCCCGCACAAGGCAGGGTAGGCAGAGGGAACTGCAGGGACCTAGGGAACCTAGTGTTAAGACACTCCGTTGCTTAGTCCCTGCTTTCTCCGTCCCCGCTTTCCGCCGTTTTCGAGGCATTGCGTGTTGAGTGGCGAAACTCAACGCCGCGCTTTGCCTAGCTTGCCAGAGCGAAGAAAATGGAAATAGAAAAATCCATCTTCTTCGACTGGGGATCGAACCCAGTAACCGTCGCGTTACAGGCAGACGTTGCGCCTCTGCGCGTATTCCTTTAAGTAATTAAGGAGGAAACTGCTCTTGACGTAACACGATTACAGAAAATTGCCCTACTAATTTACTTAAAAATAACAATCTCAAAATATATGCCACTATACGTAATGATCGGTTATACGCTTATATATTGTATAATACGAGTATATAGCATATATATACAGCTATATACACGAACATATAAGCGACCTCAATCAGTGGAAGCAATTTCTCATTCGGAGTGCGTGTCTGTGACTGCGACAATCTGTACGACTAATGGTTTTCGATTTTGTTTAGGTTTTTGTATTGTGTGTAATAGGTTTTTATGTAATGATTAATAATTGAATAGCTTAGTAATTTCTTTCTTCTTGCTTTAGCAGTGCATGTAAAAAGCTAATATCTATATGTTCTCTTATACATTTGGGTTTACAGTCGTTTGTCTCAAAAGTTTATAAAATTCATTTATTCAGAAGCTAGCTAATTAACAATATATATATATATATATATATATATATATATATATATATATATATATATATATATATATATATATATATATATATATATATATATATATATATATATATATATATATATATATATATATATATATATATATATATATATATATATATATATATATACATTTCAATCTTTATTTGTATTAAATATTGAGATTGAGATTGCGCGATGAATGGTAAAAGTTATCGCCAAACTCTATGTATTCGTTTTTTTTTTACTTTACGCTTACATTTTATTTTAAGCTTCACACTTGGTGAAGATGACAAAAATTGTATGTTTTAATGTCTTATTATTAAATTCCTCCTGGCAGAAAAAAATACATTAAAGAGTAAGCTCTTGTCTTAGCCGTAGCCTGCACCTGTAATAATTCTTTAAATATACATTATATATATAATAATATTATATTAATTTAAGTTCAACAGATCGTTGAACGGAAATGAAGTGAACAATAGCCTGAAAATTATAACGGAGTCTGCACAAAATTGGGACACGACGTATGAAATACGAACTCGGACGTATAGTGTACGGAACCTTTGTGAATGAGCGACCTCGTTGTATAATTTCCTTGTAGATTATATTATGGCTTTATTATAATATGAATATTATGTTTAACTCTATGCTATTGTGAATTAGATTTATATAAAAACTCGACTGCACCTTTATTATTTCTGGAGTTATGTTTTAAAATTCCGCATCAGACGTGTCTGACCTTTCATTGCATTGTCATCGGCTCATCACGGTGAAGAAATTCTTACTGCGTATCTCTTCTCATGTCTATACTAGTGTTTATTTTAGCGTCTATGCTAGTTTCTATGGTGGTGTCCATGCAAGTGTCTATGTTAGTGTCCATGCTAGTGCCTCTGCTAGTGTCTCTGCTAGTGTTTTTGCTATTATTTATGCCAGTGTCCATACTATGCTTAATGTACATGCTAGTGTCAGATATATGCGGGATACGGCATGAATTTCAAAAAATAATTCATTTCAATTGTATATTGAAATGCATAAAAAAAATTCACGTATAAAATTATCTTTGAGAATTTTGAACCTGACCTATCCCCAATACTTCAAGCAACATCTGAAATCACTAAGAACACTAAAACGTTTCAATGCGATTACAAAAGCGATAGCTGAACCGTTGTATCAACAGGTCAATGGCTAGTGAAGCGAGCAACGCACCGAAGCGTGACAAGCGTGGGTGAACTGACTAAGCGAATAGGTGTTTACTAGTGGGTACACTATTTACTATGTAATACGAACTTAATGCTCATTTTAATTTTAAAAGCTATATTTTGTGTGACAATGTAAAAAAAAATATATATTTTTAATTTTTTTTTTATGAACGTCACGTTACTATATATTGTGTGTAAATTTTCAGGCGAAAAGCGGGTTGACGTGACACTGTAACAAAGATTGATGAATATGTAGACATAGGTGAAAATAGTAAAAGAGTATTTAATTTAAATAAATGTAAGGTGAAGCTTAGATTACTGTCTGAAATTTAAATAAAATTCTTCTTAATTCTAGGTTTTCTTTGTCTTCTATGCTATATAAGGGTTCAATGTTTTTAGTGTGAAAAAAAAACACTTAGTTAATTTTTTTTTATAGCTTCACGCTTTTATCCCGTATATAGCAGGGTAGGCAGAGGTAACCGCAGGGACCATATGAACCTAGTGTTAAGACACTCCGTTGCTTAGTCCCTGCTTTCTCCGTCCCCGCTTTCCGCCTTGCTGGAGGCATTGCGTGTTGAGTGGCGGAACTTAACGCCGCGCTTTGCCTAGTTTCCAGAGCGAAGACAATGGAAATAGAAAAATCCATCTTCTCCGAGTGGGAATTGAACCCTCAAACTGTCGCGTTTACAGGCAGATACTTACGCCTCTGCGCCACGACGGTCCTCATTTAATTTTTATTTTCTTATATTCCAGTGATTTGTAATCAGTTCAATTTTCAGCATATAATTTACATATCCTAGTGGAATTTGATAGAAATAGATTTATTTTATTTATTGTAACTGCCCCTTGAAATATATAATATTCACTTGATTGAGGAAATTTATTTTTTTGTGCAAGGCTAGTATAATATAAAAGATGATAGTTATAATAATGAAGGTCTTCAATTTGAGAGATAAACGTACACGACAACGTAATTCAACGCAGTGGCATACTCAAACGTATATACGTATATACACACACACATATGGGTGGTGGAACTCAACGCGGCGCTTTTGCTTAAAAAAATCCATCTTCCCCGAGTGGAAATCGAATCCACAAACAGTGGCGTTCGCAGGCCTGGACAAGGACTCTGTGCCTCTGGGCGTATATGTTTTTTGTCAACGCTACAGTCTTCATTGCCAAAGGTTTTAAACGAAAAATTACAATATATAATAGCATCTTTTTATGAAAATCTCAGTACAAGACGCCTTAATTTGCAGCTGAAACACCTGAAACATTGAATTAAATATACTTATATATGTGCTTGATTTCATATACTTCTTATTACGAATTGTGTTTAGACTTTCAATATAATTATTAAATTTGTAATATTAATAATGGACTATTTGCCATTAACATTCCTTTTTAGTTCTCTTGAAACTA
The DNA here is from genome assembly GCA_037178615.1 of Dione vanillae. Lineage (NCBI taxonomy): Eukaryota > Metazoa > Arthropoda > Insecta > Lepidoptera > Nymphalidae > Dione > Dione vanillae. Next base: position 961,498 of record JAZFAU010000026.1, read on the forward strand.
TGTTTAATTGTCCAATAAATTAAACAAGAACATTTTAACTAACTATTTTTAAAACATTGTTGTCACAAAATTTGATCAGTAAAGTTTTTTTTTTTTTATAATATAGGTGGCAAACGAGCTGACAGATCACCTGATGGTAAGTGAATACTACCGCCCATAGACATTTGCAACACCAGAGGAGCTACAAAATGCGTTGCCGGCCTTTTAAATGGGAATACGCTCTTTTCTTGAAGGTCTGCAGGTCGTATCTGTCCGGAAATACCGCATGCGGCAACTCATTCCACAATTTTGTGGTGCGGGGCAGAAAATTTCTGTTAAAATTTCTTCTTCTTCTTCTATTTAATTATGGCGTTTCGAGTGTGCCAGTTGAGCACAATTCACTTCGCCAATGTTACGTTGAATGGAGAACACACAAAGGAGAATGTACGGTAAAAAAGGGATATCATTACACAGTTGAATAATGCATGTATCGGTAAAGTTAATTGATATTAACTGATGGTGGGTAATGGTGATCCATTTGAAAAAATAATATTCATTTACAAGTAGATATTTAAATTTTGATATTTCGTTTAACCAAAGTGTTGGATAAGCGAAGAGAACCTAGTTTAAAACACTCCATTCTGTACTTGATAAAATATTATTTAAATTTTTATATGTCATGTTTACTTTAGATATAAATATTTAAATTTGTGGCTTCACGCTTTATCTCTAGAGCGAAGTGCCGACTACTCCAGGCCCTATATATTTCTTACGCCTCGTCCATGGTCTTTAAACTCATCTTACACGCAGTTGAGGCCTGTGGGGAAACATCAAAATTGCCGTGACTTTCCTTCAGTATCTTTGACACTTTGGTGAAATGGGTACCAATATCTCACCTCAAATAATAATAATAATCACAAAATTATTATTATAATTAATTTTAAAACAGAAATTGTTACATCATGACTTTCATACAATTTCTGTATTTACTAAAACCATTGTATTGCACATACGTCTATATAAACATATCATAAAAAGCTTTTCATTCTCAAATCCTATTCGCATTTCCATCAAACCTTTTAAAAGTTAATCTAATTTTACAAAAGGATAAATTCACTTATCGGTGAATGCAGCTAGTTAATTTCTAGTTAAAAGTTAGTTATTCATTAAAAAATGGATTTTGATATATTTTCTATGGATACTAGGGTTCATTTTTTTTTAGCTTCACGCTTTATCCCGCATATTGCAGGGTAGGCAGAGGGAACTGCAGGAACTATATGAACCTAGTGTTAAGACACTCCGTTCTCCGTGTGGGGACACTTCCCGCCTTTTTCGAGGCATTGTGTGTTGAGTGGCAGAACTCAACGCCGCGCTTTGCCTAGTTTCCAGAGCGAAGAAAATGGAAATAGAAAAATCCATCTTCCCCGAGCGGGAAATCGAACCCAAAAACCGTCACGTTTACAGGCAAACGATTACGCCTCTGCGCCACGACGGCCCTCAATTTTTTTTAATTTTTTTAATTATCGATACTTACATATGTTTTAGTAATGTTCGATTGTGAGTTCCGTAACTCTAAAATTAACTGTTTTTCATTAAAAATAGCTATAGTTTCAATTTGTCATCTCTATTGATATTGCAACATGTGAAATTTAAAATCTTTGTAGTATATCACTTTGTTATTCACACTTTATAATACTAATACTACTTTGCTATAAATTGTAAATTTTTTAAAGTTTCCTTTATTTACCCTCCATATAGGGTTATAGTAGAAGCATAAAAATCACAACTGTATTTCGCATGTTAAATGTTAGTCAAAATAAATCATTTAAGAAAGCTCTGCGCTGCTCATTAACACGATTTCTCCCTTTGTAAGGATTAAACTACACTGAATCGTAGTCTAAGCGACTTACAGCGTGTGCCTCTATTTTTAGAATGCTATGGTTTTTAGTAACAGCGGTTTATTTGTTTCTATTTTATATGTCTGCTCACATTTAAATAATTTAAAAAAATTACATAATGAGTGAGGGCCGTCGTGGCGCAGAAGCGTAAGCGTCTGCCTGTAAACGCGACGGTTTGAGGGTTCGATTTCCACTCGGGGAAGATGGATTTTTCTATTTCCATTTTCTTCGCTCTGGAAACTGGGCAAAGCGCGGCGTTGAGTTCCGCTACTCAACACGCAATGCCTCGAAAAAGGCGGGAAGTGGGGACAGAGAAAGAAGGAACTAAGCAACGGAGTGTCTTAACACTAGTTTCATATAGTTCCTCCAGTTCCCTCTGCCTACCCTGCAATATGCGGGATAAAGCGTGAAGCAAAAAAAAAATGTTTCTTTATGTCATTAGTGAAGGAAATTTTAAATGTAATTATCTCCCTAATGTACATTTAACCCTTTGCTTTACATTTTGTTCCTACAATAATTCTAAATTATAAAATAATTTAAGAAAAATATAAATAAATTAGAAAATATTACTCGAGTAACTTTATAAATATAAATTTTTATTAGAGATTTATTGTCATTTTTTTTTGTAATGTAATTGACACTAAAGGCACTTGGTCCGTAAATTACTAAGATTTTGTTTTAGCTTCACGCTTTATCCCGCATATTGCAGGGTAGGCAGAGGGAACAACAGGGACCATATGAACCTAGTGTTAAGACTACTCCGTTGCTTAGTCCCTGCATTCTCCGTCCTCGCTTTTTGCGTTTTCGAGGCATTGCGTATTTGGTGGGGAAACTCAACGCTGCGCTTTGCATAGTTTCCAGACCGAAGGAAATGGAAATAGAAATAGAAAAATCCATCTTCCCCGAGTGGGAATCGAACCCTCAAACCGTCACTTTTACAGGCAGACGCTTACGCCAATTACTAAGATGTATTTACTTAATTTTATTAAAAATATTTCATATATATATATATATATATATATATATATATATATATATATATATATATATATATATATATATATATATATATATATATATATATATATATATATATATATATATATATATATATATATATATATATGAAAATAAATAAAAAAACAATAATTAATGTAATTTTTAATAGACAAATAATTAACTTTTAACTAGAAATTTAATATCTGCTTTCGCCGATAAGTGAATTTACTCTTTCGTGAAATAAGATTAAGTCTTAGAAGGTTTGACGGGAATGCGAATGGGACTTAGGAATGAAAGGCTTTTCATGAATGTCTGTGTATATAACACAATGGATATAGTTAATATCGAACTTGTACGAAGAAATTATAAAATATGTCAATTTTAAAATTTGTTTATTATTTAAGGGGGACATTGGTTGACATTCGGAACTAAGAAAAACGGGCACTTTAAAAAGATTACGAAAGCATGCGGACCCCGCATGTATGAAGAGATTAATGATAGTTAACTAGGCGTAAGAAGTACATAAAAACTGGAGAGTTCAGCGCTCAAAAATATAAATATAGTATATCGATATTAATTTTCCAAATGGTCATACCAATTTTACTGATCAAATTTTATGACGACAAGACTTTAAAATGAGATCGTTAATTAAAATGTTCTCATTTCAACGTCTTGATACATTATTTGTATGAAATTGGACAATTAAACATAGTTTCAAGAGAACTGAAAATGAAAATAAGAATGTAAATGGCAAATAGTAAAATGTTAAAATTATAAAATTATTAATAGCATGTGGGTAATTGTGCAAATTATGGCGTCTTATGCTGAGATTTTTATACCTTATTTATTTTTAAATATTTTTTTATAAGATTGTATTATATAATGTAATTCTTAATTTACAATCCATCGTCATGACGACTGTTGCGTTGTATAAATATAAGATGAAATGTATATGTATATACATAATTACATATATACAGAACCACATTTTCGTAATATTAAAACTATACTCATTTCAATGCATTTAGAAAACAAAATTCTTTAGCTGCAATATTTTAAAACAATTCATAATTTAATAGTCACTTATACTTAACGAAAGTAGATCATAGTTACACGTATATCATGCCTTAATAGCAAATAATAATACACTATTCACGGCGCCGGGCCACAGCCGTCGCGTGGATCTTTAAATAAAATATACGCCCAAAAGGGGGACAACTTAGAATATTTAAGATCCATAATGCCTAAAAAACGCTGTACGAACCAAACTCACTTTGTATGATAATGAATACCATATATACACATAGACATTTTTCTATCAAAAAAAGTTCTTAAAGTTCTCGAAAGTAAATCGATTTAGAGACACCATGTTTACTTCTATGGACCTTTTTTCTGATAGAACACGTGTTATCCAAGTTTTTGTGAAGGATCGTCGGATTTTATTTGTAAATATTAGATGAGACGAAAGGAAATCGACTTATGAAATTTGTCGTATACGCTGATGTTATGATATCTGTATGTAATATATAAATGTATGATTTGGATCAAATGATAAATTTATTTTGTAAGTTTTAGGCCCAGTTTCCCCGGTAATAGAAAAAGTTTTAAATAGTTAGGTAGTAGTTAAATGTGCCATATAAAATCTGACGACTTAAACACGTATTTATCTGCTAGATATTGAAACCTGTGAAGCAAAATAGGTTTCAGTTAAGCAAGGAACACATTTATTACTTGTGATTTTATCAGCAAGTAAAATAACTTTTACTATTTAATGATGATGTGAAAATGCTTACATTTTTTAAATTGGAAAATATTATTGTCAATCGTGACCTTTCTAAATAAATTATTAAATAACTGTTTATTTAAAAAAAATCATTAGCTTCACGCTATACTAAAAAACCATAAAATAAAAAGAAACACGATAAATTTCTTTAAAGTAAATTTCACAATATTTCAAGTCCTGGTATCTTTAAATACATTACCACAACAACTTGTGACGTTCTCACATTAAACTTTTATAGCAGTCTGCAGTTCAACATCTTGTACAATAGAACTAGCTGTATACAATTCATGAGGGTCAAAGTCAAATATGTACTTTCGGTGAAAATTGTATCGTATTGACATTAAAAATGTGACACAATGTACATACATAATTAATATTAATTTTTAAAGAAGAAATTGATGGCGCGGCGTTTAGTTCCGCCACTCAACACCCAAAGGTCGAAAGTAGTCTTATCATAAGTAAAATATATATATATATATATATATATATATATATATATATATATATATATATATATATATATATATATATATATATATATATATATATATATATATATATATATATATATATATATATATATATATATATATATATATATATATATATATATATATATATATATATATATATATATATATATATATATATATATATATATATATATAATATATAATATATATATATATATACATATATATATATATATATATATATATATATATATATATATATATATATATATATATATATATATATATATATATATATATATATATATATATATATATATATATATATATATATATATATATATATATATATATATATATATATATATATAATATATATATATATATATATATATATTATATATATATATATATATATATATATATATATATATATATATATATATATATATATATATATATATATATATATATATATATATATACAATATATATATATATATATATATATATATATATATATATATATATATATATATATATATATATATATATATATATATATATATATATATATATATAATATATATATATATATATATATATATATATATATATATATATATATATATATATATATATATATATATATATATATATATTTATATATTTATATATATAACATTGGTTGTGTTAGAAATAAAACGAATTTATCTTTAAAAGCGACCCGCCCTTGATCTTTGTTGTATATGCATTTTTAATTACTATTTGACCCATATATTGCGAACAAAAAACTCGCAGCGACAAAGTATTCCACTTTCACTGGCTTTTAGCCTACATTATATTATTTTCTATTACTGCGTTTGTCAATATACATATATGTATGTTAATGCACTCTTATTTATTTTTATTTTTTATATATGTTATGGTACTGCTTTTATAATGTATAATATTATTATTTTAAACTCATTAACCATTATCAACTAAAATAAGTCAGAAATATTTCAAATTTCACTATACTATGCAACATCTTACAAAATCTAGGTCTAGTCTAGTATGTCTTGGATGGATATAGATAGGCGTAACATCGACATTGATGCTCTTTGATAGTAAAAAAATTCATTTCCGGTTAGCTGGACCATAGGATATACACAGAATAAAGAGATACGCAGAATGAGTACGAATACTATTGAAAATGTAACGCTAATAATGTAAGAAAAACTGTTCGTATAGTTTGGGAGAATTTGGGAAAATAGGCATATTGTACTACTTAGTACTAATTGGCATTAATTGGATTTTTGATTCAGATAATTACCCTCAGTTTTCATAGATGAATGCGCTTAGTTTTTTAAAAATTATGCTTATTATTTTTTTTTATATAATTTAGTTGTTAGAAAATCGAGATTTAATTATCGATTAATTCTCTCACTTCCAAATTTTGCGCATCTACAATATATTGAAGCAATTAATTTTTCAAAAATAAAATCACGTGAAAAGTTTTTTTAAAATCGTTAAAATCATATTTTTCGTAAAAGAAAATTAAATAATAAACGTAAACATACATTACAACATATTTTGGAAGGCAAAATATTATTAGTTTATTAAGCGCTCTTTGCTACAACAGCTAACATGCTTGTTTATTCATAAACTTATATAATTAGCTAACTTTGAACTGAATTCGTTGGGTGATACGCGAGAGAATAATGTATAATATTTTATTTAAGGTTATGTCTGTCACATATTTAAATGTTACATTTTGTATGAAAAAGGAGAAAACATTATATATATTCTCTAAATATAAGAGAGAGCTCAGTCACTAATTTATATTTGAATCTATTTATTATTGTGAAGTAACAAATGCTTATTATTGTTGTAAATTAGCAATATGTATGTAGGCAAAGATGAGTCAAAATATGGATAACAATAAAGAAATGGTATACTTTTGGTACCACAGATAAAAGAAGGTGATGAGCTACAAATTATTCTGTAGTCTAAATAAAAAAGACACAATGTTAAATAACTGATCTATCTTGCAGATAACGTTCGGGAGATTAGTTCAGATAAACTAAGCCAGAAATCTTAAATGTTCTTATATTTGAACATCACATCATATTATATGCACTTGACACAAAAATTTTTTTCATCACAAAAAGACATTTCAATTCCATTTGTATGTATAGATTAGATAATTCTACATCAAATTTTCGAGTTCGAAGAAACTTGTCAACACACGTTTGATGATAATTTGACAAAATCAAAGACGCATTGTAAGTCAAAACTTCACGTATCCGTGTCCTGAGGGATAATAATGAATCAGAACGACAATGATGGAGGCTAATGAGTCTATATCAAAGTTACTGAATTATTTCTATGAAGTCTTTGCGCTAGTAAATTTGGAGGTTGATTGTATGGATATGGTTTTATACTATATTCTTTAAAACATTAGTATTTCCATATACTGTCAAATCATAATCCATAATCCAAGTGTTAAGACATCCTGTTCTGTATTGTAGGCAGAACTTGAGACATTTCTTTGTTTATTGAGAAGCTATTTCTTTTAGACGTATAGAATTTAAAAGTCAATACTGGAGAAGATATTAATGACACAACAACAGCAACTTTAATAATTAACAAATTAACCATTTGTTAAATAAGAACTAATAAATATTATTTTCTACTTTACACAAATAGTTGAATATAAATGTTAAAATTTATTCTAACAAAGCAACATTACGTGTTTTAAAGCTGTAATTTCTGTATCGGATTCAGTTTCAATAGCCTATAGTCATGAACGATTAGAATACATTTTGTATGATAAAACCAAAACATGATACGCGATTTTAATGTGCATCTATATTATTGCACCATATAAGACAATAGTGACGGAATAAAATATAAGAGTGCTATTTTAGGATAAATTATTTATCTATTTTTATTTACTAGACGTATATTATAAACCTAAAAGTCATTTACAATAATTTAATAAATGCACAAAGCCTAAAGCGAAAAAAAATTAAAAAATTGTATCTATAATAATATATCCTTTTAATAATTTATTTACCTTCATAACGCAGTCAACGCCATTATTTGACAGATCGTGATTGGGAAGAATCGATTAATTCATTTCCATTTGCCTGCTAGAGTTCAGTCAACACGCAATGCTTCGAATGGCAGAAGGCGGGGTATAAAGTGTCTTAGGTTCCAGATTCTAGAAATTGGTTCCTGTGGTTCTCTTTGCCTACTCTGCTATGCCTATGAGTGGGACCAAGCAACTTTTACTTAATAAAATACGTTTAATCAAAATTAATTTTAAAATAATATCTCATAAAATAAATTTGAACATTCAAAATAGGTTTCAAGTATAAATAATTTACAGAAAACATTGTGTCGTCTCAATTTGAAATGTCAAGAACCTAAGCTCACCTTATACTTACTTCAGATATTTAAACAGATGTTGTATTAAATCGATGAATTAGTTATTTAAAATAGAGAACGTTCATTTTTTCTACATTATTTAAAAAAAAAACAACGGAATCGGAAATTTTGATTTTTACTAACTTACATTTGTTTTCGCCGCCTTAAAAAGTATCATAGATAAATTAAAAAAGCAAGAATTACACAAAGTTAACAAGATAAAATATGACACGTATATACACACATATCTTCACATAACACACATGCACATAAACGCGCACACGCACGTGCGCAACGCAAGTGCTCGCAACTTCATACATTCTTTCATAATATTGAAAACTTTGCTTTTAATCAAATCAAACTTTAAGCTTAACCAATTAGTTTAGTTACTCTATATTATATTTCAAATTCTTCCATTATTTAAAAAGTTGAAGTCAAGTACTTCAAATCATTTTAAATACAAAATCCTTTAATTCAAATATTTTAAAACAATTCATCATTTAATAATCACTAATAATTAACGAAAGTAGGTCATACTTACACGTATATCAGGCCTTAATAGCAAATAATAATACACTATTCACGGCGCCGGGGCACAGCCGTCGCGTGGATCTTTAAATAAAATATACACCCAAAAGGGGGACAACTTAGAATATTTAAGATTCATAATGCCTAAAAAATGCTGTACGAACCAACCTCACTTTGTATGATAATGAATGCCACATATACACATAGACATTTTTCTATCAAAAAACACTACTATACTCTTAAAGTTCTCGAAAGTAAATCGATTTAGAGACACCATGTTTACTTCTTTGGACCTTTTTTCTGATAGAACGCGTGTTATCCAAGTTTTTGTGAAGAACCGTCGGATTTTATTTGTAAATATTTGATGAGACGAAAGGAAATCGACTTAAGAAATTTGTCGTATACGCTGATGTTATGATATCTGTATGTAATATATAAATGTAGGAGTTGGATCAAATGATAAATTTATTTTGTAAGTTTTAGGCCCAGTTTCCGTGACTATAGATAAAATTTTAGATAACTGGAAGTTAATGCTTATGACAAGGCGGAAAAACTTCTACTAACTACAATATGAAACTTAAATCCTTCTAAATTTCACGCACCTATGCACACACACGCATACACACACACACACACCTACACGCACGCTCGTACATACACGCTACTATTATTAATAGTTTGTTATTTTTACTTTAGGATTGTTATATTATATACTACTTTTGCTTTCATTATAATTAATTTTTGTTTATATGTTTACAACAATTAGTACTCTGTTATTGTGAAAAAAAAAAAACGCTTGTGAGGTGGGCCTTAATAGCTGTGCCACAGCTTAATACTAATACAACTATTATCGTACTAAATTTTTCCTGTGTATTGCTAAGTGTTAATAATAAATAAGTGTTATGAATGCTACCACGTAAACTGTGACGGTTTAAGCAGGTATTTTATATGTTAGATATTTCTATCTGAGATATCTGTTAGATATTTTTATCTGAGACTGTCAAAATTTGTTTTGTGTCTGCTAAACGAGCATATTTTCTAACTGAACTTATAAGCAAGTGGTGAAATCGACCCTTATTATTTTAAGATTAGTAAAAATATACACAATTTTTATATAAGATTTCATTATTTAAAATCACAACCTATCTAAATGAATTATAAAAATCTGGTGGGACAAAGCACGAAGGCAGATTCCGTAAACCAATTTTTCCACACTAAAAAAGCATAGAAAGGAGTGTTAAACACTCGTTTTCATTCTCTTTGCCTTTCTTGTTATATACAGACTATTCTAGAAAATTTTAACTTTAAGCCTCTAACTTTGGAAGTAGAAAAATGTTAAATGTTCTTAATTTTAGTAACAAAAGCTCTATGTGTGAGTGTTTAAACACTATTTCATAACAATAAGCGGAATATTTTGTAAGCTTAAGCCGAAAACATAAAAATCATGAGCTTAACGCTATATTAAAAAATCATAAAATAAAAAGAAACACGATAAATTTCTTTAAAGTAAATTTCACAATATTTCAAGTCCTGGTATCTTTAAATACATTTCCACAACAACTTGTGACGTTCTCACATTAAACTTTTATAGCAGTCTGCAGTTCAACATCTCGTACAATATAAGTAGGTGTATAGAATTCATGAGGGTCAAAGTCAAATATGTACTTTCGGGGAAAATTATGTCGTATTGACATTAAAAATGTGACACAATGTAAATTTTTTTTATTTAGCTTCACGCTTTATCCCACACGTGGCAGGATAGGCAGTGGGAACTGCAGCAACCATATGAACCTAGTGTTAAGAATCTCCGTCCCTTAGTCCCTGCTTTTTCCGTCCCCGCTATCCGTCATTTTCAAGGCATTGCATGTCGGGCGGCGGAACTCAACGCCGCGCTTTGCCTAGTTGCCAGAGCGAAGAAAATGGAAATAGAAAAATCCATCTTCTCCGAGTGGGAATCGAACCCAGAAACCGTCGCGTTTACAGGCAAACACTTACACCTCCGCTCCACGACGGTCCTCCACAATGTACATACATAATCAATATTTATTTTTAAAGAAGAAATTGCTGGTGCGGCGTTTAAGTCCGCCACTCAATGTCCAAGTGTAGGAATTTGCCTCAAAAAAGGTGGAAAACTGAGAACAGAGTGTCTTATTATAGATAAAAACAGCATAACTTCATATATAGACATAAAAAGTTTGAAGAGGTTAATGACAGATTGATATATATGTATATGTATATGTATATGTATATGTATATGTATATGTATATGTATATGTATATGTATATATATATGTATATGTATATGTATATGTATATGTATATGTATATGTATATGTATATGTATATGTATATGTATATGTATATGTATATGTATATGTATATGTATATGTATATGTATATGTATATGTATATGTATATGTATATGTATATGTATATGTATATGTATATGTATATGTATATGTATATGTATATGTATATGTATATGTATATGTATATGTATATGTATATGTATATGTATATGTATATGTATATGTATATGTATATGTATATGTATATGTATATGTATATGTATATGTATATGTATATGTATATATATATAAATAATTATGACACTGGTTGTATTTGAAATAAAATGAATTTATTTTTAAAAGCGACCCGCCCTTGATCTTTGTTGTATATGCATTTTTAATTACTATTTGACCCATATATTGCGAACAAAAAACTCGCAGCGACAAAGTATTCCACTTTCACTGGCTTTTAGCCTACATTATATTATTTTCTATTACTGCGTTTGTCAATATACATATATGTATGTTAATGCACTCTTATTTATTTTTGTTTTTTATGTGTATATATACTCAGTCTTAAAATTCATAATACTATGCAATTTTATTAGAAATTTTCGGGAGACCTCGGAAAAGTATATCTAGGGTGGATATAGATAGATTTCACTTCGACATAGATGTACTTTGATAGTAAATAATTTAATTCTAGTTAGATAGTGCCAAGGCTTTTATAATTTAAATGACAATGACAAAATATAAGTGTTATAGGAAATAGAAAGACCGAACAGAAGAGAAACAATGTCATCAATAAACAGATTCACAAAAAGAACAACTATTCATATAGTTTAGAAAAACGAGGGAACATAGGCATTTAGGCTGTATTTTGCTTGAAATAAGACAATGGAGTACGACTTTGACTTTGACTTGGTAATATTGGAACATTTTTGATTCTGATCAATACCCTCAATTTTCATAGACAATTGCGCTTAGTTTTTTAAAAGAATACTTTTAAATTCTTTTACATATTTTGGTTGTTATAAAAGGAAAATTTAATTGCATAATTCTTTCATAATACAGCTTATGTTTATTCAATTTTATTAAAATCATATTTCTCGTAAAAGAACATCAAATAATAAATGTAAACATATATTACAACATATTTTGGAAGGCAAAATATTATTAGTTTATTAAGGGCTCTTTGCTACAACAGCTAACATGCTTGTTTATTCATAAACTTTTATGATTAGCTAACTTTGAATTGAATTCGGTGGGTGATACGCGAGGGAATAATGTACAATATTTTATTTAAGGTTATGCCTGTCACATATTTAAATGTTACATTTTGTATGCAAAAGGAGAAAAAAGAGAAGGCAAAAGAGAACATCATCATTAATTTTGTGTACTTTTAACAATTCAATGTATTAAATTGTATAAGCTAACAAATGCTTTACATTGTTATAAAACATTGTTGTGTTTGTATTTCCAAAAAATATACATAATAGGTAGACTAAGATTTATAAATGGTGGATCCAGACAAGAAAACACTATATTTTTGATACTTCAGATAAAAAGTGGACAGCGACAGATATATCTTTAGTAAAAGTTCCAGAGATTCATTCGAATAAATAAAAAGTCTTATATTTTAATACTATTGTACGTAAATAGCCGACAATATATAAACTTGAAACTAAATTATATCATCACAAAAAGACATTTCAATTCCATTTGTATGTATAGATTAGATAATTCCACAACAAATTTTCAAGTTCGAAGAAACTTGTCAACACACGTTTGATTATAATTTGACAAAATCAAACACGCATTGTAAGTCAAAACTTCACGTATCCGTGTCCTGAGGGATAATAATGAATCATGACGACAATGATAGAGGCTAATGAGTCTATATCAAAGTTACTGAATTATTTCTATAGAGCCTTTGCGGTAGTAAATTTTGAGGTTGAATGTATTTTTTTTTATTTTAGTTTAGGTTTGATTTCAGCTTTGAAATATAAAATATTAGAATTTTCACAAACATGCATATAATCCAAGTGGTAAGTCACATAGCTTTTTATTCTGGCAAGAATTCGGGACATTTCTTTGTTTACTGAGAAGCGAATTCCATTTTCCTCTGGCCTCTTATATAATAGAATTTTAAAATCATACCAAAGAAGATATTAGTGACACGGAAACTGCAACTTTAATAATTGAACGGAAGATTAATTAATAAGAACTAAACTAGAGGACCGTCGTGGCGCAGAGGCGTAACGTCTGCCTGTAACGCGACGGTTACTGGGTTCGATCCAAAGTCGGAGAAGATGGATTTTTCTATTTCCATTTTCTTCGCTCTGGCATCTAAGGCAAAGCGCGGCGTTGAGTTCCGCCACTCAACACGCAATGCCTCGAAAACGGCGGAAAGTGGGGACGGAGTAAGCAGGGACTAAGCAACGGAGTGTTTTAACACTAGGTTCTTATGGTTCCTGCAGTTCCCTCTGCCTACCCTGCCATGTGCGGGATAAAGCGTGAAGCTAATAAGAACTATTAATACCTATTTTCTATTTTACATAAATAGTCGACTATAAATATTAAAATTTATTCTAACAAAGCAACATTACGTGTTTTAAAGCTATAATTTCTGTATCGGATTCAGTTTCAATAGCCTATAGTCATGAACGATTGGAATACATTTTGTATGATAAAACCAAAACATGATACGCGATTTTAATGTGCATCTATATTATTGCACCATATAAGACAATAGTGACGGAATAAAATATAAGAGTGCTGTTTTAGGATAAATTATTTACCTACTTTTATTTATAAAATATATGTTTTAAGATTAATCGACATTTATAAGAATTTATAAGTATATATCATATTAAAATATCATTTAGTTTCCTACACCTGCTTTGTTATATGCAGTATAAAGCGTGAAGTTAAAAAAAATATTAATAATATTAATATATTTGGATAAAAATTTATTAAAAACGCAACTATTTACTTTTTCAGCGCAGAGACTCAGCCTCTCCCTGTAAACCTGATAGTTTTCGAGATTCCCACTCGAAGAAGATGGATTATTTCATTTTCATTTTCTTTGTTCTGGCAACTAGGGAAGCGCGTCGTTGAGTTCCGTCACTCAACACACAATGCCTCGAAAGACGGAAACCGGGGAACGTAGTGTCTTATCACTAGGTTCCTCCGGATATTACTTTTACTCTGCCTCCCCTGCTGGAAGCGTGAAGCAAATTTATCATGGTTATTTACTTTAACTTTTTAAATTTCTTATAACATTCAATCAATATCTAATTTTAAAATAATATCTCATAATATAAATTTGAATTCAAATTCAAAATAGGTTTGAAGTATCAATTATTTACAGAAAACATTTTGTTGTCTCAATTTGAAATATCAAGAACCTAAGCTGACATTTTACTGACTTCAGTGTATTTAAACAAATGTTGAGTTAAATCGATGAATTTGATATTCAAAATAAAGAACGTTCAATGCTTTTTTTTTATATTATTTTGAAAAAAAAAAAAAAACAAGGGAACTAAGTAGAAGTATTTTGTTTTTGGCTTAGCACTCAGTTTTGCCTAAAGTGAAAAAGGGCTACAGGGAACTGAGAATACGAAAGTTTGAATATAGACGTTAGTTAGTAGGTCATCATACTAACTAACTAACTAACTAGCACAAGGAAAATGCGGAGAGAGATAAATTCAAGGAATGAGTATGAGTATGTCAAAAAAGATACTGAAAAATATAATTTTTAGTTTCCCTAATTTTGATGAAATAGCGTTAAAAGTATCTTTTAAAAAAGTATTGCAGTGCGAAAAAATGTTTGAACAATCTCTTGATATCATATACCCGAATCTTTTTTTCTTTGTAATAGTTTATTCCTATTTAATTGAAATTAAAATAAAAACCTTCGTGGTGCAAAGCCAAAACATCTGCCTTGAAACGAGATTGCCTGTCAATTCATTTATCATTAGGTAAGAGTGAATAATTTTTATTTTCGCTGGCAACAAGGCAAAGAAGACGATGTCTCGATACAAAAAATATAGAAAAACAGCAGCCTTTATTTTATTTTTATTCACAATCTTGTATTACCGTCGATCCTTGATAGGTATGCAAATTAAAACTAAACGTCTTGTTAAAAATTTTTGTTTTCTAAATACAACAAACATACATACATATGACTGAAGCTAAAATAATTGAAAGTCTGAAATCTAAGTGTCTTATCACTACTATCTTGCCTTACTTTGCTCTATTCGTTGTGTAAGCGATCAAATTGGAAAAAGCCTATATATAAAAAAAGTAGAAACTTTCGTAACATGGATGGATGTTCTTGTATTACTTTTCGTTCGTTTTCCTCCTCTCAATCGCTGAATCTTTCAGTTGAATGATGCCGATTTCATTTAGAGATCAAATACGATTTACATTCAAGTTTTATATATCGTTTTCATTTGTTGTATGGGATGTTTTACTTTTAGATACGGAGGTCGCCTTTGAGTGACGGGAGGTTTTTTTCTTTGGGAGAAAATTTTGATAGAATTATTTGGCTGCAATAGTGAGAGGAATTGTCTCATGGAATAGTGTATATAAAAATAAATGAACCTTAATGTATGGCCACGCGTTACGTGTTAAGTCACGGTATTTAACGTTGCACTTCTTATCAAAGCGAATAATAAATATTAATGTGTATGTTTTGCAAGTCAGAGAGGACATATCATGAGATATTGTATATAATGCGTGAAAACGAGTATTTTAGCTATAGAAAAATGAAACTGACTGATTTTGAACTTACATTCTGCTTAATTTTGAAGATATTGGGTAATGTTGGAGCTCAATGTGGTTTTCCAACTAAAAGTGAAATTTGAACACTAAGCCAAGTGCCAGCCCACATTTGTAGCGATTACAGATAGAAGATGTGTAGCTGCGCCACCACACCTTTGTATTTGAATAATAACGTTTATAATACGTTTATGTATATCCTTTTAAGCGACCCATACCTCCAAAACCGATCATGACTATTAAAAAAATCTCGAAAATATGGCAGAAAGTAAGGAACGAAGTGTCTTAGATGGCCCCATCATATTAAAGAAAAACAGATTCATTAAAATAACAAGATCACAATATAAGTCTTATTGTACATTCCATACAAGTATTACAAATCTAGAGATCATCGTGTAAAAATAATATTGACTTTAATTTGCGAGAGTGCCAGAACATTTCCTTTCAATTTGATTGTGCCGTTTAAAAAAATACGGCACTCGTCCATTAGTTGTACCAACTCCAAGCGACCGACCACTCAAAGTTCGTCGACCTTTTAATCTGGAATTTTTTTGCCATCTCATATAAAATATCGTTTTATTAAATATTTTCTTTGTGATCATACTATTGCTGGAGATACAGTTATGAGTTGTATTTCAGCAAAAGGAACACGTTCAACTAAATAAGGCCATTATGACGCAGTGGCTGGAATGAATTTCAAACTAAGGACCAAAAAAATTTGTATTGTCTCACTGCACATGGCAGGGTAGGTAGTGCGAACTGCAGAAACCATAAGTACCTAGTGTTAAGACACTCCGTTGTTTAGTTTATGCTTTTCTGTTCCCACTTTCCGTCTTTTTCGAAGCATTGCGTGTTGAGCGACGGATTTCAAAGCCGCGCTTTGCCTAGTTTCCAAAACGAAGAAAATGGAAATAGAATAATTCATTCACAAACTGTTGCGCTGTAGATGCTACGCCTCAACGCCACGACGGTCTTCTCCTCAAAAAATGTCATGCAATATCTGTGGTTAGACCAATATGTTGCAGAATTTCATCACTCAGTACGACTTCCTGTTCATAATGAAGCGGCTAAGGACAGTGGTCGAGGCGAAAAGGGTATGCAGGGACCGCTGCGTTTGGCTCTCCGTTCTTTCTGTCTACCCCGCTAGGGATAAAGTGTGAGTATATGCACGGTAACGGAACGGAACTTAGATATTATAGGCAACTAGATAAAATCAGAATTTTTACGGGTTTCTTAGATAACACAAACATAATCGCGGTTTATAACTTGTTATTGATACTAAGTTTGAAAAGGTAATCTAATAAATAAATCTTCAAAAGAAATACAGCAATTAGATAATCTGCATTATTTTCCATATAAGTTACGTCATATTTTCATAAATATATATTATATTTAAAAATAACAGCACATCTTAAAATACTCTGAAGCCACCAGCATCTTATTATTCTTATTATGAACAGTTCATACTTTAATCAAAAGTTGAAGCGGGATTTTCTTGAAAACGACAATAAGTACCCATGCAACAATAGTTTCATTTGGGCGAGCCGTACAGTTCGCCACAAACTGCAAACTGCTAACATTTACTTTATCTAACCCATCTCCTACATTCTACAGTTATGTCCATCTATTTTGGTTTGGTTATTTAGGTATATTACTATGGTTTTTGCTACTGAAAATTAGAATTGAGATACTTTAAAGAACTGTAAGACTTAAATAAGTAGTTTCAGATTATATTAATAGTTTGTGGTTGTACATATTATTTTTGGGTTTATGCTTAATTTGTGAATTTAATTCATGTTGCAGAGATCAAAACCGCACTTCAGCAGAAAATATAAATAAATTCTTATAACAGAAATGAATCTGCAATTTCTAATTTTCCTTTCTACATATATTTTTTGCCAATATATTTAAAAAGAAAAAAAAAATTTTTCGTATACAGCAGTACAGACAGAAGGAACCCAGAGCAAGACACTCCGCTTATCTTAAATATTGAAGAGAGTGTAGAAATGTCACGTTGAATGACGGAACTTATAAGAAGACTACGAGCGGCGTTGAGTTCTGTTAATCAACATATAATGTCTCGAAAACTGGAAGGGACAGGGAGCTTCATGTGTTAATGCCGCGTTTTGTTTTCAAAAGCTAGCAAATAATTCATTCATACTATTAGATAACGAAAATCAAAATCAAACCTGTATCTTCTAGTATTGCTATATGTTTTTCATCATCCTAATATTTTACAGTATTAACAACCATTTCCTACTATCTGAACACCGTCGTTCATAAATATGAAGCGAGTTTGTACAGAAAATATCCCAAGGGAATGAAATTACCCATCGGTGGTAAATTTATATCATTACAACGTATAATTAGGTCTTAACTTTCTTTGATGATATCAAATAGCATGTTTTAATTTTAAATTATGATAACGCTTTTGTGGTTTATTGTGAATCAGATTTAAATAAAAATTATAAACTAAAATGTAGATATAATGTAAATGTAATAGTATACTTATAATTTACCTTTTGTTTATAAGAACAAGCCTCTTACTATAAATACGACAATTGCGTGTTCGATTCCAACTCAAGAACGAATCATCATATTAATTCAATTTGTTGCTTTGATAAGAAGACTACGAGCGGCGTTGAGTTCTGTTAATCAACATATAATGTCTCGAAAACTGGAAGGGACAGGGAGCTTCATGTGTTAATGCTACGTTTTCTCCGGAAAGTTAATTATTATTTGCTACGATTTTAAATAATAATTCTACAGTTTAACCACTTTTTACGTAATTTTTACTGCTGCAATTATACCTGTCACAATTTTGTCAGCGCCCATTACAACTTAAGACAAAAATAAAAAAATAGCAAAGTTTCTCTGTTCTAACAAGACATGGTGCGGCGTTAAGTATATATTAACTTATTTTTTAAATAATTCAATTTTTCTTCTTGATTCCAAATATCACACTTTATACATGATTCATATTAGATTTTCCAATAAAGTAAACTCAAACCTGTACATTATAATAAATCGTTGATGATTTGCTATAAACAAGTATAGACTAAAATAAAAATTAAAATATATTCAAGTAATTCACCTAAAAAATTATAAATAAGTAGCAAATTAAATTAGTATGTCGCTTGTTTTCTAATTCCGTCAACTTTCACCAACAACTGGTAAACAACTGTAGAAATTCTCGTTTTTTATATATGAAATGCTATGTACTTTATAGATACGTAGAAATCTCATTAGAGGGAAAGAAATGGCTTTCCAAGAGTCGGGCGTCTAATGATAATAAATGAATGCTTGTAAACAGTATTCGATTAACTAGAAAGTGTAAGAGGCTGTTCACAATGTTGTGGCGGAAGTAGGATTCGTTATGGTAGGTGTTTATTTATAAATTTTATTCGATCTTTTGAGGTCTTTTGCGATTTTTTGGGGTCTTTCAATGTCATTTTGAGGACATAAATAACTTTTAAGGTCATTCTAGTTGGACAACGGCCAGCTTATGACTAAAAATCTCATGGATGACTTTGAACTATTTTTATTTTATTTCTACTGAAAAAAGACGGCGTTACATATTGCCACAGAGATTAGATTAGATTCTTAGATTTTGAAAATCGAATTCAGTGTTTTAACCTTAGGTAAGGGTTCTCTAAGCCACATATATATATGGTACGCTAACTTAAAAAAAACTTGGTTTCGATCCAAATTGGAGCTATTGCTTGTTAATTCGTGAAACGCAACGCAATATTTCGTCAAGTCAGAATAGAGACGAAGTAAGAAACTTACTTATTACGTGGAATTTGAATACGTTAGTAATCACTACCTTTACAGTCAGCCGTTATCTCACTCCTATAGCCTTGTTAGTTAAATTCATTATAACAATTAATTATAATTATAATTGATGGTTTCTCTAAGACCATGTATTAATTAAGTCACCAACGCAAGTACAACGTCTTACGTAAACATGTATCTGTGTTAAATCATTAACTTTAATTTTAAAAAATTACTAATTATTTTTTGTTATTAGAAACCGATAGTGAATCGCTAGTACGTTATAATAAAAGCTAAAAATTCTATATTTTGTATATATATTTCTATTTATTCTTTCATTTCAGTACTTCTACTATTTATTATAAGATATTTATTATAAGATATCTTCATACTGCAGATACTAATTACACATATATAAATCAATTGACATATCTAATTTTATTGCTTTATCATCATATATATATTTTCTTTTATATATATATATATATATATATATATATATATATATATATATATATATATATATATATATATATATATATATATATATATATATATATATATATATATATATATATATATATATATATATATATATATATATATATATATATATATATATATATATATATATATATATATATATATATATATATATATATATATATATATATATATATATATTCTTTTATAACCTAGAGTTTCACGCAATTTTCTCTTTTAAAAATAAAGTAAATTGAAATGTAATTTTAAATTAGTGGTAAATACCATAGTAGTAAACTGACTTGTAATGTTACCGCTCATTGTTTATACATACAGCCTCTCAATTTCTATACTTATAAAGTTAACTTCTAGCCCCTATTAAGACAGAGGAACATAAATATCGTACATACATACCAATTTTCTTTACGATCTAAGTACGCCTTTGTGTTTGATACAAGATAAACAATGGGAAGGGTTAGGCCGTATATAGCCTTTATGTAATTTTGATTAAGACGGTATGAACGTATGTGGGTCGGTTAGTAGAGAGTACGACATTGTTCTCTATACCAGGGCTTCCCAAAGTTTGGACTTTGCCATTTTTTACAACGTCCAACAACAGAGAAGAAACAACTTAGCGTTCCATGAATTCACCGTGCGGGTGCCGGCTCCATCGTGTTGTACGAAGAGGAGCTCTGAGCAGCGCTTGGGACGTGCGACCCAAGTGTAGGTTTAAAGGGCTCCTTTAAAATGTATTAACGCTCACCTTAACTGTCCGAGTTACTCTCACTACCTAACCAAATTTTAAATGATTCTACCAAAGCCGCCTTCGAAGTGCGTTCTAGAAATGAATTTATAATAGTTCTAGACAGGCCGAGGTCTTTTAGTAAACTATAGAGCGATTTCGCTGTTATACCTTTCGCTCCTACTTCAACCGCATAAAAGCTAGCTCTAAACCTATTCCTGGTCAGTTCGTTTGTAAGATCGAAATACTTATTGAGTTTAAGGTGGTGACTTTTCGGGATATTTGTTTCCCACGGAACTGTAAGTTCTACCAGTACTACGCATTTAAGGCTTTGAGAATAAAGAAAATTATCTGGTCTGGATGATAAAACACATATATCTTCAGAGATTTTATACTGCTTCTCATACGTATTCATCACAAGTGTCCAATCAGGAGCTGGATCTAATATGGAGAAAGGCTTTTGTGTAGATTTTTTATGAGAACCTTCTTTCACCAACTGTATTGAGCGTTTGTTAATTGGACCTAAAACTCGTGTTTCCAACTAAGCTCAACAACAGCTTGATTTTAGCATAAACATGCAGGAAGCAGAAGTGCGTTGAAGATTCTTTGACGTCAATGTTGCAACTTTTGGAAACCTTGCACAATAGAATGATCTAATGGTGGAAATAATAGCAAGAGAATCTAGTGTTACTCGTTTTAAACGTTAAACGTCTATTTTGATAAAATGGTTCGCTAGGCTCATACTTCCAGGAAATCTTCCAAAATTTTAATTGTATCGTGATATTCAAGGGGTACTGGTGCAAATCACGTCACATTTTAATTTCTATACCTATCTATCTATCTATCTTTATCTTCGCGCTTTATCCCACACAATGCAGGGTAGGCAGTAGGGAACTGAAGTAACTATAGGAATCTAGTGTTAAGACACTCCGTTGCTTAGTTCCTGCTTTCTCCGTCCCCGCTTACCGCCTTTTTCGAGGCATTGCTTGGTGAGTGGCGAAACTCAACGACGCGTTTTGCCTAGTTTTCAGAAGAAAGAGGAAAAAATAATCCATTTTCCTCGAGTGCGAATCGAACCCACAAACTGTCGTGTTTACAGGCTGACGCTATGCTTCTGCCTGTAAACGCGTCTCTAATTTATATATCAGTTAATTATATTAAAAGTGTTCTATTTCGTTTCTGCTACTTGTTTTCTTTATATTACAATAAATTCTGTATCTGTCATTACAATGAGTCGCATGAATTACGTGACTATCTAACTAAGCTAAATATTTGTTACTCAATTATTACCTGGTGGCAAATAGCTAGTACCTTTCTAAGCGATTAAAAAAATTGATGAGAATCATGGACTATATCCTTTTATGTATGTCATGTGATAACTAAACCAAACACGAATGAATTTTCATTTTTTTATTGGTAGGTAGCATTTTATGGCATTTAACTAAACATCGAAAAAAACAAAAACCAATATATATATATATATATATATATATATATATATATATATATATATATATATATATATATATATATATATATATATATATATATATATATATATATATATATATATATATATATATATATATATATATATATATATATATATATATATATATATATATATATATATATATATATATATATATATATATATATATTCTCTTCAGTTAATGTTGCTTTCTTTTTCTATAGGCGTACTGAAATATCAATATTTTTCAGTTAATTTATAACTTTTATACTTCCTAAGTAATCAGATAGCTAAGTTTCTCGCAATTAACTCATACCGGGCTTTTGAATCGCGAATGCTAAAGAAGCTCGGCTTGAAACTCTGTGGCGTATAATTGTGTCCTCTCAGAGTGTACCGACGGAGCAGACGAGCTATACAAGCCTTCATTTGCAAATGCGCAAATCTGGCACCTGTAATTAAACAAGAACTGATTTATTACTAAATTAAATTTATTACTAAATGAAAGCAAAATTAATTCAGGCAGTAGCATCTGATTCATGTGGAAGTAATTGTACCAGATATTGTTTTTAATTAAGATTATATTGTAACCTATATACTAATACTGAATTGTATGAATTTGTTCAGAGCGTACATGAAACACCAATTTTAAGCTCTAAAATTCTACCTAGAAGAATACACTATAAAAAAATACTCAAATAAAATATAATAACTTAGTGCAGCTGGGTTAAACCCCCAAAACGTAAAAATTCCAAAGCTCGATAAACAACGCATAACTTAATGGTCAGAGATATTGATTTTTCCATGAAGTGCGTTTTCAAATACAGCTGCATTTGAAAATGTAATATGTTATTTTTATGTATTTTATGCTGTGATAAATTGTGTACTAAATTTTATACACTAATAATATTTGTAGTTACCTAAACAGATACGCTGTCCTTAACCAAACGACAAATAGCTAAATTTGACAAGTTTCGCCAAGTTTTTTGGCGTAAATCGTTCCAGATCAAATTCTTCTGGATTTGAATAATAATTTTTATCCTTGTGTGTAGCATAGATAGGGACAATAACAATTGTACCTTTCTTAATTTCCATACCACCGTTAGGGAGAACCGTATCTTTTGTACACATACGTTGCATTAAACCAATAGGTAGATATTTTCGAAGAGATTCGTTTATAATCATGTCTAAATATTTCATCTTTTATAGATCTTTATAAGAAATTCTCTCATTAGTTTCGTCTAGAACTTGATCTTATTCGTTGTGTAGTCTTTTCAAGATTCTCGGATTATTAGACAATTCCATTAGAAAAAAGTTTAAGCAGTTAGCTGTTGTGTCTACACCGGCTATGAACAGTGAGAAGGCTTGTGCTGCTAATATTTCATCAGTTGGTTCTATTTTATATCCAGTTGAAATATCAAACATTGTCCCTTGATCTTGTAATTCTAAGCATGCATTAACAAAATCGTATCGCTTTTCTTGTAATTTTCGTTTATAATTTAAAACATTTTTTGTAAAAGCTATAAAAATTTTTGATGTTCACTAAATGCTTTTAAATTGAAAAAAATTGTGTAATATTGGCCAAGTATTGGCTAAAGCAAATTTGAAATTGAAAAGGACAGATGAATAGGTTTTTTTTCAGCCTCTATCGAGTAATGAAGATTCCATCGAATTTTCAGTTGTTGAATTGATTCCGAACACAGTTGCACTGATGGAGGCTGAAGTAAATGTATGCAAAGCTTCAAACAATTCTTTACTTGTACCTTTATGCTTTTCTATATATTCTGCAAAATCTTGAGCGCATTTTTCTATTGTGCAAAACATTTTCTTTTAATTTAAGTGCCGTGAATACTGATGTGATTTTTGTCTTATTAGTCTCCAGGGATCATAATCTTCTATCAACAGTCGGTTATCAGATAATACGTCTTTTGGATTTGTCTTATAGCAACGATTGTAGAGGCTTTGAAAATTACCTTGTATAACAGCTTTGATGTCCTCTAAGTACTTCAACATATGCACATATCTCGTCCCAACAAACTTTCTTATGTATCTTTCCGATGGATAATTATCATAACTATCTTTGTAAATTTCAGATAAACCACGTTTGCCAATAATGAAATGCCACGCATTTTGATTCACCTGAATAATGTTACGATTGGTCCAGTAATTACGACTTTTCATATACACGTAAAATATTAGCAATGCACAGGCAGTTGTTATTAAAATTAAAAACATTTTACAACATTTGTATCTGACCTTGTTGTGCATGCTGCAAGCATGTTGTTTCGATGTTTTTATTTCGTATACTTTTTTAAAATTAAGGATCAGATATTCTTTAGGAATTTTTGGATTTTTTTTGCCTGGAAGAGATCACCTATGGTGATAAGGCCACCTTTACGCCACGTTTGTTTATCACCTTGTGTCTTATATGTTTTTCTTTTTTTTATATAGGTGTAATATAGTATTAAATAATAATAAATAATAATAAAACGCATATATTTATTTTATATAAACTGTATATACACTAGGTAAACAGTACGTAAATAGTCAGATACAGCTAAAAATATATGTATATACATTCAACAAAAATATAAATTATTTTAAAATTGAATTGAATTGAAATGATATGACTTATTAAATTATCCTATCGTAGACGTTGAGGGTGCTTCCACAAGGAATCACTTCAGGTGATCTTTAGAAATTGAAAACGAGGAAAATTCCTAGAAGAGTACTAGAAAATGCTGTACTTACTAGTAATTCTGAAAAGATTGAAGAGACCTGTACCATTGATTAGACGTCGACGTTCCAATAGTTTTATTTTCACACAAGTGCCTAATTCAGTAATATAAAACTCTACATATAAATTTTTACTATCAAACTGAAAACGTTATTTTGGGCTGATCAGATTTAGAAACAACTTATATATAAATACTATATGAAACCTAAATACGTGACCAATTCAGAATAACTAAGCTTTATGTACGATATGTATCACACGTTTAATAATACCCAATAAAACTTTGATTGCAGATACAGTGTTTTGTATGGAAATTATTAATAAAGCGTAAAATTATTAAATCGGCGTTGAGTTCCGCCACTCAACACGCAATGCCTCGAAAACGGCGGAAAGTGGGGAGGGAGAAAGCAGGGACTAAGCAACGGAGTATCTTAACACTAGGTTTCCACGGTCCCTGCAGTTCCCTCTGCCTACCCTGCCATGTGCGGGATAAAGCGTGAAGCTAAATATTAATAAAGCCTTTCTAGATAAATAAAATAATAGTTAAATAATGGACGATATCACATCAAATTTATATATTTATTTTTCAAATAGGTCATTGCAAGCACTTTCTTATTGTTATTTATCTTAGTTCTCAGTATAATCAATTCTTCTAGAAGCTGATAGAGGTCAGTGCTACTGGGAAGTGCTGGATAATCAACAAATATAGTTTTATGGACTATGGTACAGAAGGTCAGATGTATTCTATGTTAGTTTGACATAATATGAACTCACAATAGTGTTCAGACACATACAAGTATTAAATTATTGTAATTATTATATAAATTATTATTAAAATGTATGATGGTTTCATAATTCGTGGGTTAAAAAACATTATATTTTTGGGCCAAATTAATTAATTTGGTAATTAAGTTAATGGCCAGATCTTAAAATGCATTTGATTATTTGAAATATGATACGTTTTCAATGTTGTTATTTTTAATTAAGGCTAAATTCGTGATGGTTATAGATTTTGTTTATTATAACATTGCGTTTTTAAATTGGGCGTTGAGTTCCGCCACTTGCTACGAAATATCTTGAGCTCAGCATGAATAAAGTGTTTAAACGCTAAGTTTTCTCAATATAAAGCGTAAAGTTGTAAAAAAATATTTCTAAAGACTGATTATGCAAAATTTAAAAAGTCAAGCAAACTTCCACTGAGCTATGTTGACATTAATTTTTATTTTCTATCTCACAGCGGACAATAGTTCGATTCGAAATGCAGGTCTTGTTCTGTCAACGTGCAAGTGCTTTAGATCTTGAAAGCTAAGCATAGGTCGCACTAGGAATTCGTTCAGTTGCTTTAGAGTGTAAGATTATATTGGGAAAGTTTCAGTATAGTCAACGCTTATCTTGTTACAAAGAAACTTAGATGTATGTGGATAGAATAGATTGATCGAGTGTGTGGTTGTTGTAGTTTGACTTTACTAAAAATGTTTCTAAAGTCCAAAGAAAAGCATATTCTAATTTGTGAATAAATTAAAATTAACTAAAATTAAAACATATAAGGTGTAATTAGTTAAGTCAAATTTCATTTTCCTATTTAATGATGACTCATATAAAGTAAGTGAGTGATTTCATGGGATGAGGCGAAAGGAGATGCAGTGACCGAAGCGTTTGGTGCTCTATTCTCACTAACAACTCCCGTAAGGAATCAAATTACTACAAAAGAAGTAAAATGAGGGTAACCAGTTGAACCGCGATAATATAAATAAACTAAAAATATTAGTACTATCTCATTAAAATATTATATTTTTAAATTTAATACACCTTTAAGTTCCATTTACTCGTTTATTTTTAATTTGAAAATTGAAATACCTTTTAAGATATTGAAAAAAAAGAAACTAATTAACATTTTTTTTTACGAAAAATTTTCAAGCCTTGTAAACAATAGTACATTATGAAGTGAGTTCATTATTATCAAAACAAAATAATTATTTTAAGTGCTTTTGACCCAATTTTGTATTTAATATTGTTTGTATATTTTAAAAATATTATCTTTATAAATATGTTTTTTATTTACTTTTAATTATATTTTACTGAATATTTTTTTACAAATTAAATTCGAAAGCCAGTCTATTATCTTGCTTCAGTTAGAAAATTGTTACACGCCATCTCAATATAATAAGCAAGGAGATGAGATATATAAAAATATATCGGCATTGTGGCACAGCAGCAGTAATAACTAGGTAATGTGGGTTCGATTCCCAATCTAAAGAATGAATAACCAAGATAAGCGCGATGTTAAGTTTTGCCATAACACACACTGTTTGAATCTAATCAAATGGAGAATTAAGAACGGAATACTTTGACACTAGGTATGCTCTTTACTCATTTCCGCTTACCTTATTTCCCGAGGTAGAGCTTTATAAAAATAGCTCCTAGATCTTCTAGTGCTACTAATGGGAAATATTCGATGTCCAAACCATTTTGTTTTAAGGAAATTCATAAAAAAATAACTTCATAAATATTCTTTAGTTTTACAAGTATTATTATGGAATTTAATTTTATTTTAATATTTTTTGATATAACAAACATGAGACTGTCTTAGCTCAGTGGTACAGATTGAATGTGTCGGATCTTTCATCAATGGTTCGATTCTTACTTGGACAATTAATTATTTCGAACGAAGGAAGGAACGGAGTATCTAGAAACAAAATTTCTAAGAATCTTTTTTTTTCATATTTTTTTTATTTTATTTTTTTTTTTAGTTTCACGAAGGGAACTGCAGTCACCATGGGAACCTAGTAACACTCCGTTGCTTAGTCCCTGCTTTCTCCGTCCCCACTTTCCGCCTTTTTCGAGGCATTGCGATATCCTAAATACTAACTATATATTTAATTTATATGTTACTTGAGTTGTTAATTCACAAATGTAATATTATTTATAAAAACTACAAGAAAATAGATAAATGTAACAAATAAGCATAAACTTATTTATTCATGATAATTTTGATATGTTTTTTGTAGAATATTTTTAGAGTAATTTTCTTTTTAAGCTTTTCAACCTGTTAAACGTTTGATAGGTAATATCTATTAACTTGATAAAATATTAAAGAACCGTCATAGCATAGAGGAGCAGTCAGTCTGTAAACGCGACAGCTTGAGAGTTCGATTCCCAATCAGGGAAGATGGATTTCCATTTTATTCTCTCTGTAAATTAGACAAGGCTCAACGGCGTTGAGTTCCGCCACTGAACACGGAATTCCTCTTTTTTCGGAATTTGTCTACACACTACTTTCCTGCGTTTTCTTCTGATTACCCTGCCATATGCAGAATACAGCGTAAAGCTAATCAAGTCATGTATAGTACGAAACCCGCGGTGATTAAATATTGTTTGCGCTTGACTAATGTACTCTTTATTTATAATAACTTGAAAATAATATAATCTGAAACAGTAAAAATAAAATATACGATAATAATTAAATAAGAAGAAAGAGTCTATGCTAGTATTGTTAAATAAAATAAGCATTTTATGTTACCATAAGGTCATATGAAATAAGTTAGACCTGAAACACGATATGAATCTGTTAGACACTAGGCTCTTAATGTAAAGTTTATAAGCTTGTAACTGTAAAACTTAGTAATAAACGCGTAATTTATTCTAGTCTAATAATTTCTATACATTGGACCTGTACTGGATTCATACACATGAAGCTGTCAGCCCGGCGACATCAAAGGTGGTACAAAAACCTTTCAGTAAATTAGTGCTTTTGACTTGTATGTGTGTACAAAGAAATATGTTTTATAAAGCTCAATCAACTAACCAAACCGTAAACTCAAAACTTTATATATGTCCCAAAACAAATCAACATAAATGAACATCACTTAGCAGTGTCGTGACTGATTTAATTTCAATTAGCTTTTTTTTTCAATTTTAAAGAATAATCTAATTTCAACAAATATGGCTTAGTAGTTTTTACTAATCTTGCAATCTTATTATTGGTATTACTTAATTAATTGGGATAAAAAAATCCCGCTAAATTTATATTCATAAATTCAAATTGCAATAATTTTCTTCTAAATATGAATATGATCGTCATAAAAATTACCACCGGTTCACAAAGGCTAATAAGAAACGCCGCCGACCGACCGTCAGTAGGTCTTTTTTAAATAATCATTTACAATTGTTCATTCTAGATAGATTTATTCATAAACACTAGGCATTGTGTATTTAAAACTTGACATTGATTTCGAGATAATTTACTTATTTTTATAATTATAGCATCACTGACCAACACAATATATCATTACTTAAACAAAATATAAAAAAAAATAGCAATTATATGGATTTGAACTCACGTTTCTTAGAAATTTATCAAGCGCTCTGACTCCCAAGCTACACAGATCATTATGATTTTTAAAACATGTTACATTGTTAACTTCTCTCTATATAAGAATTTATTAATCACTAAACAAAAATATCACTATTAAGTATTAAATTTTGAGGAAAATAATTTTGATATGTAAATAGCCGCTGACATAAGTATGTACATTTTACAAAATTAAATTTTAATTCCACATACAATCAGATAGTTGAGGACCGTCGTGGCGCAGAGGCGTAAGCATCTGCCTGTAAACGCGACGGTTTGAGGGTTCGCTTCCCACTCGGGGAAGATTGATTTTTTATTTCCATTTTCTTCGCTCTGGAAACTAAGCAAAGCGCGGCGTTGAGTTCCGCCACTCAACACGCAATGCCTCGAAAAAGGTGGAAAGTGGGAACTGAGAAAGCAGGAACTAAGCATAGGAGTGTCTTAACACTAGGTTCATACGGTTCCTGCAGTTCCCTCTGCTTGCAATGCACTGCAATATGCGGTATAAAGCGTGAAGCTATAAAAAAAATACAAACACAGAGCTATAGCATTTAACTATATTCAAGGTATTTGACACAAACTAAGAAACGTTCTAACTTCACCACAGCATATATATAATATCAAATTATTAAATTCTAGCGCTCAAAATACTTGCAAAATTTATTTGCTTGCTCCTTGTCTTATGTTACTTCGTAGCTGAAGCTCTCTCATTATTCTCTAACAATATTGCAGTACATAATGAATGTTATTAAATGTTTTTTTTTAATAAACACGAATTTTTATGTTCATGGAGGAAGAAAAATGTGGTACGCCTTGTGGAATAGAAATAAGTTCAAGTTTTTGAAGTATTATTAGAGCTTCATAAGTCAACGGAATATAGAACCATTTAAATTATTTTTTTACAAGTCAGTTACGACCATTTTAATAAGGATATCGTCGATTTATTAAACTGAATTTATTATCAAGGATTTCGTTCTACAGTACTTTGGTATATAAACAATGAAAATTCCATGTCAGTGCAATCAAAGCAGTTATTTTCGTTACATACGAGAAATTATATGATATTATCATTATCCTACAGCTGATGCTGGCGAAACTCTTCAACATCGCTACTTCTTTATAGGACGCCTCCTTCATCTCCTCCATCACTTGTTCAGTCCTTTTTCTTCCGTGACCGACACGCTAACATTCCGTAATAGTTACCTACTCACTTCATAATAGCTCACTTATAAAAAAATCATAAGCTATACCACTTCGTTGCGCTTTCTATAGTAGACTATAGTAGACTCATACTGTAGACGAACGGACAGAATATTGAGAAGGTTGCTATATGTGGAATGGAGTGTTCAGCTAAAGAAAATATATTAAGTGTTAGCGGACTTCATGGCCACTCGGAAAGAATGATTTTTTATTTACCTCCCTCTAGTAACAAGGCAAAGCGCGGCGTTAAGTTTCGCTATTCAACTGGCAATATCTTATTTTCTTTGTCTACTCTGCTATACATTTTTGATTGCTTTATATATATTAAAATTTATATATTAATATTAATATGAATATCAAACATGTCATAATGATTTCTATAATATTAAATGAAGCAACGCTAATAGCGGTTATCATAGCAAAATTGTTATAGAATTTATAATAAGACATTTTATATGCAGAACGCATCGCTGTGGTAGCTTTCAAATGTATGTTTAGTAAAACGATGTAATTTGATAATTTATATATTTTTTTGGATACTAAAAAAGCCAAAGTGAAACAAGTGTTAAGACACTCTACTTTTCGACAATTCAAGGTATGAAGTATAAAATAGTGATGTAAAATTTACACGTAAAATTTAAACGTACAATGAGAAAAAATCAAAACAAAAAAGGAACAGGATAAAAAAAATAAACAAAAAAGAACATACATATATATTTACCGCAAGTTTAACGAGAAAATACTGGCGTATTACTTTACGAAGGGAACGGTACGCCGTAAATCCGGTTTACACTCTGCTAAGTAAAAACAATGTCCTTCTAAGATCCCCTTAAAGTTGAAACCTTTAGATAACGATAATAATTTTGCACTCTTTTCTAAACGAAAGACTTATAATGAAATTTATTCTGAAAAATATTGGAATACATAACTTAGTATAATAAGTTATAATAAACTAATTTGAGCATGCGTCTTCGTCCACTATCAAGTGATTATATCACTGTACATAAAAACGTACGTACAAACATATTTTTCCTAACGGAGGTAACCAGAGAAAACCCATTCGCCTCATTTGCCTTAATAATTACATAGAAACGAAAAAGAACAATAAAGATTTAATAATTACATAGAAACCACTATACAACACTAAAACGATGTATTATTTTAATATGTATATTAATACCATATATATGCCGAAAACAAAAAACGTTATAAGCAATAAATGTAAGAAGTGTACAGTATTTTAAGTGCGTTAAAAGTCAGAGTAACTTCATAACTCGTTTTGTCAACCAATCACTTTGGTTCTTCTATATATATTAAAGTGTGTTCTATATATATATGTTCGCCTCATTTAATAACATACCTTACAAAGCATGCAGCTATAGCTATATATACAAGCTTTATCTCTTTCGGGGTAGTCAGAAAGGACGCAACGCTAAACGCTGCGGTGCCTACATACGAGTACCTCTTATGCCTCGCCTCCTCGTTCCGTCATTAACCTCTTAATATATGTCCAATGGGGGCTTCTCATGCTTTTATCATAATACACCTTCCTCTAGCATCTTTGATACTGTTTTCGAAGGACAACCTGTGACTCCATTTACCTCTCTTATATTAATTTAGTATAGCTTTAGAACTATGCCGTAAGGTTTTTTAGAAGTTACAGTGCTATTTTATACATCCGTCGTCCATTATCCAAAGCAACAGATTTTTCTCATATACTATATTTTTGATCAACTACTAGTTTTCATAAAGAAAAAAAGTTCGAGTGTAAAGTACACATGCATCGTAATAAAACTGTCACGTTGGTATTATTGATATCATTTAAGCAAACAAATTTAAATTTGCATATTTAATCACTATATATCATTCATATTTACTAGCTTGACGCTAGATAAAACGTAATGTATATATATATATATTTTTTTTCTTTGTTAAGTTATAACTACACTTAACTAAGTGTAAATTATACTTGAAAATTAAATTTTAAAGAGAAATGGGAAGTTCTAAGGTATTTTACCTTATACCTCTAGACCAAAAAGAATTTTCACAAATTTACAAACTGATTTAAGACCAAGAATATATATTTAATGTTGTTTTTTTTTATAATTTGTTTACTCTTTCAAATCCCCAAAAATTGGTTAGTAAACGAAAGCAAAGCCACTAGAGGAATACTAGCTACGTCAATAATTAATTGATTCAATATAATTGTACAAATCAAATAGCATTTAAATTACGAACGTGTCGACATGTCATCCACTATAATATGTTTAAATACACTGAATTTATCAATTTAAATGATTGCCTGCTAACATGAAATGTTATATATATATATATATATATATATATATATATATATATATATATATATATATATATATATATATATATATATATATATATATATATATATATATATATATATATATATATATATATATATATATATTATATATATATATATATATATATATATATATATATATATATATATATATAT
This sequence comes from Dione vanillae, assembly GCA_037178615.1. Taxonomy (NCBI): domain Eukaryota; kingdom Metazoa; phylum Arthropoda; class Insecta; order Lepidoptera; family Nymphalidae; genus Dione; species Dione vanillae. The sequence continues at coordinate 994,897 of JAZFAU010000026.1, forward strand.
ATATATATATATATATATATATATATATATATATATATATATATATATATATATATATATATATATATATATATATATATATATATATATATATATATATATATATATATATATATATATATATATATATATATATATATATATATATATATATATATATATATATATATATATATATATATATATATATATATATTTGCTTCGATTCTGTTTTCTCTGTCCTGCTTTCAGTCTTTTTAAGGCATTGAGGCGAAGAAAACGAAATAGAAAAATCCATCTTTCCCGACTGGGAATCGAACCCACGAACCATCACGTTTACAAAACACAACACATCTTTATCTTTCAATGTTGTTATGCATTATATTGAGTAAAATAACTACAGTTAACGAGCGAAGCGAAATCTTAAATCACTCTACAGATACATCAAGGCGAAATGAATGTACACAGAACCTTACGTAAACATTTTAACTTTTTCTCAGAGTTCACTGAACTATAAGCAAATATATAAGCTCGGCGTAAAAGCATACACTCATCGGCGGTAGATTCATATATTGACTCATAAAAAAATCTAACTTCACATTTTATCACATTTTATAACAGCTGGAACAGTGGAAACCTAGTGTTAAGACACTCCGTTCCCCGTTTTCCACCTTTCAAGGCATTATGTATTGAGTGGTTGAACTCAACTCCACGCTCGCTTTGTTGCAAAACCACGCTGCGTGCAATTTAATTAGCAGATTGAGATCACAAATATATTGTTATTAAGTCAAAAGATTTTGTTACAAGAAGCCTTGTGTTGCTTTTAATTTAATGTACCATTTTATATTCTTATTTTAATTGTTAATAACACTTACAGTAATAATAGAACAATTATAAAATTATTATTTTTTAAGCTTAAATATTTAAACACTCCGTTTCCTACTTTTACTCGTAGCCTTGCGAGACATTGAGTGGTAAATCTCAACGTTGTGCCAATTTTGTCTTTTCATAAAACCTGATGAAAACCTGACGAAACGTGACATTGTCTTACAGTCATGTTACATTCTCTTGAAAACTGTTATAAATAATAAATTATATTTTTTTTTAACTTTTTTTCAGCTATAAATTCAAATACACTACAGAGTATACTACGATAATGATCGTTGAACTCGACCATTAAAAATAAAAAGGAGAACATACAAAAATGCAGATATTGTTGGGAGAAATGTTGGAAAAAAGCATCTTTTTTCATTGTTTTCTCCCAAAATATTCTTCTAATGGCTCGGTTTTATGGTGGAATTATGAAAAAAACATTATATATTATATCTTGATATTTTACACTCTTAATATGCTTGTCACGTAACATATAAGTATATGTTATTGTGTATATTTATATATTTGTATCAGACTTCCGCCAATCAACACACTATATTCCTTGGAAATAGAAAGAAGAGAACAAAGTGTACTGAACTGATATATGTATATAAAGAAGACCGCGCATCAGCAAAAATTATTTTTAAAAACAATATTTTGTTAAGACTTACTAAGTAAATTTAAAAAAATTAACATTGCTAGTGAGTAGTGGAACTTAACGCCGTGTTCTCGGGGAAAAAAGGTTTTTTACAAATAGGTCAAATTTAAATAATTTAATAATAAAATTATTAATTCAAGTGGAGATTGAATTTCATAATTTAAATTTGTGTAAGATATGACTGAGATGGCTCTATCTAAAATTTAATTTCATCTATAAATATTCCATCAAACTTTAGACCAGGTATTTTATACCAACTTGACCATAACTTAACTAAATTTTTGAGAAAAATAGTAACAAGCAGACAGGCTACGAAGTGAGGCTACAAAAGTTCCATTATTAAGTAGAGGAACCCTGAAAAGCTAAATAAATATAATTGTTCTGAATACATTTTTGCTTTTGATCTCGTCCATTTAATTTTTGTTCCAAGTTTTAATGAGAGTGCAAAGTTGTACATAAGCAGTATTTTTCTTGTTGGTTACACCCCGCGGTGGCTCAACGCTAAGAATACTTTGAAATCTGCGGTAATTATTTTGAAAAAAGTTTCCCTTTACGTTAATGTGTTGGACTGTTTTAACTGATTTTAATTAAAAGAATGAAAAGTCACATATAATATTTAAATTATTACTTTTTAGGTTTTAATATTGTAAAAAAAAGTCGACCAAGTGCGAGCAGTACTCGTACACTGAGGGTTTCGCACCAATTTTCTGACTGTAGGAATTTTGCTGAAAAGAACATTACATCTGAAAGACTAAATTATGTTTGCGATTATATTGAATATTTGTATGAAATAAACTATAAATATAATTATAAATTATCAAGTTTGAGATTTACTTCTTTATATACTTTCTTCTTACAAATAATTTTGACGATTTGGTTTATTATGTGTCACAATGTTTCTCGCAAAAAAGGGATCGTCCGAAAAAAAGTTGATATTAATTTAACAGGAAATCGTGACACGGCACCCTGTTCCCCGATTCCTGGTTAAAATAGTAAATTTTATAATTTGTTTTATTAATTTCGATTGCATGTTGAATGGCGGAACACAACTCCGCGCTTTATTTTTTACCAGAGCTCAGAAAATATATTTAACACGTTCTCGCCGAATGAAAATATTTTGATTAAAACAATGTTCGTACATATATGTATGTATGTACTTATATGAAAATATTTATATAGCTTACTAATTTGGCAAATTTTCATACACAAGTCAATTAAAGGACGGTGTAGACTTCCATGTTTGGCAAATTGCCTCACATATATACTCGTATTTAGAGTATAATCTATATACATATTTATTTATGTATATACTAAATTTAATTAGAATAACATCTTAATTCCTAGATGGACTAGCAAATTCTAAGATCTGTGATACAATTGGTAAGTGAAAATCGAGTCAAGTCATACCAGACAGAAAAATGAAAAATATATTAGATGTTTTTTTAGCTTCACGCTTTATCACACATGGCAGGATAGACAGAGAGAACTGCAAGAACCATAGAAACCTAGTGCTAAGACACTCTGTTGTTTAGTCCCTGCTTTCTCCGTCTCTGCTTTCCGCCTTTTTCGAGGCACTGCGTGTTGAGTGGCGGAACTCAACGCCGTGATTTACCTACTTTCAAGAGCGAAGAAAATGTAAATATAAAAATCCGTCTTCCCCGAATCGGAATCGAGCCCACAAACCGTTGCGTTACAGGTAGACGTTGCGCCTCTGCGCCACGACGGTTTTTTGTTTATATATTAGATGTTAATACATATATTAGTATCTTAATTTTTTTTTATTTTTTCTGTTGTGTTTATTAAGTATATTTTTATATAGCAGCTTTGTGCCATTTCCCCCATATTTCTAGATAAGCAGAGAGAGCCTAGTTTTAAAACCCTCCGTTCCACACTTTCCACCTAACTTTGAGATATTCCATGTTGAGTAACGAAATCCAACGTCGCACTTTGTCCGGAGACAGACAGACAGACAGAGCGGGGATGAAAATGAAAGGATTTATTCTCTCCAAGTTGAAAATGAACCAAAAACTGGTATTTTTTGTGGAAGTTATTAACAGTAGGTATATATTGTAATAAAAAAGTTCACATCCCAAAACCATAACCTACAACTAAATTTACTAGAGACTGACTTTGCATCTCAAGTGCTTCGGCTAAACTATTTATTGTTTGAAAAAGACTTAAGGTACATCACTAGCCACTGATTTATATGTAAATTGAAAAATATATGTTTTTTACTTTGATATAGTGTTGGACATGCAAATATATACTCGTGTATATAAAAGTGCTAGTTGTTCCGTAAAATAAATCGGAAAGTCGGTCAGTATTGATGAGTCGCGTATTATGATAGAGCTAAAATAGACAGTGTCTTTTTTATTTCAAGCTATATATTTGAAAGGTACTGTCATTTATTTTTTTCATTTTGTGCTATTTATTATTATTATGTCCTCCACGTAACTGTATATTTTTATCGCTTTTATATCATTTTTAACATCTAGAAGTGCACTCTTTTAAACACACATATATATATATATATATATATATATATATATATATATATATATATATATATATATATATATATATATATATATATATATATATATATATATATATATATATATATATATATATATATATATATATATATATATATATATATAATATAAAGGCTAATAAAAATATTAATATTTTTCAATATCGACCGGTATAAAAAGTTTTCACTCCTCATATTAGCAGCAGAGAACGCATAGCAAGGAAACAATTCTGATGATGTTGAAGTGTGTGCTAAAATAAGTTTAAAAAATATTTTTTATTATTACAAAGGCCAAAGTGTAAAGGTCGACTAAAGGGTGAAGTTTTATATTTTTGAATATAAATATTTCTTTTAGCGAGAATCGAACTGACAACTCTCGATTTAGTCTATATTAACATTAAGGTATATATAAAATAACATAAATTTCCTATTTTATTTAAAATAACCTAAGCTTGAAAATTATAAAATATATTTCTTTGTACAAATACAAGTCAAAAGCACTAATTTACTGAAAGGTTTTTGTACCCTTTGATGTCGCCGGGCTGACAGCTTCATGTGTATGAATTCAGTACAGGTCCAATGTATAGAAATTATTAGACTAGAATAAATTAAGTGTTTATTATTAAGCTTTACGGTTACAAGCTTATAAGCTTTACATTGAGAACCTAGTGTCTAACAGGTTCATATCGTGTTTCAGACCTATGTTATTTCATATTACTTTATGGCGACATAAATTTAAATAATTTTGTTTAACAATAATAGCTCGGACTTTATCTTCTTATTTAGTATCGTATAGATTTGATAAGGTTAGCTTTACGCTTTGTTCGGTACATAATATGGTAGTTAGAGGGTAACGCAGGAACCGAAGAGCCTAGTGTTAAGACAAATTTCGAAATAAGAAAAATTCCATGTTGAGTAATGAAATTAATTTCCAGAGCGAAAATCCATCCTCACCAAGTGTGAATTGAAGCCACAAACTGTCGCATATACAAACTGACGCTGGGCCGCGACGGTCCTTTAATTTTATATTATATTAATATATATTTCATAATATCTTCATGGATAGTTGTTAGGGAATCCCCCCTAAAGTTATTATACTATATATAAACATTAGCTTATTTTTATTAGTAATATTTGTCAGCAGCTTTTGTAAACAACATTAATTTTATCAATTAGCAGTTCAATTAAAATATAAAAGATGTATATGTATTTATCGTACTAAAAATAAAAAAAATATTAAACTAAACACGAGGAAATGAAATAATTCATTCTCCAAGTGGGAATCGAACCATGGACGTGGGATCCTTTATATTTTCAGTCATTCTGTACCACTGCGCCATGACAGTCTCATAATATTAATAATACCTGAAAGCATTTAAATAAAACTAAATTCCATAATAATACTTCAACAACTACAGAATGTTTATGAAGCTTATAAACTTGTTTAGGAATTTCTTTATAACACAATGGTTTGGACATAGAATATTTCCCATGAAACGCACTAGAAGATCTAGGAGATATCGTTATGACGATATTAAAACGCTCTTATATTGTAGGCTGTCGTATTCATATTGGTATTTAGGGTAGGATCACATAATATGATAATCTAGTATGTAAAAATTGTTAACGATCTGTGATTCTTTTGAGATATATAGATAGATTTTAAAAAGCTTTATCTCGGGATCCAAAGTAAGCGGATAAACGATAAGAGCATACTTAGTGTTCGGTCTTTAATTCTCTATTTGTATTCAAATAGTGTATGGTGAATGGAAAAACTTAACTTTTTTCAGAGTGGAAATCGAACCCATATTAACCTGACTGCTGCCGCGTCACAATGCTGTTGTATTTTTATATATATTTCATATATAAATATGTTTCATATATAAATAAAGCCAACAAACTCTTTTTAGAATTTATAATGCGAAAGGCTATTAAGTTTAAAAAAAAAAACATCTAATATTTATTAAATTAATATTTTAAAAATAAATAACATTGTAAATTTAAAAAATTAGGTCAAAAGCACTTAAAATAATTATTTTGTTTTGAAAATAATGAACTCACTTCATAATTGTTCTATTGTTTACAATGCTTGCAAAATTTACGTAAAAAATATTAATTAGTTTGTTTTTATAATATCTTAAAAGTACTACAAAACTATAAAAGAAATGAGCAAATCGAATTTAAAGATATAAATATTATATAAGGAAAGCGTTGAGTTCCGCCACTTATCACACAATGTCTCGAAAAAGGCGGAAAGCGGGGACGGAGAAAGTAGGAAGTAAGCAACGGAGTATCTTAACACTAGGTTCCCTCAGTCTCTGCAAATCCCTCTGCCTACACTGTCATGTGCGGGATAAAACGTGAAGCTAAAAAAAAATTTTAAAAAAAATTATATTCATAAGATGTACTAACACACTATTTTAAATTTCAACTCACCCTCATTTTACTTCTTAGATAATTAATGATCTAAAATTCCTTACTTTGGGTTCACTCAAGCTACACAAAGATTCTGTCAGCAAAATTTTAATATCTGGCTATTTTAGATAGATTAGAGATTTTTACCATAGAGTTTGTATTGTATCGTAGGCATGTTCTCCCGAACGTAGACCGGCAGTATGGCAAATGTCGCCAGAGTAGCATGTATTATGTTTTCCCCAGAATGTGTACTGTGATCCCTAACGGGGTTCTTAGAGAAACTGAAGTACCAAACGCTGCGGTCCCTTCATCTGTTTTCCCGTCATCTCTTGAGGTCCTTGTGCTTTTTACGTAACCTTTCTCCAACATCTTCACGCTATTTTTGAAAATCAACTTCCCCTCCCAGCTTTCCCCTTACCCATTTTTCCAGTCATTTTATAGAAGTCGCTAATAGGTAGGAAAACTAAAATTAACTAAACTAATTACACCTGACTTGTAATTTCATTTAATTCTAAGGTAATTATAAAATTTGTTATTTTTTTGAGTTTAGCAATACCTGAAAGAAGAGAATTTCCAACAACTTAACCACACACCCGATCAATCTAGTCTATTCTCATATATTCTGTACATGTATATATAAATCCAAGTTTCTTCGTAACCAAATATATGTTACTATACTATAACTTTCAAATAAGTTTACTATACTAACTTTTTAACTAAGTTTACTATACTATAACTTTCACAATATAATTTTTTTTTTTTTGCTTCACCCTTTATCCCGCATATGGCAGGGTAGGCAGAGGGAACTGCAGGAACCATAGGAACCTAGTGTTAAGACACTCCGTTACTTAGTCCCTGCTTACTCCGTCCCCACTCACACATGTTACACTCTAAAACAACTGAACGAATTCCTAGTGCGACCTAAGCTTAGCTTTCAAGATCTAAAGCACGTTGACAGAACAAGACCTGCATTTCGAATCGAACTATTGTCCGCTGTGGAACAGAAAATAAAAATTAATATCAACATATCTTAGGGGAAGTTTGGTTGATTTTTTAAATTTAGTAAATTCAATTTAAACAAGTATTTTTATACAAATTTACGTCCTATATTAAGAAAACCAACCTGACATCAAAACACTTTATTTTCTGCTGAGATCAAGATATAATTTAAGAAAGCAATGTTATAATAAACAAAACCTATAGCCGTCACGATTTTAGTCCCAATTAAAAATAGCAACATTGAAAACGTATCATAATGATTTCAAATTATTAAATGCATTTTAAAGATCTGCCCATTAACTTAATTACCAAATTAATTAACTTGTTCCAAAAATGTAATGTTTTTACACTAAAGTGGTTCCGTACATTTTAATAATAATTTTATATTATAATATTTATACCAATATATAAAATTTGTATATAATTCCGAAAATTAATATGAGTTTATATTCTATGCCAAAGAATCGATGGTTGTGTTGTGTAATTTGTTACTGCTTAATATCGGAGACTCTTACTACTGTTTTGAATATGGTTTTTGATTAGTTTTATATTTCATTTTATTGGATATTGTAATTCCTTACTTTATTATTTAGTAATGATATTAAAGTATAAAATTAAAAATATTTTAAATTTAACTTTTTACAGTACACTATTTTTTTTTGATGATTATGTTGATAATTTTTTTGAATTTTCCTTTTTAAAATGTAATTTTATCTGCATGGTTCGTGTCTATTTTTCTTTGTAATGTGTGTAACACCTATAATTAAGACAACATTTATTTTTTAAGATTGCTTGTTCAATAATGTATTTTTCGCTTTTATCAATGTATGTGTGAGGACCGTCGTGGCGCAGAGGCGCAACGTCTGCCTGTAACGCGGCTAACGCGACGGTTTCTGGGTTCGATCCCCAGTCGGGGAAGATGGATTTTTCTATTTTCATTTTCTTCGCTCTGGCAACTAAGGCAAAGCGCGGCGTTGAGTTCCGCTACTCAACACGCAATGCCTCGAAAACGGCGGAAAGTGGGGACGGAGTAAGCAGGGACTAAGTAACGGAGTGTCTTAACACTAGGTTCTAATAGTTCCTGCAGTTCCCTCTGCCTACCCTGCCATGTGCGGGATAAAGCGTGAAGCTAAAAAAAAAAAGTCAATGTATGTCTTGTTGGTGTTAATAAATAAATAAAGTAACACAAAATATATCCGCCCTTCTGTACTATAGTCAATTAAACTATGTAAGTGGATAATACTGGGAACTATGATAACAAATAGAAAGTGCTTGCAATAACATCTTTGAAAAAAGATATATTTCGGTTTTATTAGACATCGTCCATTAATTCGACTATTGTTTTAGTTATCTAGAAAAGCTTAGTTAATATTTTCCATATAAAGCACCATATCTGCAGTCAGTTTCAATAGGCATTATTAACGTAATGTATAGTATATAGCGCTTAGTTCGTTTGATTTAACCACGCAGGTAGGTTTCATATAGTAATATGACTTGTTTTTAACTCTGATCGGCACAAAATTCTTTCTCAGTTTTATAGTAAAAAATTTACTGTACAGTTTTATATTACTAATTTTATGTTTGCTTATCTACAAAATAAGAAACTTGCGTGAAAATAAAACTATTGGAACTTCGACGTCGAATCAATGGTACAGGTCTATTCAATCTTTTCAGAATTACTAGTAAGTACAGCATTTTCTAGTACTATTTAAGAATTTTCCTCGTTTTAATTTTTTTAAGATCAACTGAAGTGAGTCCTTGTGGAAGCACCCTAAATGTCTACGATAGGATATTTCAATAAGTCATATCATTTCAATTCAAACAAATTCAATATATTAATGTATACATATATTTTTCACTTTATCTATCTTTAAAAAAAAGGAACATATAAAAAAGAAAGAAAACTCAAATTATTGATCTTTTGTTTCAGTTTACCAACTGTTAAATATAATCAATTATTGGCTTTTTTATTGACATTCAAAATTATACCAAAGATTCATTAAGAGTATGACTGATCCCTAATTTTAAAAACGTGTACGAAATAAAATCATAGTAAGAACATGCTGTTGCTCACACCAATATCAGACACAAATGTTGTAAAATGTTTTTAATTTTAATAACAAGTGCCAGTGCATTGCTAATATTTTACGTGTATATGAAAAATCGTAATTACTGGACCAATCGTAACATTATTCAGGTGAAACAAAATGCGTGGCATTTCATTATTGGCAAACGTGGCTTATCTGAAATTTACAAAGACATTTATGATAATTATCCATCGGAAAGATACATAGGAACGTTTGTTGGGACGAGACCTGTGCTTATGTTGAAGGACCTAGACGACGTCCAAGCTGTTCTACAAGGTGATTTTCAAAGCTTTCACAGTCGTGGATATAAGACAAATCCAAAAGATATGTTATCTGATAACTTACTGTTAATAGAAGATTATGATCGCTGGAGACTAATAAGACAAAAAATCACACCAGTATTCACGGCACTGAAATTAAAAAAATTGTTTTGCACAATAGAAAAATGCGCTCAAGATTTTGCAGAATATATAGAAAAGCATAAAGGTACAAGTAAAGAATTGTTTGAAGCTTTGCATACATATACTTCAGCCTCCATCAGTGCAACAGTGTTCGGAATCAATTCAACAACTGAAAATTCGATGGAATCTTCATTACTCGATAGAGGCTGGAAAAAAATCTATTCATCTGTTCTTTTTAATTTCAAATTTGCTTTAGCGAATACTTGGCCAACATTATACAATTTCTTAAATTTAAAAGCATTCAGCTGAACATGAAGAGTTCTTTATAGGTATTACAAAAAATGTTTTAAATTATAGACGAAAATTGCAAGAAAAGCGATACGATTTTGTTAATGCATGCTTAGAATTACAAAATCAAGGGACAATGTTTGATATTTCAACTGGGTATAAAATAGAACCAACTGATGAAATATTAGCAGCACAAGCCTTCTCACTGTTCATAGCCGGTGTAGACACAACAGCTAACTCTTTAAACTTTACTCTAATGGAATTGTCTAATAATCCGAGAATCCTTAAAAAACTACACAACGAGTTAGATCAAGTTCTAGACGAAACTAATGAGAAAATTTCTTATGAAGGATCTAAAAAAGATGAAATATTTAGACATGATTATAAACGAATCTCTTCGAAAATATCCACCTATTGGTTTAATGCAACGTATGTGTACAAAAGATACGGTTCTCCCTAACGGTGGTATGGAAATTAAAAAAGGTACGATTGTAATTGTCCCTATCTATGCTATACACAAGGATAAAAATTATTATCTAAATCCAGAAGAATTTGATCCGGAACGATTTACGCCAAAAAACTTGGCGAAACTTGTCAAATTTAGCTATTTGCCGTTTGGTGAAGGGCAGCGTATCTGTTTGGGTAATTATTTGTATTATTTTAATATTAAAATTTAGTACATAATTTATTAAAGCATAAATCATATAAAAATAACATATTACATTTTCAAACGCAGCAGGTTTTAAAACACTAAGTTATGCATTGTTTATCGAGCTTTGAAATTTTTATGTTTTGTTCAATTGCTGTATTGTACAACTACTTCTAAATGAGTCAGATGCTTCTCTTCTTCTTATCTTACTTTCAGTAAAATTAACTGAGGCAATAGCATCCGATTTAATAATAAATTTAATTATCAATTCTTGCTTAATTACAGGTGCCAGATTTGCGCATTTGCAAATGAAGGCTTGTATAGCCCGTCTGCTCCGTCGGTACACTCTGAGAGGACACAATTATACGCCACAGAATTTCAAGCCGAGCTTCTTTAGCATTCGCGATTCAAAAGCCCGGTATGAGTTAGTTGCGAGAAATTCAGCTACCTGATTGCTTAGGAAGTGTAAAATTTATAAATTAACTATAAAATATTGAGATTTCGGTACGCCTAAAGAAAAAAGCAATATTAACTGAAAGAGCAAATATAAATATATATACGTACGTATATTGGTTTTTATTTTATTTCAATGTTTAGTTAAATGCCATAATATGCTACCTAAGAAATAAAAATTAGGAAGGTTTGGTCGTTTTTGTTTTAGTAATCACATAACATACAAAGGAAACAAATAATCAAAGATTGTGGTCTATTTATTAAAGTCAATCAGACAGGTAGTAGCTATTTGTCAAGAGGTAATTAATAAATTATAAATATTTACCTACTTGGGATAGTTACTTAATTCATGAAGCTCATTGTTATAACAGACATACTCACAGGATTTATTGTAACATAAAGAAAATAAATAGCAAAAACGAATAGAACACTTTTAATATACATAACTGATATATAAATTGAAGTGTAGCGTGCTTTGAACCAGCACCTTTTTGACATCACGATCCAAAGGAAATTTTAAAAGGTTTCCTAGAGCCACGCGCCTCGCTATGCTTTGTATAAAATACGCTTCTTTCTTAAAAGATAAAAAGTAATTTTAAAATAAAAAAAAGTTGAGTTTCGCCAAGTAACACGTAATATCTCAAAATTATACCAAAAATGAGGAACGGAGTGGCTTATCAATCTTTATCGTTTCCATCATTAGATCAATGTATAGAGTAGGGTTTCCAAATATTTGCGTCTCAATGACCTTCGGCACCACAGAATTGTAAAATAAATGAGGATAACGAGATGTTGGGATATTAATTAGAGTTGCACTAGGTACTGTTTTCTGTGTATTCATGCTAAAATCTACCATTTATTGTGTTTAATAAGTACTGCGGATTTTGAGTCCAATTGATGGACGTCGTAAAAAATGGCAAAGTCCAAACTTTGGGAAGCCCTGGTATAGAGAACAATGTCGTACCCTCTACTAACCGACCCACATACGTTCATACCGTCTTAATCAAAACTACATAAAGGCTATATACGGCCTAACCCTTCCCATTGTTTATCTTGTATCAAACACAAAGGCATGCTTAGATCGTAAAGAAAATTTGTATGTATGTTTATGTTCCTCTCCGTTAATTGACGGTGGAAGTTAACTTAATAAGTATAGAAATGAAGAGGATATATGAATTACAATCAGTGGCAACATTGCAAGTCATTCAACTAAAATATTAAATTAACAACTTTTAAATGCGGAAAATGGAGTGTAACACTGGGTTGTCTTAGAATAAAAATAATTACAATGATGATAAAGCAATTAAAATAGTTGTGTTATATACATGTGTATTTAGTATCTGCAGTATGAAGAATTTCAGCTTATAGCTATATATATATATATATATATATATATATATATATATATATATATATATATATATATATATATATATATATATATATATATATATATATATATATATATATATATATATATATATATATATATATATATATATATATATATATATATATATATATATATATATATATATATATATATATATATATATATATATATATATATATATATATATATATATATATATATATATAGCTATGCAACGACTCACTATCGGTTTCAACAAAATTAGTTAAAAATCTATATCAAAGTTCTTGTAACGATGTTGTACTTGCGTTGATGACTTCAATCAGAGCATCAATTATAATTATAATTAATTGTTATAATGAATTTTACTAACAAGGCTATAGGAGTGAGATAACGGCTGACTGTAAAGGCAGAGATTACGAACGTATTCAAATTTCAAGTAATAAGTAAGTTTTCGTTTTAAGTAATAAGTACGTTTTTGTTTAAGGACCGTCGTGGCGCAGAGGCGTAGCGTCTGCCTGTAAACGGTTTGTGATTCGGTTCCCACTCGGGGAAGATGGATTTTTCTATTTCCATTTTCTTCGCTCTGGAAACTAAACAAAGTGTGGCGTTGAGTTCCGCCACTCAGCACTCAATACCCCGAAAAACTGCAGAAAGCGGGGACGAAGAAAGCAGGGACTAAGGCAACGGAGTTTCTTAACACTAGGTTCGTGTGGTTCCTGCAATTCCCTCTGCCTACCCTGCCATGTGTGGGATAAAGCGTGAAGCTAAGAAAAAACAAAGAAGAAGCGTAGCGAAAGTTAGATTTTTTAAGTTGGCGTTTCAAATGTATATGAGGCACAGAGAACCCTAGATTACCTATGATTAAAACACTGAACTCCCTGCTCTAGGTCTCACTTTGAGACACTACTCTGTGGTAGTACTTAACACTGTACGTTTTCGCCATATTTAGGAATAAAATAAAAATAATTCAAAGTCATTCATCAGATTCTTAGTCATAAGCTGGCCGTTGTCCAACTAGAATGAAAACCTTAAAAGTTATTTATGTCCTCAAAATGATATCGAAAGACCCCAAAAAATCGCAAAAGACCTCAAAAGATCTAATAAAATTTATAAATAAACGCCTACCATAACGAATCCTACTTCCTCCACAACATTGTGAACAGTCTCTTACACTTTCTAGTTAATCGAATACTGTTTACAAGCATTCATTTATTATCATTAGTCGCCCGACTCTTGGAAAGCCATTTCTTTCCCTCTAATGAGATTTCTACGTATCTATAAAGTACATAGCATTTCGTATACAAGAAATGAGAATTTCTACAGTTGTTTACCAGTTGTTGGTGAAAGTCGACGGAATTGGATAAAAAACAATTTACTAATTTAATTTGCAACTTTTTTTAGTATTTGTTAGCATAGATTGAAATACCATTAGCATTTCAATCTATACAATTTTGTGGCAAATTATCAACGAGTTATAATAATGTACAGGTTTGCGCTTACTTTCATAAAACATTCTAATATGAATCAAGTATAATATTTGGAATTAATAAAAAAAAGAAGATAATATACGAAACTATTGGTATTTTTTTAGTAAGCGCTGAGATAAATATGCGTAAATTGTGACAAGCATCATCATGGCCTCTATTTAATTTATATTTCAATTGAAATTTTGTTTTCTTATCTTACCTCCGTGCAGTGACGGAGAAAGAATACAATTCACTGCCCCTTCCTCCCGTGGGTGTCGTAAGATGCGACTAAGGGATATCTGAGCGACCAACTGCTCATCTGGTGGTAGGATGTTAATCATCCGCCTGGTTTGTTACCACCGTACGCATGGTGAAAAACTCGTGAAGTGGCTATACAACCGCGTTTCGAGATCAGCCAGCGTACAACCAGTGCCTGAGCGAGCTATGTCGCATGGCAAAGCGTCGCTCACTTCACGTCTCTTTAAACGAGGCGTGAAGAGGCAACTTGCGGGCCGGCATGGCGAGGGTGACTAGTGCAGCTCATTTTTGTTGTCAGTACTAGTCGTCTTCGCGTTTGGACTCCACTTCCACTTACCATCAGGTGGAGTGGAGTCATATGCCTACCCGGATAATATATAAAAAAAAAACTTCTTACCAAAGCAACATATTGGTTGGTTGATTCGTTCTTCAGTTGGAATCGAACCCACAGTTGTCGCATTTATAGTATAACGCTTGTACTTCTGCACTAAGATGAACACAGTGGAATAATAAATTGCAGAAAATTACAATTATAAATCATATTAATAAAAATAGTGATTCAAAATTCTGTTCTAAATATACTTCCAGTTTGTAAGATCATGAAAATTGATGCATTACTAGGGTAAGGTAAGCCTTTCCGTACCTTTCAACGTAAATAAAAGGTAAAGATAAACGTTATTAAAGTAATATAAATGAGACTAGATTTACATTTTAGTTCACAATTATTATTTAAATCTGATTCACACTAAACCACAAAAGCGGTATTATTATTTAAAATTAAAACATGCTATTTGATATCGTCAAAGAAAGTTAAGACCTAATTATACGTCGTAACGATACAAATTTACCATCGATGGGTAATTTCATTCCCGTGAGACACTTTCTGTACAAACTCGCTTCATATTTATGAACGACGGTGTTCAGATAGTAGGAAATGGTTGTTAATACTGTAAAATATTAGGAATGACGAAAAATGTATTGAGGAGATGTTAGAAGATTTTTTTTTTATAGCTTCACGCTTTTATCCCTGCTATGGGGTAGGCAGAGGGAATTGCAGGAACCATATGAACCTAGTGTTAAGACACTACGTTGCTTAGTCCCTGCTTTCTTCGTCCCTGCTTTCCGCCTTACTCGAGGCATTGCGTGTTGAGTGGCGGAACTTGACGCCGCGCTTTGCCTTTTTGCCAGAACTAAGAAAATGGAAATACAAAAACCCATCTTCTCCGCGTGGGAATCGAACCTTCAAATCGTCGCGTTTATAGGCAGATATTTACGCCTCTGCACAACGATGGTCATGTTAGAAGATACAGGTTTAATTTTGAATTCGATATATAATAGTATGTATGCATTATTTTGTTTACACATTTCTGAGGACCGTCGTGGCGCAGAGGCGCAACGTCTGCCTGTAACGCGGTTAACACGACGGTTTCTGGGTTCGATCTCCAGTCGGGGAAGATGGATTTTTCTATTTCCATTTTCTTCGCTTTGGCAACTAAGGCAAAGCGCGGCGTTGAGTTCCGCCACTCAACACGCAATGCCTCGAAAACGGCGGAAAGTGGGGACAGAGTAAGCAGGGACTAAGTAACGGAGTGTCTTAACACTAGGTTCTAATAGTTCCTGCAGTTCCCTCTGCCTACCCTGCCATGTGCGGGATAAAGCGTGAAGCTAAAAAAAAAAAAATATTTTCTAGCTTTCGAAGACAAAGCGTGGCGTTGAGTTCCGTTATTCAACGTGACATTTCTACATTCTCTTCATATGTATTGACAAACAGAGTGTCTTACATTGGGTTTCTTCTGTCTATCTTGCTGATTACGATAAAAAAATATTTTTAAATGTAATGTGGCAAAAATATATGTAAAAAGAGAAATGAGGAATATGAGATTTAATTTTCAAAGAAGTATTTATTTATGTTTTCTGTAAAAGTACGGTGTTGAACTCTATAACATTAAACATAGTCTTAAATTCATATACAAAGCAGAAATAAAGCATATATCTAAAAATAATCTGTGCAACCATATACTACTTAAATAATCTGAAAATATTTATTTAAGTTTCACTGAGGACCGTCGTGGCGCAGAGGCGTAAGCGTATGCCTGTAAACGCGACGGTTTGTGGGTTCGATTCCCACAATGATGGAAGACAAATTTTTCTGTTTCCATTTTCTTCGTTCTGGCAACTAGGCAAAGCGCGGCGTTGAGTTCCGCCACTAAACACGCAATGCTTCAAGAAAAAAGGCGGAAAACGGCGACGGAGAAAGGAGGGACTGAGCGACGGAGTGTCTTGACACTAGGTTCGTATGGTTCCTGCAGTTCCCTCTGCCTATCCTGCAGTATGCGGGATAAAGCATGAAGCTAAAAAAAAAGGAAAAAAAAAAGTTTTACAATTTTTTAAAGTGTCCCATTTCTAATTTTCAGTAGCATAAACCATAGCAATATACCTAAATAACGAAACCAAAATAGATGGACATAACTGTAGAATGTAGGAGATGGGTTAGATAAAGTAAATGTTAGCAGTTTGCAGTTTGTGGCGAACTGTACGGCTCGCCCAAATGAAACTATTGTTGCATGGGTACTTATTGTCGTTTTCAAGAAAATCTCGCTTCATCTTTTGATTAAAGTATACTGTACATAATAAGAATAATATGATGCTGGTGGCCTGAGAGTTATTTAAGATGTGCTGTTATTTTTAAATATAATATATATTTATGAAAATGTGACGTAGCTTATATGGAAAATAATGCAGATTATCTAATTGGTGTAATTGTTTTCAAGATAAATATTTATTAATTCGATTTTACTTTCAACGACAATATGAAAAACCGATCATAGATCAAATTAAAATTTTTATTAATTTGGTAAAGCAAAAGTTTTACTTACTTACTCAAGTCTAGTTACCACAATTAACTTGGCCAAAAAATTTTGCTCAATTTTCGAAAAAATTTGCTTTCACCCTAGGGGTAGTCAAAGAGAATAGAGCGCCAAATGCTGCGGTCCCTGCATACCTCTATTGCCTCGTCCACTATCATTCGCCTTTTACATGCTCTCCGAGAAGTCCTCAAACTTTTACGTGACGTCCCGCCAATACCTTTGAAACTGTGAATCCAAAATTCGGCCGAGGTCACTTTACCTCTCTCTATATCTCTCTGACTTCTCCACTTCTTTCCTGCAATACAAAAGTTATACGTAAAGATATTCTTTTATACTATAGGTAGAAAAACCAGTACTATTGAATTATGAAATTCTAAAACACACTGGTCTTACCACAAATAGTTCCGTAGGAACTATTTTCCACGTACCACACTACTGTAGAATAGCCTACTTGCGACAGTGTTTCCAGATCGATAGGACATGGGTACCTTCAAAAAGCGCGTCTACCTCCACCTTAAAGGTCGGCAACGCTCTTGTAACACCTTTGCTATTATACAGGGCCATGGACGTCGGTGATCATTTACCTTCAGGTGACCCAACCGCTCGTTTGCCTTGTCCTTCCCATAAAAGAAAAATTGTGTGACAATTCGTAAGGCTTATAAATTACAAATTTCATTGATTCCACCATTGCGTCATGATGGCCTTATTTAATTGTATGTGTTCCTTTTACTGAAATGGAACTCATAACTGTATCTCCAGCAATTGTATGACTAAGAAAATATTTAATAAAATTATTTTTTATACGAGATGGCAAAAATTTTCCAGATTAAAGGGTCGACGAACTTTGAGTGGTCGGTCGCTTGGAGTTGGTACAACTAATGGACGAGTGCCGTATTTTTTAAACGGCACAATCAAATTGAAAGGAAATGTTCTGGCACTCTAGCAGATTAAACTCAATATTATTATAGGATGTCTCTAGATTTGTAATAATTATATGGAATGGACAATAAGACTTACATTGTGATCTTGTTATTTTAATAGATCTGTTTTTCTTTAATATGACGGGGCCATCTAAGACACTTCCTCACTTTTTAACAATTTTTCCAGTAATCTTGTGTTAAAAGGGTAGAAACCAACGGCCCGCTTCCTCTTGGTTGTGTTTGGAGGAATAAGTTAATGAAAACGCTTAAAAGGAGATATAGATATTGTAAACAATATTAATCAAATAAAACAGCGACACATCTTTAGTCTGTAATCGCGATAGTTGTGAGCACTTAGAACAGTGTATTCAGTTTGTATTTGACTTTTGGTAGAAAAATTGAGGCGTTGAACTCTAATGTCAATACAATACTCAATATCTTTAAAAAGTGGACAGAAAGTAAGGGAAGAAGTTTCCTAACACTAGATTCTAAAGATTTTTTTGATACATTTTTCTTTTACTGCTAAATTACTAAAATCTACCCATTTGATAATACTAAAATCTAATAAATCGAACTTTTTTCTAAGCAGCGCTTAAACACACATCTCAAACAGCGAGTCATGACCAATTCACAGTTGTGTAATATCAACTGCCATCAATATAACACGAAAAATAATAACAATCGGCTATTATTATTATACAAAACAGGAAAAAATATTCCCAAAGCTTTGACACTATCATATTGATGTTTCTTATTGAAGAAGCGTCTCTATATTATATAGACCAGGAGGATCCAACTATGGGTCTCCATCTCCCAAAGCTTATGCATATTGTCATACTATTTTATACTGAAAGTAAACAACTAATATTTTATATAGAAACTGTTGAGTTTATTGCAAGCTCATCTAAGAAAAAATCACTTTCGGACCGTTAATAGCCTTGCATTTGTTCAAAAGTGTATATTAATTTTATTTAAGCAAAGAATATATTTAATTAAATAAATTTGCAGTACAGTTATTTTAAAACTTTATCCCGCTCATAGCATAATAGGCAGAGGAACCGCAGGAACCGTGGAAACCCAGTGTAAAAACAGTCTATGCCTCGCTTTCCAACTTTCAAGGCATTGCATGTTGAGTGGCGGAACTCAACGTCACACGTTGTCTAGTAAACAGAGCGAATAAAATGAAAAAATGAAAAATTCATCCTCCGCAAGTGGATATTGAACCTTTGAGCTACGATGGTACCTTATTCCTATTTTTTTAGAATAAAATAATTTAGAATTAGATTTTTTTGTATAAAAACAAAAAAGAAACGATTGGCAAACCCTGTTAGAGGTATACAAAATCTTTCTGTGTGACCCAATCGGCACTTTTGTTTGGCAGATGTTACACGATCGAATATTAGAATGTATACGAAAAGTTACGGCAATTTTGCTGTTGAATCTTATATTTCAAAAGTGGTAGTTATTTTTTTTTATAGCTTCACGTTTTAGATACCTATTATTTATTGTTTTTTATAAAAACCCTATGTTATTGTATTACCAAATGGTATATGTATAAACACATTTGGTATAAAACAACATAGCTTTAGTTTAGTTTGGCGTATATAAGCGTAACAGTTGCGGATTCAATTCCGATTTAAGGATATCAATAATTTTATTTTCTTGCTGTATTAACAACAGTTAACATTCGTTTGGGTCAACACACAATTACTACTAAATTCAGAGGAAATCGAGAAAAAGAAAGCTTGAAAAAGAGTGTTTTAGCAATAGCTTATCTCATCCATCCTACCAACCATTACTGAAATAATAATAAGATTTGCTATTTTCGCATATTTTTCACATATTGCGTAACTTAACGCAACATTTGGTCTTACTAACTTACGTACAAAAACTCCTCATTTCCCAAATGGGCCTCGATCCCACGACTATTTTGTTCCCCTGCGCCTTGATGATGTCGATTCTTCTATTAAGTAAATAATTAAGCGGTATTTCAATGTTCACAAGCTAACGAAAATAATTGGTCTCGCTTAGTAAAATTGCTACCACTTTGTAAAGACATGAAAAGAGACAATTGACTTTCTTAATTAAACTTCACTTTTATTTATTATTTTGTGTTAAATAGAATTCCCCGCTTTCCCCTTTAAATGCTGCACGCAACACAACGAAATATGGAAATAAAATAACCCGAGTGGGAATCGAACTCAAAACCGGTGTGTCAATATTTATCTTATTAATATCACATTGTTGTTTATTTTTATTACAAATGTTTTGGTTATTAATAAAATTAGATTTTCGATATACATATTAGCATATTATCATAAGCTATTAATTATTAATCAGTATAAATCTACAAATAAGAAAATTTACCCAAATCAAAATATTATTTTGTTAAATTGACTTTAAAAAAAGCTTATTACTCCAAAAAAGCTTATTACTAAAATTAGTGTAATTTAGTACAATCTTAGACCAGCATTTATAAGATGTCACCAGAACATGGTCTCGCCATTAGACCACTCTAGGGACGGTCACCTTCATTGAATCGATGCCGTATCATGCTATGTATTATTCACAATCCTTTACCCTTTACTTTAGTTTACTTTAATGTTTATCTGATTTATGGAACAGATTAGTTTTCCCTTTTTAAGTGAGTTTTGAATTGTAATTGAATTTCAATTTTTGTTTGATGAAATGTATACGTATATATATGTATATTTTTCTTATGTATATATTTCTTCATATATACCTTCACCAGGAGGTATATATGAAGAAATATAGATTCATAATATATAGCTTCTATACACGTTGAATACCTACTTGATTTTGAATATATATTTTTTAATTGTGGTAAAAATAAAATGCGGCGATACAGTATATAGTAAAAAAAGGCATATACATATAGTTGTATATATATATATATATATATATATATATATATATATATATATATATATATATATATATATATATATATATATATATATATATATATATATATATATATATATATATATATATATATATATATATATATATATATATATATATATATATATATATATATATATATATATATATATATATATATATATATATATATATATATATATATATATATATATATATATATAAGAATCATCAAGAACCTATATGATGGATCCTCTTGCAGGGTTATGCACAAAGGACAACTATCGGAACCAATCACAGTGACGGCCGGAGTAAAACAGGGTTGTTTGCTGTCACCGCTGCTATTTCTGATTGTCTTGGACGATATAATGCGCCGGGTAACTGACAAGGGGGAACGAGGATTACCTTGGATGCTTGGCAAAGTCTTTGAAGATATAGATTTCGCTGATGATGTGTCTACTCGCTGATTCACGGAATAATCTACAGTCCAAAGTTCATGATCTGGCTGCTGCCGCCGCTAAAGAAGGCCTTCGTATCAATTGTGCAAAGACGAAGGATATGCGTCTAAATACCTCTGACACAGTGCCCATATTCGTGAATGGAGATGCCGTGGAACAAGTTAAACGGTTCACCTATCTGGGTAGCGTGGTTGATCCATCGGGGGGGGGCAGAGGCAGATGTAGAAGCTCGAATAAACAAAGCTCGAGCTGCATATGCTCAGTTAAAGCCCGTGTGGATCTCTACTGTTATCACACGGCGCACGAAGGTGAGAATTTTTAACTCCAACGTTAAGTCAGTCCTCCTGTACGGGTGCGAGACGTGGTTCGTCAAGAAACAAGTGACCAACAGGCTGCAGGTGTTTATTAATAAATGCCTACGCCGCATTCTGGGAATTTACTGGCCACAAACTATCTCCAACGTGAGGCTATGAGAGTTAACTGCTCAAGAACCTGTCTACAAAGAAATACTTGTGAGGAAATGGCGATGGATTGGGCATGTACTGCGTAGACCAGACAGCCACATAGCCAAGCAAGGCCTCAAATGGCAAGCGCAAGGCACAAGAAGACCTGGCCGCCCTTGCCTTACCTGGAGGCGCTCAGTTGAGAGAGAAGTTGCGTCAATTGGCCTCGATTGGAGCGAACTGGAGATTGCCGCACAAGATCGCCAGAAATGGAAATCCCTTCTGCGAGCCCTATGTCCCTGATGAGGGATAACAGGATCTCATCATCATCATCATCATCATCATATATATATATATATATATATATATATATATATATATATATATATATATATATATATATATATATATATATATATATATATATATATATATATATATATATATATATATATATATATATATATATATATATATATATATATATATATATATATATATATATATATATATATATATATATATATATATATATATATATATATATAACCGCTCAAATATCACAATTCATATAAGAATTACGATTTTGAACAACTTATAATAAAATGATAATAGAATTATCATTTTTGTGGGAATATTTGCTATCCTTATAATGAAATAATATTTTAAAATACATAATTAAGTTTGTATTCAAACTATATATAAAGAACGTTGAGTGTCAGAACAAAATGTTGCAATTCATGTAAATTATTGTGTAAACATATAGATATTCTCAAGTGGATATTAAATACTTGACTAGCACGTGTACAAATAAGTACTACCACATAGTAATAACGTATGTATATACAATCTTAAAGCACAATACCTGTATATGTATGCATATATACATATATATGTACATGTATATAGGTACTCACAAGAAATAGTCACGCTGCAACACTTAAGTGCCACTCTTATATGACTTAGAGCATTCACACTTTTTATTATCACTTTAAGAATTCTGTGTAGGTGTGAAATGTTATAATTTTTGCAGATATACGCTGTATAGGGGTAGGAGGTGTTTAAGCTCGGGCTAAGACAAGCTGTTTAATTTGACAGAATTAATTACGCGAGGACCGTCTTGGTGCAGAGGCGAAGCGTCTTCCTCTAAGCGTGAAGGTTTGTGGGTTCGATCCTCGTTCGGGGAAGTTTTTCCATTTCCATTTTATTCGATCTGGCAACCAGGCAAAGCAGGGCGTAGAGTTCCGCCAAATAACACGCAATGTCTCGAAAAAAGGTGGAAACTAGGGAACGGAGTGTCTCAACATTAGGTTCCTATGGTTCGATTGCTTTTGCCTATTTTGATATTTGCGGGATAAACCATTAAGTCATAAAATAAATAATTGCGCGCTTTGTTTTTTAACTAAGTAAGGAAAGTAATTCCACGAGTGGAAATCACGGTTACGACGATAATTAATTATGACTAAGTTGTATTGGGTGTAGTACAAGTAAGAGTATCGTCGTGATACTTCGAATTTCTAGCCTCTGGTGAATGTAATAATATTTCCAGGGTATATATTATTGCCGTTTTAATTTAAACAACAACGATGTATAAGGTGTAAATACAAAATACGACCCTTTCAGTGGTTCACTAACAACAAATTATTATGCAAATCTCATAATGTTATGATTTTGATGCTAACTTAGGATCGGTCAATCCTCCTTGGCTCGTTTCAAATATGTACTTTACTGTGTGTACTACATAAGTTGTTTGTCTCTTAACTAGTCAAGGTAAGTTGTGTAAGACTGACATTACTGACAATTTGACATAGCTTGATAATTCAAAAGAGTAATTTAAAAATATACAATGCAATGCCATAAGAAAGACCTTAAAATATATTCTTTATTATTTTATGTGGACTAACTTTTTCTAATTCTATTATAACATCACACTCTTGCTTTAAAAGCACTAACTTTATATGAACAATTCAAAAAGCTGAAATATACGGTTGGACTTATTATTTATGTCGTAATAAGAAAAGCTTGAAGTCTTGTTCTACTGTCAGTGCCTCGGTACTTTCTTGTTGTAGTTTAAGTTAAGAGCTGATGCGGAAATTATTTTTTATGTAAAGGTTTTTATTCAATAAAAATGTAAATCTACGTAGAACCTACCTCTAAGTTACTAAATAATCTATTTCTAAATGCTCATAAAGGAGCCTATCCTTGCCTGGATAAGTTATTGCATATTATTGCAATATATATCGATCTCCACTTCCGGAAAGTCGACTCACTATGTGTCTGTTGGCAAGCCTTTACGTCACGTTTTAGTGGTGAAGACGAATAACATAAGACCTATTTTTAAATTAATTAAAATCAATTATTGTTTTGTGATAACTAGATTTTACTAAAAATATTTTACTAATAAATCATATTTCTTAGCTCACGTATATACTTACCTCGCCAAATTAAACATATACATACTATGCATAGATTTTTATATTCTTATATTTTTTGCGTTTTAACAATTATATTACTTACTTAAGTATAAAAAGTTCGTTTTTTTATATGTAATAAAAAAATATATATTTGAAGTAACTTGTACCATACCCTAAAGCATAAAACTATACGGAGAGCTCTTTGGAGCGGAGAAATACAATTGTACTAAAACAAGTTGATATGAAACTAATTACAACATCTCATACATTACTCTCGCGACATTTTAACCTACTTTGAAGTGGAAGTATGTTATTATATTAAACTTTTCTTACTACTCTGAAGAAGAGGAAAGGGTGTTCAATTTTTTTACCATGCGTTATTTATTACGCGCTCTGTCCTACAATAGCAGGTTAAGTAAGTAAAAGTTAGTCTCAAGTCATATTGTTCATAACTTTTTTCTCAAATTTGATATATTTCGAGTAGAATGGGGGAATTAAACGTTGCATTTTTTATTCCCAGGAAAATGAACATAACTCTTTCTCCTAGATGAAATTATGCACAAAGCCAAATGAAAAGCCAACTTAAGACATTTATTTTTTCATTGACTAACTTTTTAAGTCTACAGACCTTAGAAGAACAGATAGAACAAACATCTAAATAAAAATATTCAAAAGATACCAAGAATTGAGAAATTATATAAAACAAAAAAAAAACTCATTACATTTTGAAGTCACCTTTAACTTAATTATATTACACGCTTAAGTTAACAATATAAGTTGTATTTAGTTAATTGTTAATTATGAAATCGACACGGAATCCTCGGTGCATGAATCCAAAACGCACTTGATGGATTAATTCTTATAATTATTAACATCTCTACAGGGTTCTTTTAGGGGACTGCTAAGGGAATCAAGATATTGGGCAGCCAATTTGTTTATTATTTGCTTTTTATATATCGACTACAGTAATTGTCTAATGAGATTCATGGCCATAAAAGGAGTGACATTAACATTCTTTGCAGATAATCTGTGATCACACTCATTGCATGGAAGCACTTTTCTAAAATAAATAAGAACTTGAGCTTGTTGAAATGTTGTATACCTCATCAAATAAATTAATTTATATATTTTTGATAAAGATTAAGGTCGTTTCTTTGTTAAATCTTAAACTATCTTAAAGTGATAAAAGAAGAGAATATTAAGATGGTACAACAGTTTGTAAACGAAACGAATGATTGACCAATCCGGTTGGTTAGTCCAAAAGATGATAACAATAAAAAATCTTAACAATAAAAAATTATTATTCTCCTTTGGTATCTGTGATTGTGGGCGATTTATTCCAGCTTTTTTTGCCAACAATAAACGTGGCAGACTAACTGACTAGTAATTTATAAAAAAGCTGACTGGATTATTCTAGACTAGATTACTTGGTAGACTAATCGATGTGAATGACTGAAAAATCTGGTAAATACTGAAGATTCCATTAAAAATCACATATCACTATAATGTTTCTATAATCAATCATTATATATATATATATATATATTTTTTTTAGCTTCACGCTTTATCCCGCACATGGCAGGGTAGGCAGAGGGAACTGCAGGAACCGTGGGAACCTAGTGTTAAGACACTCCGTTACCTAGTCCCTGCTACTCCGTCCCCACTTTCCGCCGTTTTCGAGGCATTGCGTGTTGAGTGGCGGAACTCAACGCCGCGCTTTGCCTTAGTTGCCAGAGCGAAGAAAATGGAAATAGAAAAATCCATCTTCCCCGACTGGGGATCGAACCCAGAAACCGTCGCGTCAGCAGCGTTACAGGCAGACGTTGCGCCTCTGCGCCACGACGGTCCTCAATCATTATATATATATATATATATATATATATATATATATATATATATATATATATATATATATATATATATATATATATATATATATATATATATATATATATATATATATATATATATATATATATATATATATATATATATATATATATATATATATATATATATATATATATATATATATATATATATATATATATATATATATATATATATATATATATATATATATATATATATATATATATATATATATATATATATATATATATATATATATATATATATATATATATATATATATATATATATATATATATATATATATATATATATATATAGTATTATGTCATTGCTTGGAAAATTAATACATGTTTTATCAAAAATAAGCTATTTCTGTAAACGATTAATAATTTCATATAGCTGGCCAAGTAAAACAAATTGGTCTTGTTACTTTGAAGTTGTACAAATCCCTACTAATAGAGCAAGCTCGATAATGACCCCTTCGGTTATTTGTCGTCGGTCCTATACAAGCATTGTTCTATGTAAAGCTGTAAATACATTAGGACTAACAAAACAATATATTATATATAGTGATGTACCGCGCTGGTTTGAGTTCTATTCCCACTCAAGAAAAAATAGCCACCTCCTTTATCTCGCATGTAGTAAGGTGGAAAGATAGAACCTAGTGTTAATATACTTTATTATTTTATGGGTCTATTCTATGTATATTTTGAGTATTGGCGTAGTTAAACGCCGTACAATTGCATGTAAATGCAAAATTAGTTTGATTTTGACATTCAACTTTTTTATTCCATTATCTTGTGTAGAGAGACGATTTGAAATTACCAAACCTAGAACTTAAAATAATATAACTTTTCAAAACATAGAAGTAAAAAAAATTTATGCTTAATAATAATGCAAGGTTGTAAGAAGTACTATAATGTTTAATTCTGAACAAAACAGTGATGCATAATTTGTATTTTTAGCTCTTAATATATTCAAAAGCATAATGCTTATTGTCTTTTTTTTAGCTTCACGCTTTTTCCCGCACATGGCAGGGTAGGCATAGGCAATTGCAGGGACCGTGGGAACCTAGTGTTAAGACACTCCGTTGCTGAATCCCTGCTTTCTCTGTCCTCACTTTCCGCCTTTTTCGAGGCATTGCGTGTTGAGTGGCGGAACTCAACGCCGCGCTTTGCCTAGTTTGCCAGAGCAAAGAAAATGGAAATAGAAAAATCCGTCTTCTCCGACTGGGGATCGAACCCAGAAACCGTCGAGTTACAGGCAGACGTTGCGCCCCTGCGCCACGACGGTCCTCAAATGCTTATTGATTTACAGATTATAGGTTGCTTATTTACAAGAAAAGAAAATTGAAAACAGCAAGGACTGTATAGTCAATTTTATATATTATTGAACAGAAAACACGCTGTATAAGGGTTATAGCTTATACTTTGTAGTGGTACAATTATATAAATCTCAAAAGTTTGTTTGTTTATTTCAAAAGCTAATCTCAGGAACTGCTGGCTGGAATAAAAAAAAGTGTTTAATAGTCTACTTAATAATAGGAGGCTATTTAAAGGCTATATAACGTCACACTATGACTAATATAAGTGCAGTTGTAATAGTACAAAAACATATACATATACAGATATATTTGTAAAATGAAACGATGACGGCGGCAAAGCTCTTATTTTTAGAGCTTAAAACTTAAGTGCTTCGATTGTTTGCCCCACTTTATAAGATTCGAGCATAAAAATTTTATTGAAAACTGGATTTTTGAAGCTTACTCTATATTCTTTGATAGAACAGGTTGATTTTTTTTTTTTATAAAAACGAATAAAATATAGGGAAAGTTTTTATATATATATATATATATATATATATATATATATATATATATATATATATATATATATATATATATATATATATATATATATATATATATATATATATATATATATATATATATATATATATATATATATATATATATATATATATATATATATATATATATATATATATATATATATATATATATATATAGTATGGCCATAAATACTGTTACTATTCAAAAAAAGAAAATATTACGTTTGAATTTGGAATCTGTCATTTTTATATGATTGCTTGATGTGTTTTCTTATTTTCGCGCCATTATATTGTTAAATATTTTGTTATATTAAAATGGAGTGGGGTGATAAAGAGAACCGAATCGCTGTGATTGCCTTACATAAAGTAGGTATGGAGAAAAGTGCAATTTTTAAAACCCTCCACCCGCTTGGTATTAGTCAAATGTTTGTTTACCGGGCTATTGATAGGTACAATGATACCTCCTCTGTTTGTGACAGAAAAAGATCTGGCCGTCCACGTACCGTTCGTGTGAAAAAGGTGATTAAAGCAGTTAGGGAAAGAATTCGAAGAAATCCTGTCCGTAAGCAAAAGATTTTATCTCGGGAGATGAAGATAGCTCCTAGAACCATGTCGCGTATATTAAAAGATGACTTAGGACTTGCAGCCTATAAGAGACGTACTGGTCACTTCTTAACTGATAATTTAAAGAAGAATAGGGTGGTAAAATCCAAACAACTACTTAAGCGGTACGCAAAGGGAGGTCACAAAAAAATTTTGTATACGGATGGGAAAATTTTTACAATTGAGCAGTATTTTAATAAACACAATGACCGTATTTATGCTGGAAGCTCTAAAGAAGCTTCGCAATTAGTAAACAGAGTACAACGTGGGCATTATCCCACTTCAGTGATGGTTTGGTGGGGTGTTAGCTATGAAGGGGTGACTGAGCCATATTTTTGTGAAAAAGGTATTAAAACGTCGGCACAAGTTTATCAAAATACCATTCTTGAGACGGTAGTTAAGTCTTTAACTAACACCATGTTCAATAACAAAGAATGATGCTTTCAACAAGACTCGGCACCGGGTCATAGAGCTCGATCCACCCAATCTTGGTTGAAAACTAACGTTCCGGACTTTATCAGCACTGAAAACTGGCCGTCGTCAAGTCCTGACCTAAATCCATTGGATTATGATTTATGGTCAGTTTTAGAGAGTAAGGCTTGCTCTAAACGCCATGATAATTTGGAGTCCCTAAAACGATCCATTCGGTTGGCAGTGAAGAATTTTCCTCTAGAAAGAGTTCGTGCTGCTATTGATAACTGGCCTCAACGTTTAAAAGACTGTATTGTAGCCAATGGGGACCACTTCGAATAAACATTGTATATTTTTAATAGTTATATATTGATGTATTAAACTAACTCACTATGAAAGGAATAAATGTTACGTATAAAAAAAAATCGTGCTTTTCTTTATAACAATATTTATGGCAAGACTAAGTATATATATATATATATGTATATGGAAAGAAATATAACAGAGTTTTAGTTACAAAGAAATATAACAGGTTTACGGTAATTTAAATATAATTGGTGCGTTATATTGGTTATATGGATATTATTTTGTTAAATAAAGATAATAATTTGAAATGTGTAGAAACTTTACAATGGCGGAAAATGAAATATAGCTTTAGTATTTGAAACATTAAATAATTATAAATTTTTAAATTAAATTTGACAAAAATTAGGTAAAATATTTTTTTAACTACACAATGTACAACGAGTGAGATGAAATCTCTGTTTCCACTTATTAGTTACGTCTAAATTCAAGGCACTGTGTTGAGTGACCCACTGTGGGTTCCTTGACATTATAAGTATAAGTAAATCATAATACTAATTATAATAACCATCTTAGATTTCTGTTTTAACGTATATTACGAATTCTACTAGCTAAGAAGAATTTTATTCAAAGTAAATTGAACCTTAAATATAATACTAAAAGGATAATATTTCTGCGCAAGAACTAAGTTAATTAGTAATAGGGTGCTATTCATCAGAACTGTTTACATAATAAATTATACACGCAACGGTAACAACATATTATGATATTGGACCAGGTGGGTTACCTTGAAGTATACCTCAGGTGTTTTGTTCCAAAGTTGATACAGAGTTAAGACACGCCCTTCTTAATGCAACCTTTTGGTAGTCAACACTTCACTATATTCTCCATTTGTACTACTTCACTGTATTCTCCACTCCATTTATAAATGAGAAAATTTGTGATAATTATTGATATAAATATAAATGTTTTAAGTGGAAAACAAACCCAAGACCATCAAGCACTCTAAAAATTTAATTAAAATGTTCTTTATCCAATTAAACCTTTTTTTATAGCTTCACGCTTTATCCTACACACAGTAGGGTTGGCAGAGGGAACTGCAGGAACCGTGCGAACCCATGTGTTAAGACACTCCGTTCCCCAAGTGATTTTGAGTCGTTAATTTACGTTGAAATATCAGTAAAAGCTAGGCGACAGGTTTTAAATGGGTGTAATAGTTAACTACATTTTTAAACAAACTACAAATTTAAAGTCACGCCAACATTTTATATTTTAAGTTTTTTAAACAACTTTAAAAATCTTTTAGTAAAAGTACTAAACGAAAAATAAATAATAGGAAAAAAAACAATCACCCAAGTTCTTTCTTTGTGTAAAATTGTCTTTAGTTTTACAAAGAAAATTGTAGATTCAAATTAAATATTATTAAAAAAGTTCGTCAGCTTCCTCCAGCTTGAGTGTACAACTTCCTGGGTGGATGTAAATTTTTAGAGTACCTACAAGGCAACTACGTTGAGTTTCTACGAAACGTGCCTCTTATATAACATCTTCAAATTTCTCTCACAGTAAGACTTTTCGTATTTTATGTGTTACTTAATTAATTTTTACCATTGATCTAACCTTTGTGTTTAATAAAATTCTTTTGCTATGAGTTTTACCATCGTGGCGCAAGAGCAAAGTGTCTGCCTGTAATCGTGATTGTTTGTGGGTTCCAATCCCGCTTAGGTAGAATGAATTATTTATATTAAGTTATATCAAAATATTTTTATGACATAGCATGTCTATATTGAGATATTTATAAATAGGCCTTATAATTTTATGAAATATTAATCTGCACTAACAAAAGGAAATGTTACTGAAATGAAACAACTAATGAAGTAAAGCGTTTGTAAATGGCAAAGTAGAGCGTTCGGTTTTTGACAGTGGAAAAAATTATTTCAATTTCCACATTCCAAAAAGACTTATTTCCGGAAATCTCAGTTAAATTCCGTCCCTCAACAATATCTTGAAATCGTAAAAAAAACGGACAATATAGTGTTTTGACACTATTCTCTCTATCTACTCTGCTACAGACCCATCTACCTGTATTTCATCTAAAAATACATATTTAGCCTATATTTTAACCAAATTCTTTTACAAAATTCCACAAGACTAACTTCCCACCATCCAATCACACCAACATTCATATCAGAATATTTATGATATTACCCGAATAAACTGGCCTCAGGCTGACATTTTCATACAAGATAGTTCATAAAGAGCTCATCTAGAGCCGTCTCTCGTCAAGACTGTTAGGAAATTAGCCCTCAGAAGCAGTTTACTTAAAGCTTTGAACGCGTATGATCGCCGTTCCGTAATAGAGTTCTGAGAAGTAATACAAGTAGTGTATACTATGGTGATATTTCCTTTGGTTTAGTGGTAAAGTATTTTATATCTAGTATATATTATATATTCTTATATTATATATTCTTTTACAACGTTTCGTTAATATCGGTGAAAATGGATTTTTCTATTTCCATTTTTTTTTGCTCTGGCAACTAGGCAAAGCGCGGAGTTGAGTTCCGCCACTCAACACGCAATGCCTCGAGGTTGCCCTGCAGCTTTTTCGAGGCATTGCGTGGACGGAGCGGACGGAGTCGGAGAAAGCAGGGATTAAGCAACGGGGTGTCGTAACACTAGGTTCCTAACACTGGTTTCGGCAGCCTAGGCTATATATATATATATATATATATATATATATATATATATATATATATATATATATATATATATATATATATATATATATATAATAAAATAATAGATATATATATATATATATATATATATATATATATATATATATATATATATATATATATATATATATATATATATATATATATATATATATATATATATATATATATATATATATATATATATATATATATATATATATATATATAAACTGTACTTATAAGACTTTCTGTAAAGCTTATACAAGTTTAAAACAAGGGATGTGGTTTAAAGAAGTGTGCGTACGTGCTTCGTCCTAACTTAACACGTCGAGCTAACGCCTAGAAAGGAGGACTTGTTTTATATGGATCATATTTTAAAATTTCAATTTAATTAGTATGAAAGCGTCGTTTTTAAATGAGAGAAATTACGTATCTCCAATTGTTAAATATCGAAAGTGAAAATTGGAATGATTTAACAGCAGGTTAACTTAATGCTTTTTTATTAATTTTTAGCTTTACACTTATATGTAGAGGGAACCGCAGGAACCATGGGAACTTAGTGTTAAGACACTCCGTTCCCCGCTTTCCTATATTCAACACGTTGCGTATTCAGTAGCGTAGCTCAGCGCCACACTTGCCTAATTGTAAGAGAAAAGAAAACAGAAATAATAATAACCTACCATCCCCGAGTGGGAATTGAACCCACAAACTGTCACGTTTACAGTCAGACACTACGCCTTTGAGCCACGACGGACCTCCCCATTAAATGCTTAAAAAAATACATTAGAAATCATATTCTGTCTGGAAACTTTTATTGCCAGTTCAGCTGTGTCCAGTGGTTCATAAAAATATTAACTTTAATTCCCTTGAGTGCTCAGCATCGCTACGATTGGATTGTCTCTTAAAAAACGAACGAATTCCGTACTTACATTACTTTGATTTTTACCGAT
Source organism: Dione vanillae (assembly GCA_037178615.1). Taxonomy (NCBI): domain Eukaryota; kingdom Metazoa; phylum Arthropoda; class Insecta; order Lepidoptera; family Nymphalidae; genus Dione; species Dione vanillae. The sequence continues at coordinate 1,028,047 of JAZFAU010000026.1, forward strand.
TATTTATTATTGAAATACATTTACAGTAACTTATATATATGAAGTTTCATTTAAAATAAGATTGGTTATAAAATAGTTACATTTATTTTAGTTGTTGTTTCTCTTTTTGTTTATGGCAATTTTTATTACTACTCTGGTCAAAGATTATAATCTTTGACCAGATTATAATCTTTATAATAATTATTATAAAGAACGATTATTACTTGTAAAATAACCTTTGGGTAGCGGAAATTTGTAAAAATCTCGCATCTTGTATAAAGCATATAAGGATTTCGTCGCAGCGTGATGAAGAAGATGGCTCGAGTAGTCAGAGCGCTCGCATGGTTCGCAAGAGCGCGCGGGTTCGAGTCCGGCTGCGTTCAAACTTTTTATGTTTTCTTTTAGTATTTTATCTATCCTCCGTGTGAATTAACACTTTAAAATCATAAAAATACTCTGGTCCTGACGTAATATTTTGTTATATAATCAATTATAATATATTTTTTATAGCTTCGCGCTTTTATCCCGCACATGGCAAGGTAGGCAGAGGGAACTGCAGGAACCTTGGAACCTAGTGTTATGACACTGCGTTGCTTAGTCCCTGCTTTCTCCGTCCCAACTTTCCGCCTTTTTCGAGGCAATGAGTGTGGAGTGGCGGAACTCATTGCCTAGTTTTCCAGAGCGAAGAAAATGGAAATAGAAAAATCCATCTTCCCCGAGTGGGGATCGAACCCACAAGCCATCACGTTTACAGGTCCTCAATATTTCAATAGCAAAAAATAATTTATGAGTTTCTGATTGTAAATTCAACGGTAGTGCGGTGTTTAAATAACGTTACAGGAAAATAAACAATTGTATGAAGGTAAAAGTGTGAAATAAGATTAATAATTTTGTATATATATATATATATATATATATATATATATATATATATATATATATATATATATATATATATATATATATATATATATATATATATATATATATATATATATATATATATATATATATATATATATATATATTGTAATAAATATATACCAAGTCAAAATAAATAAATGGACAGACATTATGTTTTTATATTTATCATTTTTGATACTTTTAGTTTTAATATTTTTTTATTAGAGAGTATGCATAAAAAACCATGTATATTATATATAAAATACCCCGAAATGCATCCAAACTCACAACTAACGTGTTTTACATTCAAAGTTAATTCCACTGCAAAATTATGGTCTTAATCTATTAAGTAAAAACCTATCGTATACACTCATTTGTCCTAAATTTTCTTTAAAAATACAAATTACATGTTAAAAGCTGTCATTACGCGAGATATTTTGCCAGCAAAATGTAAATATGAAACGGTTCGTCTACAAAAATCTCGTGATACGTTGAATTTGCATACATTTTAAATTCACATGTTGCATATTAGTAAGACGTGGGGATCAAAACGTGACGAAGTGAAGGCTTTAAAAATATAACACACTGTATATAGAATATGTCGGCGCTAGGCCAGGGTTTAGCTCTAAGGAGTTCATTTTTTATTATAAAATAACAGATAAATATCAATAAGTTTATTCTCTTGCGATAGATTGTCCAGAAAAAAGATGAACTCTACATAATTTAGTCCTTTTAATTTAACTAACCACTGACATTTACGTTTATTATTCAAGAACTATGTCATAGAGGACCGTTGTGGACGCAGAGGCACAACGTGTGCCTGTAACACGACGGTTTCTGGGTTCGATCCCCAGTCGGAGAAGATGGATTTTTCTATTTCCATTTTCTTCGCTCTGGCAAACTAGGCAAAACGCGGCTTGGAGGTCCGCCACGCAACACGCAATGCCTCGATAACGGCGGAAAGCGGGGACGGAAAAAAGCAGGGACTAAACAACGGAGTGTCTTACCACTAGGTTCCCACGGTCCCTGCAGTTCCCTCTCCCTACCCTGCCATGTGCGGGATAAAGCGTGAAGCTAAAAAAAATATTAATTATTTAATTTTTAATACCAATATTCATTATTTTCAATATATATAAATGCTTAACACAGTAATTTGCGCCCATAAATACCTATATGCCATATACATGCATTAATATAGATTTTATAACTAGGTAGTGTATTTATATGAAGGCATGGGTAGAGGGAAACGGAGAAATCCTGGAAATGTAGTGGTAAGGCACTCAGTCCCCCATTTTCTACCTTTTAAGGCTTTGCGTGTAAAGTTGAAACTTAACGCCGCGCTTTGCCTAGTTGCTAGAGCGAAAAAAATCGAAAGAAATAATCCATGCTCCCCAAATCCTCCCAAAATCAAACTCCCAAAACACTGTGTTTACAGGAATACGCTTCGTTTCTGCACTACGGCGGTTATTTGATATAAATCATATATTTTATATGAATTCAAGTGCATACGAGTATAGGTAAGACTGTCACGCGCAACCATTGCTGTGAGACGCGCTATAATTAGATAATACAACCACTCCTTAGTGTTATACTTCACCTTGTAAAATACATATTTTATTTCAGTTATGTTTTTGTTTGAAAATATTTATTATATTTAGATACCAGTAGTAATTAAATGATAATAAATAAAGACGTAAGCTGTATATTTCTGATGGATTCGAACAGAGATCCTCTGTAATTGTCGAAGATGACACAAATTACTTAAGAACAATATTTCAGAGTAATTTCCTTTCAATACGTACCGTTGCCTGTATATAACAGTCCCGATTGACATAGTTTCATCGCTTTTATAGTTATTATCATCTAAGAATACCCTCTTCCTGCAAGAGATTACAAATTATAAATTATTTGCAGAGATATTGCTTGGCGAATTGAATTGAGCTCAACTGGCACGCTCAAACGCCATAAATAAAGAGAAGAAGAAGATTATATAAGATTTTTTTATATAAGAGAATATTAAGATACCGAAAACCGAAAAGGTGAAATATTTCTGTTTCTTCTGCGGCCTCGCTAAGCGGAAATATTTTTCGTATAAAACTAAAGATGAACTGTATGTAGGTACTTTCACTTTATACTAATATAAACTTAAGCTTTGTACTTTTTTTTTAATCTTCACTCTTTATCCCGCACATGGCAGGGTAGGCAGAGGGAACCGCAGTAATCGTGGGAACCTAGTGTTAAGACATTCCGTTACTTATTCCCTAGTTTTCTCTGTCTCCACTTTCCGCCTTTTTCGAGGCATTGCGTCTTGAGTGGCGGAACTCAACGCCGCGCTTTGCCTAGTTTGCGAGAGCGAAGAAAATGGAAATAAAAAAGTCCATCTTCTCCGACTGGGGATCGAACCCAGAAACCGTCGCGTTACAGGCAAACGTTGCGCCTCTACGCCACGACGGTTCTACGTTTATTCCTCCAAAAAATATTTAAATTTAACATTTCTGGTTGCTTATTGAATTGACTAATGTCTAAGAAAAATTGACTTTTCCTGTGATTTAAGCAATATTAATTTCAGATCGCTTCTTTCACGTGTTTAAGGGAAAATTCTTTTGTTAGACATACAGACAGAATTTAGGGGTTCAATTTTTTTATTGAGTTAAAGAGCCCCCTACATTCTAAAAATTGAGAAAATAATTTGTTATGATCAATATCAATTCTATACTATCTATTAATTGTAAAGAAAATGATTATTAGAAAATAGATTAAATGGAAAAATTCAAAAACAAATCCTTTTAATTCAATTATATATCATAAATCCTGAAAATTAATTAAAAATTCTGAAATTTGGAAAATTGAAAAAAGCTGATGTTTTACAAGTTGCTAGACTGGATTTTAAGATACTGGTTTTCAAACCGTAATAGCTGCATCGAAAGCACATACGTTTTGGAGATACGATGACACGATGAAACACACAGAAATTAACGTCAGTCATAATATAACACATTTTTTTTCCTTTCGTGTTAAATAAGAGCCAAATATCAGTTAATATATTAAGATAAAAAATGTTGCCTCAAAAATCTTAATTCTACTTTATACAATAACTAGTCTACAATTTAACACAATTCTATGAAATCTTGACAATACAAATGTAGATGCTAACAAACGAAGCCAAGGGACCGTGCTTTTACAACGTGTCTGTAGAAAGAGATTTCGGTAACAAATTGAGGTCGGGAGCGACGCGTGAAGATGTCATACCGTTTCTATTTAATTTTAATTACTAGCAGGGCTGCTAAGTTGTATGTTAAGGTGTCATAATATATATATATATATATATATATATATATATATATATATATATATATATATATATATATATATATATATATATATATATATATATATATATATATATATATATATATATATATATATATTATATATATATATATATATATATATATATATATATATATATATATATATATATATATATATATATATATATATATATATATATATATATATATATATATATATATATATATATATATATATATATATATATATATATATATATATATATATATATATATATATATATATATATATATATATATATATATATATATATATATATATATATATATATATATATATATATATATATATATATATATATATAAAGATTCCTTCTATTAACACCAATTATTCTCTGCAAGACGATAAGGTAAAAGGCGTAAAAAACATAACTAAATTTCAAATACAGAAATAAAAACACATATACTATAGTACGAATATAGCAACACTACCCACGATCGATAAATATAGACCAATCATCATAACCTAACTTGGCAACCCTAAACAACCCTTAAAACCGGACCCGAGCTCTATATAAATATGAAACGGGACATCCAACTAGATATCCGGCGAGATTAAAATTGCGTAGTAAAAGACAAATTTGACATAATTCCAAGGGATAATGAGGCAATAGAGGGAATAAAGTTAACTTTATTATCTTGGTTAAGTTTTGTTGGTTATGTTCTTATAATGTATATGGCTTTATACTGGAATTGTATAAGGAAGTTATAATTAGTAAACGTTAAGACGTTGCGTGTTGAGCATAATTTTATGTTGCACTTTTTATTAGAGCAAAAATAAAAATAATTGAGGACCGTCGTGGCGCAGAGGCGTAAGCGTCTGCCTGTAAACGCGACGGTTTGAGATTTCGATTCCCACTCGGAGAAGATGGATTTTTCTATTTCCGTTTTCTTCGCTCTGGAAACAAGGCAAAGCGCGGCGTTGAGTTCTGCCACTCAACATGCAATGCCTCGAATAAGGCGAAAAGCGGGGACGGAGAAAGCAGGGACTAGGCAACGGAGTGTCTTAACACTAGGTTCATATAGTTCCTGCAGTTCCCTCTGCCTACCCTGCATTATGCGGGATAAAAACGTGAAGCTATAAAAAATAATTAAAATAATTCTTTCTTGACAAGTGAGCATTGAACCCACGACCTTCGCGTATATACTCAGATGCGTATTATTTTTATATTCTAGTTATAGGGGCTAGTAGTAACCGAATGGCGAAAACTGGAGATGCCTTATGGCGTATCAGCGGAGGGCCTGCGACCAGCAATGGACTGCTAAAGGCTAATGTGAACTCTTCGCTCTAATAATAAAAAGAATCGCTATTTTACCAATAAAGCTGCGCCTTGTACATCTCTTGCACATGTTAAAGTGCAAATCAAAGAATATAATAATAACTATTACTCAATTCAATAGTTACATATAATATATCCTATTTTATACGTAAACCTAAATAAATAGATCGTGAAAAGTATAACATCAATCAAATCGGTTTGGAATGATATAGAGCATGTTAACTGATTCATTCGTCTTAATATGTCTAGTATGAAATTCCTATATCATTTTTTTTTGAGGTTATAGACAAGGTTTATGAAGTCATCGTGATTTAGTAGTACAAACTTGACCTGTTAAACGTAATAGAAGTTGGTTCGATTACAAGTTTAAGTAATTACTGTTACTTAAATGCGCCTAGGAATCTGCTTGTAAACGAGACGATTTGTGGATTTAATACTAGCAATATCTCTAAAGGCGAGGAAAATTTCTTAAGGCAAGGCTCCTTCTGTCTACTTAAGTATATGCGGCATAAAGTGTGAAGCTATAAAAAATATAAAAATAACACGCAATTCAGATATTTGGCGAAAAAAGTATTCTAGGTCTTTTTTGCCTCGTGAACGGACGTATAAGCTTAAAATATTGACGAGGTTCACAGGACACTTGTTTTTTATAAAATAAACACAATAAAAAAATATTTTAACTTTAATATTCGCCGTAATTTTATCGTTAACTGGATTTTATTCATTTACTGTCCATATATGTGATTTCTTTTATATTTTAGATGACCAAAGTTAATGTTTTATTTACTGCTAGATTTAGCTGCAGAGCTGAGAGACTAGAAAGATAGATTTAGTGGAAAAATTGTAATTTAAGAACAGGATTTTCTTTTGAATTGCAATCATAAAAATAATTATAGTGACAAAACACTCCTTTTTATGACGTTGAGACACTAGTTTCGTTTACAAAGCATTTAATCGACACCTTGATATTTCTGTATTTCAACCGAAATTAGCTTATATGTATTTATTTCAATCATTAAAATTCTTATTTTTATATACAATTGGTATAAATGAGTTGCAATATTTTCGTACTTCATCATAGTTTCGTTCATGAAAGCAACAAATAAAAGGCTAAGACTTTTCCAACTGATTTATGCCGCGGCACATTTAACAATTGATTCAGATGCAAATTTTACTCAAACCTGCGCAGTCATAGACCGAGCTGAATATTCCAACGAAAACTTGGCATTCAATGCGAAAAAAGACAAAAGAAACATCCAGCTTTTGAGTCCAAGTTTATTTTAGAAAAGATAAAATCTAGATCATTTTGTTTAATTATATGTACTCAGTTCCCCATTTCAGTGATCTCGTGCGAGAAAGTTGTTAGGGTAACTTTTAAAAATTCCCACGTTATTTGAAGTAATTTATTGGAATTTTGTTTTAGCAAAAGTTGATTTCGTAGGCAAATGAAATGTAGGCAGAAAAAATCGTGAAATCGTAGGCAGAAGGAGTTAGTGTTAAGACACTATTTTATTTTATTTTTAATTTTATTTTATTTTAGGGAAACAAACAATAAGATAAACTTATGAGATATAAATATACAAAATTACATATATCAGCTACTATTCCCCACCTTCCACCTTTAGAGGCATTGAGTGTTGAGCGGTGAAACTCAACGCCGCACGTTGTCTTGTGGCTAGGACAAAATTAAAATAAATAGTTCTCCCCAAGTGGGAATTGAACAATAAAAATTACTTTTTGTTGCAACTAAGAAAACGTGGCGTTGAGTTCCGCCACTCCATACTTACACAAAACTCATAATGTCTTGAAAGGTGGAAAGCGGGGAACGGAGTGTCTTAACACTGGCTTCCCACCGTTCCTGAGGTTCCCTACGCCAACTTTTCTACAAGGGCTTAGGCACAATTTGTTTTATTAACTATACAGATAGATATATAAAATATAGGTAATTATTGGTTGTAAATTCAAAAGTATATAATAACACAAAAATAATACTTTCCAAATGATAGCAAATTTGACTTTAAGCATTTCGAAATCAACTGCAAATATAACTTTCACAAATTCATAAACACATACTAACAATCGCATGCAATTATTTCATACAATACTCCCATTCTTACCCCTTCTCCATTTTTTATATAATACTGGAATAACTTTTTTTTTAGCTTCACGCTTTATCCCGCACATGGCAGGGTAGGCAGAGGGAACTGCAGGAACCATAAGAACCTAGTGTTAAGACACTCCGTTACTTAGTCCCTGCTTACTCCGTCCCCACTTTCCGCCGTTTTCGAGGCATTGCGTGTTGAGTGGCGGAACTCAACGCCGCGCTTTGCCTTAGATGCCAGAGCGAAGAAAAAGGGAAATAAAGAAATCCATCTTCTCCGACTGGGGATCGAACCCAGAAACCGTCACGTTACAGGCAGACGTTGCGCTTCTGCGCCACGACGGTCATTTTCATATATAACAAATGGCCGAGGAACGGAAGCATAGAGAGGAGAGACATAAATGTTTTTGACATTTATTTGGACTTATTCATCAAAATAGACAAATACCAGTACTTGCTAACTAATAAATAAACACAATTACAAAAGAGCGTGTCACTTGAAAAAACACTCGCGTTAGACTCAACGGGATCTGTCAATGTATAATTAATACATGCAGTCCGTGTGAAATGGGCACCGTGAATATAATGTGTGAAACTCATCAATACCCACCGACACGACTCGACGTGGCGGATTTATTTCGAAACGACCAACAATTTCACTTCTGTCCAATTTTTGCCGAGAAATGGACTGTATTTGGGCTGTTTTCGGATTTAAAGTGTTTTTTTTATTAGTGTACCCAACTTTTTATTATGAGATTTCTAAAATACGATTATTAGGAATTGATTAACGAATCGATTACATAATTAAAATTGTGTGGAAAGTGATGATTCAGTGATTTTTTTACACACCTATAGAAAAGCCGTAAGATTTAGGTAACATTTTGATACAAGATTACCTGTTCTATCTATATATATGGATAAATATTTATTATGCTTACTATTACATTTTTTTTAAAATTACGTTAGTTAGCTAAGTTGAGGACCGTCGTGACGCAGAGGCATAGCAGACGGTTGGTGGGTTCGATTCCCACTAGGAAATGATGGATTTTTCCATTTCCATTTTCTTCGCTCTGGCAACTAGGCAAAGCGCGGCATTGAATTCCGCCACCTAACATGCAATGCATCGAAAGAAGGCGGAAGCCAGGGACAGAGAAAGCAGGGACAAAGCAACGGAGAGTCTTAGCACTAGGTTCTTATGGTCCTTGCAGTTCCCTTTGCCTACCCTGCCATGTGCGGGGCATAAAGCGTGAAGTAATCTATCTTAAATGAATAATTTTATATAGTGTTCATAAATACCCAAAATAACTCTGACCGATAGTACAGTAGGTTTCATCAACCGAAACGTGATAGCCTGAAGCCTTTCTAATAAACACAATCTATATTATAGATTATAAAATAAAAAATCTATATTATTTTTACTACCAGTAAAATTACCATCTATAATATATAAAAATGTTTTAATTAAATTTTTTTTTAGCTTCACGCTTTATCCCGCACATGGTAGGGTAGGCAGAAACCATAGGAACCTAGTATTAAGACATTCCATTGCTTGTCCCTGCTTTCTCCATCCCCGCTCTCCGCCATTTTCGAAGCATTACGTGTTGAGTGGCGGAACTCAACGCCGCGCTTTGCCTACATTTAATCTTTATTATCAAATTTTTATCTTTTATGAAATAAAGCTGGATTGGTTGGCAAAAACGATGAGAGAAACTCATTTTTGTATCTTTCTTCTTTCCAATTGACAAATTTTCGTTATAATATACTGCTAAGTAAAATATACTGCATATGCAATAAAATTTGTATTTATATGTTTCAAGTAAGGTATCTCCATTAAAAAAGCCTGATTTATTTTTGTTATTTTTTTACATTAAAATATGTTTTTTATCAAGATTTGTATGTTTCTAAAATTCTAAAAATTTTAAATTAATACCTCATCGGAGAAGAGCCGGCGCAAGAAACTCTTCTTTTTTTTATTTTTTCAATTATTTGAGACAAGAGCTGCAAGTTGACAAGTTCAAGTACAAATATCATATGAATAACCGATTTTTGTATATACTGTTTTGCCTCAAGACTTAGAAATAACTTGAGTATATTCAGGCCTAAAACAAATTAAAATTATATTTTAAAGTAAGAATCAAATAAAATAAAAAAAATTATTTGAATTGAAATAATTTATTATTGTATGTAACAAAGAGTAAACAAAGATAACCTACTGGTAAGATAATTGGTTCTCCACGTACATGTGACGTAACTAAACGCCGTGCTGACCAGTATGATAAAATAACAATATTCATTTACCCATATTAAAATTAAATGCCAAAATATATTTATATTTTTACAAAAATATTTAAAAAAATCAACATAAAAACGTTTTTAGTAAAATTTTCAATGAGGCTCAGCTGTTTTTAAAATTATTTAAGTGCCGCTCTAGTTTTACTCTCGTGTACATTTATACACACGCTTATTTGATGCTAGCTAGTCGTTACTTTTTACAATGTGTTCGTAGTATATTGTTTTAATAAATTTTCTTTTCTTTATAAATTAGGCAAAATTTCAATTAAAAATACATATTATATACTCAATAACAAAACTTGAGGACAGAAAACATCCTGCCACAGATAGACACACACACGCACACACACACGCACACATACACACACATACACACACACACGCACACGCACACACACACACACACATACACGCACACACACATACTCACACATACACACACGCACGTATCTTCACGCTCTATCCCTAGCGGGGTAGTCAGAGAGAACGGTGCGCCAAACGCTGCGATATATGTATAACTAAATATAATTTTATACATATACACGGTTAATATATTTTAAACAATTTATATGTATTATACATTTTTAATAATAACATGATTTTTTTTTTTCTTTTTTTTTTAGCTTCACGCTTTATCCCGCACATGGCAGGGTAGGTAGAGGGAACTGCAGGAACCATTTGAACCTAGTGTTAAGACACTCCGTTGTTTAGTTCCTGCTTTCTCCGTCCCCACTTTCCGCCTTTTTCGACAATAACATGTATTATGTCAAATTCTAGACAATACTAACTATATTTGCATTAAACTTGACATGTATTCTGAGCATTTTTTGCCGTTTATATGTTCTGAATATATTAAAACACTGGTTTAACACTTTCCTTAATATTTCTAGAGTAATAAATTTAGAATAGAAACAATATACTGTACAAAAGCCAGAAGTGCTTAGTGTATTTTAAGGAAAGTCATGTATACCTTCTATTTCCAGCGTATATCAGAAATTCTGTGTAATCGCATTAAATGACATAAATCACTTAAGCATATTCCAGAGTAGTATCTTCCAATATGTTGCCTACATACAATCATCATCTTTTAAGTCCCTCTTTTTAAATAAGGTTCTTTACTATATATAACTTACTCGTTGTTTACTTCACGATATTAGTTAAATCAATGATTATAATGGACCGAGGACCATCGTGGCGCAGAGGTGTAGCGTCTGCGTGTAAACGCGACGGTTTGTGGGTTCGATTCCCACTCGGGGAAGATGGATTTTTCTATTTCCATTTTCTTCGCTCTGGAAACTAGGCAACGCGAAGCGTTGAGTTCCGCCACTCAACACGCAATGCCTCGAAAACGGCGGAAAGCGGGGACGGAGAAAGCAGGGACTAAGCAACGGAGTGTCTTAACACTAGGTTCGTATGGTTCCTGCAGTTCCCTCTGCCTATCCTGCCATGTGTGGGATAAAGCGTGAAGCTAAAAAAAAGAAAAAAAATGATTATAATGAGAATCAGTATAATATTAATATTTCATATTTAAAACATATGACCTCTTATTCTATGATCTTGTTTGGTAGCTGGGAATGCAAGCGGCACGGGTTTGAGTCCCAATTCAAAAGCATTCAAACTTTTCATATGTACTAATTTTTTCTACTTCAGTTATATTAAAATAAGACGGCAACCCCAAAATATTGTTGCCAGTATGAAAAAACTCGGAAATCTCAAAGTATAATCAACGCGCAATTTTTACCAATTTAACGTTTAAATTTCATAAAGGAGATTTATTGGACCAACTATAAGGACAAGGACGTAAAAGTTTTGACAGGCCATTCGTCTAAATTAGCTCGGTCGTGTAAAAACCGTGCGTATGTACGTATAAATTGTCCTAAAACGATTTTTTTTTATATTATCCGGGTAAGCATATGACTCCACTCCACCTGATGGTAAGTGGAAGTGGAGTCCAAACGCGAAGACGACTAGTACTGACAACAAAAATGAGCTGCACTAGTCACCCTCGCCATGCCGGCCCGCAAGATGCCTCTTCACGCCTCGTTTAAAGATTCGTGAAGTGAGCGACGCTTTGCCATGCGACATAGCTCGCTCAGGCACTGGTTGTACGCTGGCTAATCTCGAAACGCGGTTGTATAGCCACTTCACGAGTTTTTCACCATGCGTACGGTGGTAACAAATCAGGCGGATGATTAACATCCTACCACCAGATGAGCAGTTGGTCGCTCAGATATCCCTAAGTCGCCTCTTACGACACCCATGGGAGGAAGGGACAGTGAATTGTATTTTTTCTCCGTCACTGCACGGACAATTTTCAACAATTCAAATTTTGAAGTTTTACGATAAACGCATGCGCTGCATTCTCAGACTAATACTTTCTGTTCTTTATTTTATGCCCACAAAATAATACATCAAACGTAGTTAGACCGAAAACAAAATACTTAAAATAAATAACTTCAGAGTAGACGGAACGGACACCAGTGTTAAAACAAAATAAAATTGTATAGTTTTTAAATGACACTACATACTGTTGGTCTGTACCCTTTTTAACTTACAATATTTTTAGTTTTTTTCATCAATACTTATTATTATACCTTTAGCTTCACGCTTTATCCCGCAAATGGCAGGGTAGGCAGAGTTAACTGCAGGTATCATAAGAACCTAGTGTTAAGACACTCCGTTGCTTAGTCCCTGCTTTCTCCGTCCCCGCTTTCCGCCGTTTTCGAGGCATTGCGTGTTGAGTGGCGGAACTAAACGCCGCACTTTGCCTTAGATGGCAGAGCGAAGAAAATGGAAATAGAAAAATCTATCTTCTCCGACTGGGGATCAAACCCAGTAACCGTCGCGTTACAGGCAGACGTTGCGCCTCTGCGCCACGACGGTTATACCTTTAATTGGTAATAAACATATACATCTCACAATCGTTTTGTTATATGTATACAGAGAGTCTTAATGCTGGCATTTTAATTTTTAAAATTTTTTCCTAACATGTTAAGATTCTCCTTCTATTATATCTTGAGCGGCGGAACTCAACGCCGCTCTGTGGGTACCAGAAGTAAGAAATTGAATAATTCATTTTCTACAAGTATGAAACGATCTTATATTATTATTTTTTTTTAGCTTCACGCTTTATCCCGCACATGGCAGGGTAAGGGAACTGCAGGGACAGTGGGAACCTAGTGTTAAGACATTCCATTGCTTAGTCCCTGCTTTCTCCGTCCCCGCTTTCCGCCGTTTTCGAGACATCGCGTGCTGAGTGGCGGAAAAATTATTCAATATAAATATTATCAAAAATTACTTATTATAAGATTTTACAATAACTAGAAAACGCTACGTCAATGTAACAAAAATCGATATTGCTCGATAGAAATCGATTGTTAGTACGATCGAATGATTGTGGAAGAAAAAGCGAAGCAAAAGAGTGTAGGTCGAAGTACGGACATAGAAAAAAAGTAACTTATAAAATATAGGAATTCCCCCTAAATGAGTTTGAATCCACGACAAGTTACTCATAAATCGTGACTGGGCTTAATTATCATCATATTAATTATTACATTGTTTTCTATGTCTGTAGTTTGGCCAATTGTTGGAATTAATAATAATTTTAGCATCAGTTTTGGCATTCAGTCTTATGGATGTAATAACATATATATATATATATATATATATATATATATATATATATATATATATATATATATATATATATATATATATATATATATATATATATATATATATATATATATATATATATATATATATATATATATATATATATATATATATATATATATATATATATATATATATATATATATATATATATATATATATATATATATATATATATATATATATATATATATATATATATATATATATATATATATATATATATATATATATATATATATATATATATATATATATATATATATATATATATATATATATATATATATATATATATATATATATATATATATATATATATATATAAATATATATATATATATATATATATATATATATATATATATATATATATATATATATATAAACGCCGGAAAGTGGGGACGGAGTAAGCAGGGACTAAGTTCTCCTATCATCGTCCTATCCTTAACAAAATCACTCAAATAGGAATTAGCAATTCTTATTTTCATTCAATTCCTTGTTCCTATTGTGCAATTTAATAATATTCATATCAATAAATAATCTATCGAGAAAAAGACTTTGTCACGTAAAAACCGACTTTACAGGCAACCATTTTTTTGTATGTTGTATTATAAATTGTAATCGATGACCTCAATTATGAGGCAAAACGGGTTCTAAAATGTTTATTAATGGCACGATCGCTACAATTGTGCCTTCAATTTTAATAATATGTAATTTATGTATAATTTGAACTGAGGGAAAATATATATAATTATGTAAATATCTCCTCTAAGTCATGATGACGCTGAGCAGTAAATGATCTGTTTATAAACCGAATTAAATTCAATTCTTATGCAAAGGAATCTATCTAGTTATTTTATTTCTAGTATGATAGCTAAGCGCATTTATGGCTTAATATACCATTGAATTTGTTAATGAAATCAAAGTATTAAAAATACATATAAACTGATTAATAGAGTTATTTGTAGAAACAACTTATATGCGATAATTAATATTTTATATAAAAATATATAAGTTAAGAATAATCTTACATGTCAAAGACTATACTAAAACAACTAATACCCTACTAAAACAATGAAATTATGTAAATCGAGGATGTTTCATGTAGACAATTCGAGACAACAGCAGAAAAAGAAAATATTGTTCTTAAGTGATTTATATCATTTTAATACATTTAAGTAAAATCTTTGTTGGAAAACTGTCGTAACATATGGTCGAAACACATTTCGAAGTTATTATTTAAATCTAAAGGAGAAGAAACTATTTAGGATTCCATGGATTCACCGTACGGGGCCCATCGTGTTGTAGGAAGAGGAGCTCCGAGCAGCGTTTGAGATTTGCGACCGAAGTGGAAGTTAGGGTATTAGCTTTGTGTATTGTAAAAGCTGTTAATTTCCAAATACAGAAATTAATAGATTATAATAGGTTGATTGGCTTAACTACGGAAGTTCTGGGTGAAGTTTACGTAAAAAGCTTGAGGACTCCCCGGAGAGCATGTATGAAGAGGCTAATGACAGTGAATAAGGCGGTAGAGGTATACAGGGACCGCAGCGTTCCCTTCTCTCCGACTACCCCGCTAGGAATAAAGCGTGAAGCTTTGTATGTATGTATGTAATAAATAAAAACGAATAACTAAAATGATTATTAACATATTTTGTATATTCGTTATACAATCTAATGTAAAACTAACATCATACCTTGAAATATATCAATTTCCTATATATTTTGAAAACTAAATTCAACCTAAAAATAAAACAAAGTACCACACATTCGGCAAATTACTAACTAAAGTAAATTCATGTGATAGAATTTCTTCTATTTTCTCGTATTTCACATAGTTAGGCGTATTCCTTAGTGTGCGATAAGAATTATTTAGGGCAGCCAATTCTGGTGGACGAGGGTTGATCACGTGTGTTACGAATACCTGCATATTTGTAGCTAATCTTGGGACGTTTAGTTTATTTTAGTCTTTTGTTTTTTGCTATTCATTTAGTATAAAAATAAACATATTTTTTTATTATTACTGAAGTAGGCAATAGCTCTATGATGGTACTGTAAGTCTGGTGGTTGTAGGTTCGTAAAATTGAACAATTCTTATTTTTATAGCTTCACGCTTTATCTCACTCGTAGCTGGGAAGTTAAAAGGAACCGCAGGAACCGTGGGTACGTACTGTTAAAACACTACTTTCCTCGCTTTCGACCTTTTAGACGCATTGCATGTTGAGTAGCGGAACTCAATTACGCTTTGCTTAGTGAAGATAAAGCTTGGACAAAGTGAAGAAAATGGAAATTGGAAATCCACCAGATGAGTAACTTTTTAAATTTCATTTCCTTTGATCCATCTTCACTAAGTGGGAATCGAACCTACTAATTTTCGCTTATTCAGACAGACACTGGGCCTCTGCGATACGACGGTCCAATTTTTCGTTCAAAATTTCGTTTGTGTGAAATTTATTATTGTGAAACGTAATCGAGGTAGTCGTAGCACAGCATCTAACACCACTCTAAGGAATGTTCTTTTTTTAATGTTTAAATTTTCCTCACTCTTCTAATAAGACAGTGCGGTGTTGAGCTCCGCCACTCAACGCACATTGTATTGAGTTAAAGCGTAATTTTACTTATACAACTTTATTATGTATACAGCGTGAAGCAAATTAGAAATAAGAATACTTTTTTCTTTTTCGCTGTATAAGACAGATTTACGTTAAATATGGCTTAACAAAATGCCAAGATATCGGTGCCGATGACCGGTCTAAGTAAAGATTTATTTATACGGTATATATAAGCATCGTGTGTCTTTATTTTTTCTGGAACCTTTGTTATATGTTTTGTCTTATACATAAGATTTAACAGCTAATAGAAATAAAATATTTCTTCTACATAAAAAAGAATTATATTTTTTTTTTTTAGCTTCACGCTTTATCCCGCACATCGCAGGGTAGGCAGAGGGAACTGCAGGAACCATAAGAACTTAGTGTTAAGACACTCCGTTACTTAGTCCCTGCTTACTCCGTCCCCACTTTCCGGCGTTTATATATATATATATATATATATATATATATATATATATATATATATATATATATATATATATATATATATATATATATATATATATATATATATATATATATATATATTATATATATATATATATATATATATATATATTTATATATATATATATATATATATATATATATATATATATATATATATATATATATATATATATATATATATATATATATATATATATATATAATATATATATATATATATATATATATATATATATATATATATATATATATATATATATATATATATATATATATATATAAACGCCGGAAAGTGGGGACGGAGTAAGCAGGGACTAAGTAACGGAGTGTCTTAACACTAAGTTCTTATGGTTCCTGCAGTTCCCTCTGCCTACCCTGCGATGTGCGGGATAAAGCGTGAAGCTAAAAAAAAAAAATATAATTCTTTTTTATGTAGAAGAAATATTTTATTTCTATTAGCTGTTAAATCTTATGTATAAGACAAAACATATAACAAAGGTTCCAGAAAAAATAAAGACACACGATGCTTATATATACCGTATAAATAAATCTTTACTTAGACCGGTCATCGGCACCGATATCTTGGCATTTTGTTAAGCCATATTTAACGTAAATCTGTCTTATACAGCGAAAAAGAAAAAAGTATTCTTATTTCTAATTTGCTTCACGCTGTATACATAATAAAGTTGTATAAGTAAAATTACGCTTTAACTCAATACAATGTGCGTTGAGTGGCGGAGCTCAACACCGCACTGCCTTATTAGAAGAGTGAGGAAAATTTAAACATTAAAAAAAGAACATTCCTTAGAGTGGTGTTAGATGCTGTGCTACGACTACCTCGATTACGTTTCACAATAATAAATTTCACACAAACGAAATTTTGAACGAAAAATTGGACCGTCGTATCGCAGAGGCCCAGTGTCTGTCTGAATAAGCGAAAATTAGTAGGTTCGATTCCCACTTAGTGAAGATGGATCAAAGGAAATGAAATTTAAAAAGTTACTCATCTGGTGGATTTCCAATTTCCATTTTCTTCACTTTGTCCAAGCTTTATCTTCACTAAGCAAAGCGTAATTGAGTTCCGCTACTCAACATGCAATGCGTCTAAAAGGTCGAAAGCGAGGAAAGTAGTGTTTTAACAGTACGTACCCACGGTTCCTGCGGTTCCTTTTAACTTCCCAGCTACGAGTGAGATAAAGCGTGAAGCTATAAAAATAAGAATTGTTCAATTTTACGAACCTACAACCACCAGACTTACAGTACCATCATAGAGCTATTGCCTACTTCAGTAATAATAAAAAAATATGTTTATTTTTATACTAAATGAATAGCAAAAAACAAAAGACTAAAATAAACTAAACGTCCCAAGATTAGCTACAAATATGCAGGTATTCGTAACACACGTGATCAACCCTCGTCCACCAGAATTGGCTGCCCTAAATAATTCTTATCGCACACTAAGGAATACGCTTAACTATGTGAAATACGAGAAAATAGAAGAAATTCTATCACATGAATTTACTTTAGTTAGTAATTTGCCGAATGTGTGGTACTTTGTTTTATTTTTAGGTTGAATTTAGTTTTCAAAATATATAGGAAATTGATATATTTCAAGGTATGATGTTAGTTTTACATTAGATTGTATAACGAATATACAACATATGTTAATAATAACTTTTGTTATTCGTTTTTAATTATTATATACATACATACAAAGCTTCACGTTTTATACTTAGCGGGGTAGTCGGAGAGAAGGGAACGCTGCGGTCCCTGTATACCTCTACCGCCTCATTCACTATCATTAGCCTCTTTATACATGCTCTCCGGGGAGTCCTCAAGCTTTTTACGTAAACTTCACCCAGAACTTCCGTAGTTAAATCAATCGACTATAATTAGTCTATTATTTTCTGTATTTGGAAATTAACAGCTTTTACAATACACAAAGCTAATACCCAAACTTCCACTTCGGTCGCAAATCTCAAACGCTGCTCGGAGCTCCTCTTCCTACAACACGATGGGCCCCGTACGGTGAATCCATGGAATCCTAAATAGTTTCTTCTCCTTTAGATTTAAATAATAACTTCGAAATGTGTTTCGACCATATGTTACGACAGTTTTCCAACAAAGATTTTACTTAAATGTATTAAAATGATATAAATCACTTAAGAACAATATTTTCTTTTTCTGCTGTTGTCTCGAATTGTCTACATGAAACATCCTTTGTTTTACATAATTTCATTGTTTTAGTAGGGTATTAGTTGTTTTAGTATAGTCTTTGACATGTAAGACTATTCTTAACTTATATATTTTTATATAAAATATTAATTATCGCGTATAAGTTGTTTCTACAAATAACTCTATTAATCAGTTTACATGTATTTTTAATACTTTGGTTTCATAAACAAATTCAATGGTATATTAAGCCATAAATGCGCTTAGCTATCATACTAGAAATAAAATAACTAGATAGATTCCTTTGCATAAGAATTGAATTTAATTCGGTTTATAAACAGATCATTTATTGCTCAGCGTCATCATGACTATTATATTTATATAGGAGATATTTACATAATTATATATATTTTCCCTCAGTTCAAATTATACATAAATTACATATTATTAAAATTGAAGGCACAATTGTAGCGATCGTGCCATTAATAAACATTTTAGAACCCGTTTTGCCTCATAATTGAGGTCATCGATTACAATTTATAATACAACATACAAAAAAATGGTTGCCTGTAAAGTCGGTTTTTACGTGACAAAGTCTTTTTCTCGATAGATTATTTATTGATATGAATATTATTAAATTGCACAATAGGAACAAGGAATTGAATGAAAATAAGAATTGCTAATTCCTATTTGAGTGATTTTGTTAAGGATAGGACGATGATAGGAGAAATATGAAATGAAAGGAAGTGTTTCTGCTGTAATTTGTCTTGCGAAAGTCAAGTCTATCACGTGTCAAGTGATACGCGCGGCGGACCAATCATAGTTCGGTGACTCATCGTAACGTTACTGGGCGTTACACTTTTTCATGAGTAACACCGAGCTGCAACCCAATTTAAGACGTTGTCACGTCAATAATACAAAATAAAAAAATAGAGGAACTTCGTGACGCAGAGGCGTAGCGTCTGTCAGTAAACGCTTTGGCAACACGCAATGATTCGAAAAAGGCGGAGAGTTGGTAATGAAGTTTCTTAACAATAGGTTCCTATAGTTCCAGGCGTTCTCTTTGCCTACCCTGTCATGCGCGTGAAGCTATAAAAAAATAAACTTACAAAACTGTTACATATAAAAGCTTTATAGTAAAAATGGTCTACCACTTAGAACTAAAAGCATACGTGTTCGCGTTCAATACGACTTGAAAGTAGTTATAAGATATGACATAATATTTCAAAAAGCAGACTTTGATAGAAGTTACAGTGAGAAAGCTAAATGTCGAGTATTTCGTTTACAATTTCCCATTCGTTTTAGAGAGCTGGTAGGGCAAGTTAGACGGGTTTTCCAGTTAACAAAAATATATTTTACAAGAAACCTTCTTCCAGGTATTGGAACTACAATCTTTGTATCGTTTAAGGCTCCATAATATTACTGCTTTAATTTTCAAAATACTGACACTTAATTATTAACCAAGTACAATAACAATATTGTTGTAGACTATTATTGCACTACAATGTTATATGATAATGTATAAGAAGATAAATGTTCATTGTCATTAACTTAGTTACCTTTGCTCGGTTTACATCAAATTTTGTTTTATTTACATATTAATTATATACATGATATGTAGTAAGTGTGTAAGTCTATTTATATATATATATATATATATATATATATATATATATATATATATATATATATATATATATATATATATATATATATATATATATATATATATATATATATATATATATATATATATATATATATATATATATATATATATATATATATATATATATATATATATATATTGGAAATATACGTACGAGTATAGTCTAAGCCATAACATGCAATACAACAAGACCTGCATTTCAAGTTGAACAATTGTCTGTTTGAGTACTATTGTGCGGAGCTCGCTTAAAATCACGTACGCTTTAAAGGTGTAGTTTTGTCAGGCATTAAGTTTTGGCTCAGATCGCGTACTTACCTGAAGTTTCTGTGTGGCTTTAATAGAGAATAGGTATAAATTCAGTAGTTAAATATTCGGACATTAAGGATTATAAGCGTGCTAAATATAAGAAATCTTAAACGTAACTTCACAAAGATGTTGCTAGTATTCGCCTGTTGTATAGCCAGTGTGACAAAGTAACTCGGTCTGAATATTAACGCGACAGTTGTGGGTTCGATTTTCGTTCGAAGTAATATATTATTTCATTCTCAAACTCTGGTTCGATACCAGCTCGGCCATAAAACGCGGCGTTAAGTACTATTGAGTAGTACCATGGAATGTCTTAAAATTATAAGGAAATTATTGAACGTGCTTAACACCAGTTTCCCTCACTTTTTTGTGAGAAATAGTTTGATTTCATTTTTATTTGTATCTATCTAATATAGCAGTTTAAATTCTTTTCAAGGTAAAAGAATTTAATCTGCTATAATAGTTAGATAGGTCTTGTGGTTCTCAAGAGGGCGCAGGTTCAACTCTCACTGCGTTCAATTTTTTATAACATATAATTCTTTAAGTATAATTTTATCTTATTTCAATGTTTAAATACAATTCTACAAAAACGCATTAAAAACCAATTAGTCTACGCTTTAATCAAAAAGTTATTCATTAATTCATTAATTAATTAAAATTAATTCTCAGGATCCCAATTTCACTTAAAAGGATCAGAAGCAGAACCTCGATAATCCTACCTATTGATCTGAAACGTACTGGAAATTTTCTTTGAGGTTAAATTTTATTTTAGACTAAATCTTTAACTCAGAGAGCGCTATTATTTCTTAACTAACATTAAATTAATGAAATTTTAAATACATCTCAAATACTAGAGATACAGTAGCAAATTACTTAGGTTTAAATACTGAAGACTTTCATGATATAGGCTTTTATTAGCAATTAAGTGTCTTGGTTAATTTGTTCATGATACAGATTGAATTTAAATAATAGGTGATTTATTGATTTAACAACTCGTAGGAATGATATTTTTCAGTGCGGCGTTGGGTTACGCAAATCGATATACAGTTTCATTTTCGAATTTAGCTGGAAAACGGCCAATGTGTCTTAACGGAAGTAATATCTACTTAGAATTAAAAAAAAAATAAAAAAAAAAAAACAATAAAAATCGATCTGCCATTTTTTGATGTCAAGAAAACTTTATATTAGAATAGTCTTTAATATAACCTTACGTAAAACAATACACATTTGTCATAATATTAAATATATTTATATGAAAATATAAATAAAATAAACTTATGCATATCAGGCATTGGAAAGTGGCCAGAACTGCGATTCACTTACAGATTGAGGGCCTATTCACACAATAATAATTTATATCAATTCATCAAAAACCATATAGTTGCATATATTTTACGACTGTTATTGCAAGTAATAAAATTCTAAATGTTTGATAGTTACTATAATTTGTATTTTAGTTAATTATTTTTGTATTATTTGTATTATAAGATGGCAAATGTGCAGAAGGGCCATCTGATGTTATCCATGTCGCCCATAGACACCCGCAGCACGAAATCCTCTAGAATGTGAATGCGTTGCCAAGCGAATACCCAGACCCCCCTTTCGGCTTTCGAAAATCTCAGTCACTTGATGAAACACAGCAGCATTAATATCCTGCTATTTCACGACGTTATTCTGTTAGAGCGTGGTAATTACCCGGTTTGAACCTGGTTCTTTGGAGCTACTGTTGTTGGTGTAGTTTTGTTCTTACACTTATATAAAGTGCATCTTTTTAAATTAATATGAAGACAAAATTAATTGTTTACCAACTCATGTTGAACATTTTTTTAATTCGTTATCAGTACAATAGTATGAAATTCGCCTTATTTGAACAGTTCGTACGAAAATTGAGGCCGCTTTTGAAATTGCATTGAAATAGCAATATCGTCTCTTGTAACATGTCTATAGGGCATAATAATACGTATTGATTCAATGTACGTGAAAGAAATCAAAGGTCTATTAATTTCATTTTTGCGTACGTACATTGAGCTTACAGCTTCACGGTTTATCCCGAGTACAAAGATTCGACTTGCTGCCCAAATTCTAAGGCAGTATTTGTTGAATGGCAGATGTCTACGCCATTATTCGAGTTTTTATCACAAATAGAAAAAACGGGGACGGAGATAGCAGGGACTAATCAACGGAGTGTCTTAACAATAGGTTCATATGGTCCCTGCAGTTCCCTCTACCTACCCTGCCATGTGCGGGATGAAGCGTGAAGCTAAAAAAAAATAGAAAAAAATACCTGTATGAACCCACAACCCTCAACGGTATTCCAAAATGTTCTTAGGCATTTATTACAACTAGCAAATTTATTGCATGCTCGTCGCCATAGCAACGGGCATTATTAACGATACGAGTAAATTGTTATACATATTATGACAGAGCTTGTAATGTTCTCTTTATTGATTTCTTTTAAAACAAAGTATACTGTACGTGATTTTACGAGGGTCAAACTGAAAGTTTTTAGAAATGGCAACTTAAAAGCATTATATTAAAAAATAAGTTTAAATCTTGAAAATAGAACTCTTACCAATAATATTGAGTATACAATTTCATTCATTTGTCATTTGTTTTACGATTTGGCGGCAAATTGAAAATTGTCTGTGCACGTCAGAATGAATTAAAGCCGAGAAAATTTTCCGTGCAATGATTTTTTATGACTTTCGATGTCATATAAGTCAACAAGAAAGTTATGATAGACTTCGATTGGCTTTACACGATCAAGCCCCATCTCGTGCCACAGTTTACAACTGGTTAATGAATTCAAACGTGGTCGAACTAATCTCACCGATGATTTGCGTGAGGGACGGCCTTCTACAGCGACGAACTGAAGATAATATCAGTGTTGTGCGGCGTATGATTAGAGACTGACAAAAGAGTGACCTATCAGCAGATTCGGACAAGTCTAAGCATATATATGAGTCAAGTGCACAAAAATCCTCCCATGACAATTTAGCGGTCAGGAAGCTTTGTGCCCGCTGGATACAGCATAATTTGACCGAGGCTCCAAAAACTCCGCCGTGTTGATGGTGCCGAGAAATGATCCAAAAATTAACGGGAGGTGACTCAAATGCTGTGTTCGACATACTAACGGGTGACGAAAGCTGGATTTACTGTTATGATCCGGAAACCAAAAGACAGTCTGCTCAGTGGGTGTTTTCCTTCCGAAGAGTTGCCAACTAAAGTGAAGAGAGGGTCGAAGTGTTGGAAAAAAGATGGTGGCCCTCGTTCTTCGGAAAGACAGGTCATTACGCGACAGTTGTCTTAGAGGATCAGAAAACGGTTAATGCAGAGTGGTACACTAACAACTGTTTGCCACTTGTCCTTGGAAAAAGTTCGAGAGAAACGACCTCGCAGCAGGATCCCCTTTTCACGGACAATGCCTCGTCCGCACACCGCCAGGCAAACGATCGACTATTTGGCGACCTTAGACGGAATACTGGGTCACCCGCCGTATAGCCCCGACCTCGCACCTTGCGATTTTTATTTATTCCCGAAAATAAAAGAAAAACTTCGAGGAAAACATTTTATGGACGCCGAAGAAGCAGTGGCTGCCGTTTCAAAACGCCGTTGAAGAGACCCCTAAGGCTGAGTGGGCAAGGTGCTTTTCTCAATGGTTCCATCGAATGCAGCGATGTATTGATGTAAATGGGACGCTATTTTGAAAAGTTATAATAAAACTAATAACTTGCTAGAATGCTTAGTTTTTGATTTTCTAAGAACCTTTCAGCTTGACCCTCGTATTAATTATTATAAGCGTTTTACACTTTTCCTACACAGAAATAGTGATGTGAAATTGTAAATTCCATACTTCCACGTCTTCACTATTTTCGTAAGGAGTCAGTAGGATATTGTTTGACGTATTAAATTATCTATATATTAATTCAAAAACTTTAACATAAGCTTGATTCTCAGCTATATATTGTTATACTATATTATTTTATTTGTGTGGATAATATTGACGTCAATTATAATCCGTATATTCTTCTAACAGAATTCTCTCACCTCCTCTTTCTTAATACTGCTTAAAGTTTTTATATATTACTCAGTTTGTAAGAAAAGTCATAAGATTATTTTTTATATTATAATTATATATACAAGTAAATCTGTAAAATACACAAAATTTATGTCTAATAATAGATTTGGTTTAATTTATAAATAAAATGATAAAATATTAGGCAACGAATCTATCATATTTAATTGAAATATATTTATTTAATCATATTATATTAATAAACAAATGTTAAAATGTTAATTAACGAAATAGAAACATAAAAAATGACTTTACCCAGTATCTCTAGGGTAATGGCCTCAATAAAATACTTCACTAATAAGTATTAATATATGTATACCGTATACTATAAACACCTGGTTTATTCGGTACTTATAATATTGTAAACTCTTATATATATATATATATATATATATATATATATATATAGTATATATATATATATATATATATATATATATATATATATTATATATATATATATATATATATATATATATATACTATATAATATATATATATATATATATATAATATATATATATATAATATATATATACGTATTATTACACATATCTCATTAACTATGTCATATATATATATATAATATCTATATATATATATATATATATATATATTATATTATACGTATTATTACACATATCTCATTAACTATGTCATTGCTCATAATTACTTATAATGGTTGCAGCGATAATAAATATGACAGAAACGTTAATAGCACTCGATCTCTCAGTGATTGAACTACAATTTACTTATCATGTTGTTTTTGCTGTTAACAATAATTTGCGTCGTATTACTTGTTGTATATTTACGACAAAATGGAGATTATTGGAAGAAACGTGGAATTTTCCAAGTTAATGGTGTTCTACTAAAATTTTATATAGTAAACGATCTATTTCTGAAATTTATAAGGAAATTTTCGATCAATATCCAAATGAAAAGCATATTGGAATCTCCTTGGGATCACCGGTGCTACTAGTGAAAGATATACAAGATTTACAAGCAATATTTCAAGGTAACTTTCTAAATTTCAACAGTCGAGGCATCAAGAGTAATCCAAACGATATTTTAGCTGATAATGTCTTGTTCATGGAAGACTATCGCCGCTGGAAACTTTTACGTCACAAACTTTCGCCAATATTTACAAGAATGAAGCTTAAAAATATGTATTATATAATGGACAAGTGTGCTCAAGATTTTACTCAGTTTGTTGAAGAAACTAAATATGCTCACCGTGATACATACAATACTCTATACAACTATACAACATCGGTTATTGGAGCAGCTCTCTTTGGAATTGACGCAAAAAGTAAGAGTACTATGAACTCCCCTTTCTTAGACATGACAAGAAGTGCTATCGCTCCATCATTAACATTAAATATCAAAGCTGTATTATCAAATATATCACCACTTATATTTTATTTGATGGATTTCAAAGTATTTGGAGACCACGAAGACTTCTTTATAGGAACTGTTAGAAAAGTATTAGGACTACGTAGACGTGAAAAAGGTGTTGAAAAACGTCACGATTTCATTGATTTGTGTGTAGAATTACAAGACCAAGGAACTATGAGAGACCCAGCAACTGGCTACGAAATGGAAGCCACCGATGAAGTATTAGCGGCTCAAGCATTCTTTTTCTTTCTGGCAGGAGTAGATACTTCAGCAACGACCATGCATTTTACGTTACTCGAGCTGGCTAGCAATCCAGAAATATTGAAAAAACTTCATAATGAAATCGATAAAATGTTTGAAGAGTCTAATGGTAACCTTACTTATGATGATATTGAGAAATTAGAATATTTAGATATGGTACTTAATGAAGCAATGAGGAAATATCCTCCGATAGGTTCAATTCAGAGGCGTTGTACTCAAGCTGTTACCTTACCGAGTGGAATAAAAATGAAAAAAGACGATTTAATTAATATACCAGTATATGCATTACATAGAGATGAGAAGTTCTTCCCCAATCCAACAGTTTTTGATCCTGAAAGATTTTCATCAGAAAATATATCAAAAATTACAAAATTCTCTTATATACCATTTGGTGAAGGAAATCGCAAATGCTTAGGTAAAGTATTTTTCTTGTATTCTTTAAGTTTTATTACTTGAAATGTTATGTCGAAGTCTTAACAAAGGCTTTCTCCACCTACTAAAAACTCAATAAATATAAACTTTTAATAAGTATAAATTTTTGGCATATATTATTTTTATAATAAAATTAATAACTATGTCTAATATTCATGCTCTTCAAAATATATCTCGAATAATATTTTTAAGTACAGTAATATTTTAAAAAGTAATTTATAAAAAATTTATAAATTTTTGCAGGTCCGAGATTCGCACGAGTACAAATGAAGTCCGGCTTATGTTGGCTCCTTAAGAAATACACACTGAAACCACAAAAATATGAACCTGTATCATTCGCGCAAAGCTTTTTCAGTATTAAAGATGAAAAAGCAAACTTTGAACTAATACCAAGAGAGCTTTGAATATTGTTTAAATTTATTAATAAATAAATTTGTAAAATAAATGAATTTATAAATAAATAAATTTATAAAATAAATAAATTTATAAATAAATAAATTTATAATTAATTAAATTTAATTAAATGCAATGATGATATTAAAGTCATCACATATAATTATATATTTTTTCAATTGTATCCACTGTTACGAGCTTTGTTTATATTTTTGAATAATACATTCGTATTTTGGTCATTTTTGAAATGTTAATTCAAAATTTCTGATGATAGAAAAATACTTAAAGAAAACATAAAAATTTGAACGCAGAAAAAAATATTGATTTTGTCGTCGGACTGTGGGGAAATTTAATATAAGTCATACACTAAAAAAAGACAATATTGAGTTGGCAAATATTATACTTCAAGAAAACGTACAAAAATTTAAAGGCAGGGAGCTTAAATCCTTATGGTGGATTGATACTTAAAAATAGTGTAAATAATAATAATAAATTATAATGGGAAACAAATGTATTATTACTTAAAGAAAACATATAAAAATTTCAACGTAGCGGGAGTCGAACCCGCGCCCTCTTGCTAACCGTGCAAGCGCTCTCACCACTGAGCTAAACGATTGTTCTTTGTAATAGTCTTTGGGTAGCGGAAATGTGTAAAAATCTCTCTACAGAGATACTAACAACGAAATAAGTTGCATAAAGCGTATGAGAATTTCGACGCAGCGTGATGAAAAACGCATATATTACTGTGCTGCAGTAAACCAGTATTAGAAGACAGTATCCTGATCAGTTCAATACCGATATATGTATAACCAAACAACTGTAACAGTCAAATGATTTCTACTATACTACTATAGCCCACAATTATACTTTTAAGATAAATTATTAATTATACCTTTTTCATTCCAATGCGTAAGAACAAAAAGGAAATTAGTGTGAAGAAGTTACTTTTTCCCCACTTTCCTTAAAGTTCCGCAAATTAACACGCAATGCCTCGAAAGGGTTTGCGGAACTCTACTCCGCGCTTTGCCTTGTTACTACAACAAAATAAAAATTATTCATTATTCTTGATTGGGAATCGAACCCCTTACGGGTTTGTGGTTTTGTCGAGAATCTGTCTGTAAATTTACATTTAGAGACTAAACTCTGTGCTTATGCGCCACCATTTAATTATTATTTTTTTATTTTTTTTTAGCTTCACGCTTTATCCCGCACAAGGCAGGGTAGGCAGAGGGAACTGCAGGGACCGTGGGAACCTAGTGTCAAGACACTCCGTTGCTTAGTCCCTGCTTTCTCCGTCCCCGTAAATATTTAATTAAGTTATAGTAAATTACAACATGTTCCATAATATATTAATATTTTAAGTTACATTTACTGTCTCACGTCAACTCGTACTGTCCTAAGGGATAGATTTATTTTCAATTTAACTTTTTCCTGCGAGTTCGCCATCCGTTACGAAAATGTAGGAGCGGATAGCTTTGGGATGCTAAAAACCTCATAGGGATTGAAAAAAATGTTTGTTACATGTAAACTTATTGGAAATCAATATAAGCTTGTGTTAGCTAAAAGGATATATGATTTTTGTATTTTTTCGGGGTTATGATACCAAATATCGGGTGGAAATGAAAAGTGAAGTGATTTATCACTGACTTTTTATTTATAATTAATAAGGGACGTAAATGTATAAGGAATTTGTATAGAATAATTAATAAATGTCAATATTGTTATTTTAAACGGCGTTGAGTACCGCAACTCGATTTAAGACGTTTGAATTTGGAGAGCGGAATTTGGGATCTCCGCGGAATATATAATGAATCTTATAAAAAATAGCAATAAAATAACGTAACTTCTTATATTTTCTTATTAAATCATATTTTACAAATGAAAGGCGCTACTTGATTTATATTTTCTTTTTTTTTATAGCTTCACGCTTTATCCTGCATATAGCACAGGGTGGGCAGAGGGAACTGCAGGAACCATATGAACCTAGTGTTAAGACACTCCGTTGCCTAGTCCCGCGTTCCGCCTTACTCGAAGCATTGTGTGTTGAGTGGCGAAACTCAACGCCGCGCTTTGCCTTGTTGCCAGAGCGAAGAAAATGGCAATAGAAAATCATCTTTTCCGACTGGGAATCGAAACCTCAAACCGTCGCGTTTACGGGCAGATATTTACGCCTCTGCGCCACGACGATTTATTGATATTAGAATATTTAGACAGTGTAATATTTTTACGCAAGTAACATGTTAGGCAAAGGAAACCATAGGCTCGATGAAGCTAGTGTTAAGACACTCCGTTTCCCACTTTCTACCATAGTGAGTGAGTTGAGTGTTGAGTTGCGGATCCGCGAACCTTGTTTTCAGAGAAATAAAATGAAAATAATTCTTTTTTAAAATAGAATCAAACCCACAAACCGTCGCTTTAACAGGCATACGCTATGTCTCTGCGTCACGACTAATTGGTAACTGCTAATTTATATTCAAATTAAAAAATTTTAAGTTTATAAACCAGTTAAACTAAAGCAAAATTTCCCTTGAAATACATCACAATAGTAAAATCCACAAAACTCTGTAACGTTGCGAGCACATGTACAATATACATTAACTAAAGTAACAAATATAAATACTTGTATAAACAGCGTCCCCTAACGAAGTTTACGAATGATTCGGCAGGTAAGCATAGGCCTATACAAATAGCCTGGAACGACTTTATTACTGTTATTTCGATAAATATTTTGTGAGAGGCTTGTATGACGTTGGAGCTGATGGAACTCGTGATGCTATGAAATTTAACAGCTGGGGAAAATTTTAACTTTAAAATAACTTTTGCTTTAATTACAACAGTGAATAAATCTTAAAATTGACCAAAATTCGTAAGAAATTCCTCTTTTTAGAGTTCTGAATATCAAAAAAAACGGAACTTCTATAAGATCACTCTGTCGGTCTGTCCGTCTATCAAGGCCATTTTTTCCAAATCACGTGGAAGTGTTAAGATGAAATTAATATCAAATACTAATGTCAATAACCTCTTAAGTTCTAAATTAACTTCTAAGTTAATATATGATTATTGGTATTTTTTTTCTTTGTCCTGCTATGAGCAGAATGAAGCGTAAACTAAAAAAAGCACCGAAGCATCGAACGTCCCAACTAAAATAACAGAGTGTCAACACTCAAAGCGCTTATCTACCACAAACGCTAGAACCGTCTGATATAAATAAATATCACATCTTCTTTCTAAGAGGATATGCGTGTACATTGTAAGCCGAGTATTTTCTTAGATGGCTTATTTTTGTTACTTTTGTAGGATATTTTATGTTTAGGGCGAATAGCAACGACCTGATAAGTACACCTAGCACTTTTCTTTATTAACCTTCGCGAGAGAGCTTTTATAGAACACGTCAAAGGACAAACAGCTCTCAGTTTAAGCCTTCATCTATTTTTAAGTCTATTCAGGAATTCAGGTAATATTTTAGTATAGCTTTCTTTGAAGCAACTTTGAAATGCTTATGAAGTATTTTACTGTACTTAAAACTGAATATTTGTATGAATAATCGCTGTTTGTTTGATAAAAGCCTGATTAAGCGTTTTGAGGAAGAATTTGAAGATGTAAACGGGATACAGAGAAAAGATTTATTGTCTAATATATCAATTTATTATACTATCTACGTAGGAAAGTAAAGTTGAAGGCACTACTGTAAAATATTTATTTTATATCAGTTTCATATTAATTGCTTTAAACTGATATCATATTTTTTTCATATCTTTTTTTTATCATTACCGTCGTGGCGCAGAGGCGTAAGTATCTGCCTGTAAACACGACGGTTTGAGGGTTCGATTCCCACTCGGAGAAGATGGGTTTTTCTGTTTTCATTTTCTTCGCTCTCGAAGCTAGGCAAAGCGCGGCGTTGAGTTCCGCCACTCAACACGTAATGCCTCGTGTAAGGCGGAAAGCGGGGACGGAGAAAGCAGGGACTAAGCAACGGAGTGTCTTAACACTAGGTTCATATGGTTCCTGCAGTTCTCTCTGCCTACCCTGCTATATGCAGGATAAAAGCGTGAAGCTATAAAAAAAAATAAAAAAAAAAATTCTTTAATTGTTATGATTGAAATAAAAATAGCTGTTGCTGAGATTTTTGTATACATTCGTGTACTAACAAAATATTATGCGTTCTATGTAAATTTTAATTGTTAATAATAATATTATTTTTAAATCTATCCATTATCACATACAGAATGAAATACATAATATAGGTAGGCCAAAACAAATTCTTGTAATATGGTTATCAGCCAAATGTTCAAATTTTAGACATAGACATAGATATGTCAATTATCTAATATTTCTTCTTAAATGCTATATGGAGTTTAACCCCACATTGAATCTATCTATAAAACAATTAATATCTAAATATCCACTTAACCATAATATGAAATCATATTTTCATATACATACATATTGTATATACAACTTATATTGTTTCTTATTTTGTTTGAAACATAATAAAACAGGGCCACGACGTTGATCTAATTTGTCTCAAGTGTCGCATATGACACGTTTCGCTTCATATTTTCGAATATTTTCTTTCAAATATATACGATATTTTATTATTTTTCCCAGTGTCTCAACACTTTATTCTTTATTTTCATTGAGGTTGAAATAAACTGTACTTTTTTTTTTATAGCTTCACGCTTTTATCCCGCACATGGCAGAGTAGGCAGAGGGAACTGCACGAACCATAGGAACCTAGTGTTAAGACACTCCGTTGCTTAGTTCCTGCTTTCTCCGTCCCCACTTTCCGCCTTTTTCGTGGCATTGCGTGTTGAGTGGCGGAACTCAACACGCCGCGCCGCGCTTTACCTAAACTGTACTAAGTGACGAAATTCAAAAGTTAAGGGTTTTTCACTGGTAAAAGACAAAGTTTCATTTAGTTAGTCAGATGGTAGTTAATACTGTGAACCAGATAAAAGCCGATACTTTAAGCAGTCGTTATTTGCCAGCTATTGTAGTGTCGTAAAACTAGATTTTATGCTGTTCCCTCTGCCTACTCTGCAAGCGATAATAATAATAAAAAATACAAATATATTCCTATAGTCTTTTATATAAAAATTGGACCTAAAACCAACACTCAAAAACAACAAATATATAGAAAATTTCAAAAACATCTCAAACTTTAGCCTACATTTATTTTCTTTAATTGGCTCATTTACTTATAAAAACAAATTCTACCCTCATTATTTCCCACATCGGTATTCTTCAATTAAATTTCGCACCGTCCGTTCGTTAGCCGTAAGGCCCAGGGCACTAGTTTATCCGTCTAACCCAATTACGTTACGAAACAAGCTGTATTTGTATTGTCAGATATTCACTGGTGTGATTTTATTTAAATTATATTTTTGATGCTATGTACATGAAAAATAATTATTTATTTACTGATTTAAAACAGTTTAATATTAAAGAAATTTATAAGTCAAAATATTAAAATATTTTTGAAAGCAGATCCACGTAGCAATAGTTCGCATTTTGTCTTGTTTACAAAGCGCAATAAAAACGATTAATTTAATACAGTTATTATATTTTTTTTAGCTTCACGCTTTATCCCTCACATGGAAGGGTAGGCAGAGGGAACTGTAGGAACCATATGAACCTAGTGTTAAGACACTCCGTTGCTTAGTCCCTGCTTTCTCTGTCCCCGCTTTCCGCCTTTTTTATAGGCACTGCGTATTGAATGGCGGAACTCAACGCCGCGCTTAATACAGTTATTTTGTGTGAAAATTTAAGAAAAAACGTGTTTTCTTAAATGCTTAATAATCGAGGTCGCCGGGGTGCGCCGTTTATCAGTAAATTTCATTGTAATAGTATAGACTGTACATAATGTCTTTAGCCAATACAAGAACAGTAACGAACACGAAGTAAATGGTCAAAACTGTGCAAAAAATATATATTCATACTTTCAAAATATTAAATAACAATTAACGATAGCTTTGATTTCATGAAATGAATAGTCTTTCACAGTATATGGTAAAATTATAAAAAAGTTAATATATGGTATGTTCTGATCGCTAAAAAGCGAGAATTACTGAAAAAAATATTACTGACATCGGTAAAAAATATTACTGACATCCTACTCCTGTATGAAATTCGACTCGTACTATTCCTTTTTTCAATGTACGAAATGGATGGAGTCTTAATTATTTAAATCTGTCATTGCAGCGCAGCGGCACAGCGTCGAACTGCAAACAGTTAGTTGTTAGTGAGTTTGATGTCCACTGTCCACTTGGGGAATAAATTATAGAGTATGAATTATTTCAATTCTTCACTTGGTATTAAGACAAAGCGCGGCGTTTAGTTCCGCTACTATTAAGGTCGAAAGTGAGGATTGTAAAAAGATTCCTACACTTGCTACGCCAAAGTAAACATATTTCAATTCAACATTTTATAATCTTTTATAATAAATAAGAAAACAAAATTGTTATTAGATAAATTAGTTGTAACGAGCGTATATGAGTTTGGATATATTTAGATGACAAAGCATGACTTAGTAGTCAGTATTTTTAGACAATTTCTTAGACGCGCAGGCTCGAATTCCGCTAGATTCCATTTATTGTACGTACACATTTATTAAACATATTCATTTCCTCGGTAAGAAGCAATATTGAATTTAAAAATAGAAAAAAAAAATCATCTTCTCTATGAGTTTAACTTTGAAACAAAATATTCCAGTTTAAAGCACAAAGTAAAATTCAAACAAAAATTTCCGTTATCCACATATCACTTTGTCAATACATTTAAATCAATAAAATATATTCCGGCACTGTCAGTATATCGACAAACTGCCTTTGAAGGTGCTCTACGTAGAAGGACTTTTGATTCCAACGATTATTTCATAAAAGCAATAGTATGTTACATATTTATTTATATAATATATACAAAATAGTAAAATTTTTGGAACTCGTAAATTTAAATATTTTATTTTTTATTGTTTCATAATGTCTGGATTGCTATACTGTTTCAATGTATAATGGTTTGTACATAGTTTAACAAACATGCCATTTTACTCAGAAAGCAGAGAGTAGAGTGTCTTAACACAAGATTCCTTTTCTACTATACTTTATACAGTAAGAAACGTGAACCTATACATTTCATTATTTTTTACCCCGCTAGGGATAAATCGTGAAGATATGTATGTATATATGTAAATTTCAATTTAAGTGACTTACAATATTAGTTGGATCATAAAAACATTCTTCGACCCAAATCAAAAACTTTTTGGCATAGCCAATTAAAACCACACACAAAGGTTATGCAGAAATCAAAGTTACTCACAGACTACAGCCAACAACTGAGCGATGGAATGAATCGCGGTTCCCTCAATACTGAGTACGGCCGACTTTTGCAAACCCATCGCGTTTTACACATAAATCATTGAGAACAATCGGGTAGTGTTGAGTGGTTTCGGAGCCACGCGAAGTGGGATTACATAGAGAATTCTTTATTTGTAGTCACTAGGAAATGGAAGAACTATTTATATTTATATGTAGGTATATTTAAACATAGGTATAATAACAACAACATGAATTGAGGACCGTCGTGGCGCAGAGGCGCAACGTCTGCTTCTAACGCGGCTAACGCGACGGTTTCTGGGTTCGATCCCCAGTCGGTGAAGATGGATTTTTCTATTTCCATTTTCTTCGCTCTGGCAACTAAGGCAAAGCGCGGCGTTGAGTTTCGCCACTCAACACGCAATGCCTCGAAAACGGCGGAAAGTGGGGACGGACTAAGCAGGGACTGAGTAACGGAGTGTCTTAACACTAGGTTCATATGGTTCCTGCAGTTCCCTCTGCCTACCCTGCCATGTGCGGGATAAAGCGTGAAGCTAAAAAAAAAAATAAAAGTATAATAACAAGAAGAGACATTACAAGTCGGAAAGAAAATCAAAGGAAATCAAAGCCATAGCCGGTCCAAAGACGGACTTAATTTATAATAAAAATAGATTTAATTGTATATAGCATAAATTTAGTGTAAAGAAAATGTTTTAACTTAAAAATAGACATAATTACAGGTAATACAAGTTTATTTTTTCAATTTTTGTTTTAGTTTCACGCTTTATCCCGCACATGGCAGGGTATGCAGAGGGAACTACAGGGACTGTGGGAACCTCGTGTTAAGACATTCCGTTTTTCACTTTTTAATTTTTATTTACATTTTTACATGACTTCCGTAGTGATGAAACACAGAGTGTGTCGATAAACACGACAGTTGTAACTTCGATTTAAAGTTAGGAGAAGAAATTATGCCATTTATTTACTTTGTTAAAAGACTTTGTAGACCAGTTCTTTAAAATCACGTGGAAACTGACAGTAGAGTGTTGTACTAAGTTTTATATTCCTACTGTGATATTATATGGAATTAAGCGTAAAAGTAAAGGAAGCATCTCAATGTCTTTTTTCTATTAACATGTAAATACGATTGTAAAAATACATGGTTGGCTTTTTTAATTAGCAATTCGTAAAAATTCCACTACGTGTGTTTTCAAAGCGATTCAAAATTAAAGTTAGTTCGACTTTTTGTCGACCATTAAATATAAATTTCTATGAGATTTCCCTTCATTAACCTTTAAAAGCCATGCTTGGACCATTCGTTAATAGTTACATTAGTTAAATAATATTGAAACTAAACTATAA
This sequence comes from Dione vanillae, assembly GCA_037178615.1. Lineage (NCBI taxonomy): Eukaryota > Metazoa > Arthropoda > Insecta > Lepidoptera > Nymphalidae > Dione > Dione vanillae. Next base: position 1,064,088 of record JAZFAU010000026.1, read on the forward strand.
TCAATTTTATGATTTTGTTCCAATAAATAGTATTGTATTTTTTTACGAATATGTTTATTTGATTTCTTTTAATCCAATGGCAAATAGTATGTCACAATTTTTTGTACGCTTTTTATATATGCGATTTTTCAAGCATATAGAGTTAGTTGAGGAGCTCTCTCTCTCTCTATATATATATATATATATATATATATATATATATATATATATATATATATATATATATATATATATATATATATATATATATATATATATATATATATATATATATATATATATATATATATATATATATATATATATATATATATATATATATATATATATATATATATATATATATATATATATATATATATATATATATATATATATATATATATATATATATATATATATATATATATACTTAGTCTGGCCATAAATACTGTTACTATTCAAAAAAGAAAATGTTACGTTTGAATTTGGAATCTGTCATTTTTATATGATTGCTTGATGTGTTTTCTTATTTTCGCGCCATTATATTGTTAAATATTTTGTTATATTGAAATGGAGTGGGGTGATAAAGAGAACCGAATCGCTGTGATTGCCTTACATAAAGTAGGTATGGAGAAAAGTGCAATTTTTAAAACCCTCCACCCGCTTGGTATTAGTCAAATGTTTGTTTACCGGGCTATTGATAGGTACAATGATACCTCCTCTGCTTGTGACAGAAAAAGATCTGGCCGTCCACGTACCGTTCGTGTGAAAAAGGTGATTAAAGCAGTTAGGGAAAGAATTCGAAGAAATCCTGTCCGTAAGCAAAAGATTTTATCTCGGGAGATGAAGATAGCTCCTAGAACCATGTCGCGTATATTAAAAGATGACTTAGGACTTGCAGCCTATAAGAGACGTACTGGTCACTTCTTAACTGATAATTTAAAGAAGAATAGGGTGGTAAAATCCAAACAACTACTTAAGCGGTACGCAAAGGGAGGTCACAAAAAAATTTTGTTTACGGATGAGAAAATTTTTACAATTGAGCAGTATTTTAATAAACAAAATGACCGTATTTATGCTGGAAGCTCTAAAGAAGCTTCGCAATTAGTAAACAGAGTACAACGTGGGCATTATCCCACTTCAGTGATGGTTTGGTGGGGTGTTAGCTATGAAGGGGTGACTGAGCCATATTTTTGTGAAAAAGGTATTAAAACGTCGGCACAAGTTTATCAAAATACCATTCTTGAGACGGTAGTTAAGTCTTTAACTAACACCATGTTCAATAACAAAGAATGGTGCTTTCAACAAGACTCGGCACCGGGTCATAGAGCTCGATCCACCCAATCTTGGTTGAAAACTAACGTTCCGGACTTTATCAGCACTGAAAACTGGCCGTCGTCAAGTCCTGACCTAAATCCATTGGATTATGATTTATGGTCAGTTTTAGAGAGTAAGGCTTGCTCTAAACGCCATGATAATTTGGAGTCCCTAAAACGATCCATTCGGTTGGCAGTGAAGAATTTTCCTCTAGAAAGAGTTCGTGCTGCTATTGATAACTGGCCTCAACGTTTAAAAGACTGTATTGCAGCCAATGGGGACCACTTCGAATAAACATTGTATATTTTTAATAGTTATATATTGATGTATTAAACTAACTCACTATGAAAGGAATAAATGTTACGTATAAAAAAAATCGTGCTTTTCTTTATAACAATATTTATGGCAAGACTAAGTATTTATATTTATATATATATATATATATATATATATATATATATATATATATATATATATATATATATATATATATATATATATATATATATATATATATATATATATATATATATATATATATATATATATATATATATATATATATATATATATATATATATATATATGTATAGCTACACGTTATATTCGATTGAAATCAGGATATACTCGGGAAAATTCACTTATACAGTAGTAGAACACTGGCCCACATTGTTTGTTTTTGACAATATTTAAAACTATTACGAAAGTATAAACATATTTTATTAGAGTGAAAAAATCGATCGTGCGTACGAATGTGAAGCGGGCCGCTATAACGTATTTTAGAATCTTTAAATGAAACAGTATTACTAGTGTACTAAAGTTAGTCGAGGCTTTTCTTCTTTCTTATTATTTTGATTAAATTAAACAAAAATTAAGATCGCCAATTTCATAAAGAAACAATTAACAAATAAAACAGACCATAGTAATAATCACAACTCAATTAATTTATGTATATCCCAAGTATAACATAATTCTAGTTAACACACACTTGTATGGATGTACGTATCATCGCGTCAAACTAATTAACTTGCGATAGGCGAGCAGAGGAATGCTAACGAGCATCCTCGCTATTGGCTAATTACTCATTTAGACAAATCTAGATACAACTCGGTTATTTATTGCATTCGAATAGCAATGCTTGGTTTCATTTCCATCTGTAAATAGGTTTTAATCGATTTTTTGTATAGATTTAGTAATAAATCATTAATATCCAATTTTCAATTTGTATTATGAATCTTTTTATATTTAGGTTTAGCTACGACAGTGTGAGTATAGATATATATTTTAAAGTACTTAATTTTGCACGTAGGTTAGTTAGGTTACAAGTCACTGGCGCTATACATGTCGTCATCAAGACTTTCTTCTGTCTCTTGAGACTATGGATTTCTAAGCTTCCTTCGAACAATCCCTGATTTCCACAGTTTTTTTTTATTTTTTTATTATTTTTTTAATTATTAAATTATAATTGTCTTATTTCTAAAAGATTTATTTTCATATCTATATCGATGAAAGGCTCATTTAAACGTAAGTATCTAATAATTTATTTACATTTTTGTAGATTAATAGAATATCATTTAGTGTTATTCCATTATTACAATCATTGCGACACGATGATTTATTCCACAAAAATCGAACTACAACCATCGTTTAAACTCAAATGCCACAATCTCCATCAGTGCCAATCAAGTGCCATAAAACTGACAAATTAGCCAGACTCCTAACTTGAACAGCAACTCAAGAAAATGTACCAACTACTTAATATAACATCTTACATTTCCCAACTGGCGTGCGTCCAGGATTCTTGTTAACCTAGAAATGCCATCTCTGATACTCATTAAGAACGAATCGATACTTAGTTTACAGCTTAGTTAAGCGATTGAGGTATACTCGTAATTTGAGTTGGAACAGTAATATCCTGAGTATAAATTACTGATTATGAGCAGTTCGTGTCACAACGGGTTATTTAAAGAACTATGAACTATACAGATTTTTATAATTTAATAGTTTTATTCTTACAACTCAGTTGAACAAAATTGGATATTTCAGCTAGTTCTATGCTATATTTCCGCTACCACTAAATTAGTACCGCAGGCTTTACCTAAGTTATGCCTCCACCGAAACACATCTGTAACTGAAAGGCATGAATCAATAAATTTACTAAATGCAAAGTTCTGTTGGTTTGTGCAGCTGCGCATTTCGAATACAATAAACTTACTCCCTAATTGGAAGTAGATAATAGTTATTTTCGTTTCTATGTTTGAACTGATACAATATACTGAACGTAAATTGCAATGGATGACCCAATTATGAATGAGTGTCACGTTTGTTTTGGACGGATCTGTAGTCTGTAGTGTAACGAATGTGGCTCGATGTTTGTTTTGTTGCGTTATAATTTTGGGGAGATACAAGGGAAATTTTAATATATAATTGTTGTATATAGTATTGTAGGTTAAATTTGATAGTGAAGGAGGCTATCAATGAATTACATTCTAATTGCATTTTGATAATCGTTTTTATATGGTTATTTTTAGTTCATAAGTTCATGTTATTATTACCAATAGGATAGAAATAAATTATGATAAAATGTACAAAAAAAATATAAAAAAATGCGAATTGGACTCTAACTAAGAAAGTATATATCGTTTTATTACCTATTCAAATATTCATTGTATGAGGTCGCACTTAATAAGTTCATTTGCTCAAATATTATTAATATTGCATTAGTTGATATGGCAGCAACTTTCAGCTTCCCAGCTTTCTAGTCATCATGGCTTTTAAGATACAGCCTGAGGAAAGATATACAAATATTAGTAATATAATATTGTAGCTTTTTTAGATGTGGAATCCTAAAAAATCTGCCTTTTTCAATGAAGTAATTCTCTAATTTTTTTACATCAACTTACAATACAATTGTTCATAATTCTCAAAATATGTTTAATTATTATTTTAATTATTTTTTTTTATATATATATATATATATATATATATATATATATATATATATATATATATATATATATATATATATATATATATATATATATATATATATATATATATATATATATATATATATATATATATATATATATATATATATATATATATATATATATATATATATATATATATATATATATATATATATATATATATATATATATATATATATATATATATATATATATATATATATAATATATATATATATATATATATATATATATATATATATATATATATATATATATATATATATATATATATATATATATATATATATATATATATATATATATATATATATATATATATATATATATATATATATATATATATATATATATATATATATATATATATATATATATATATATATATATATATATATATATATATATATATATATATATATATATATATATATATATATATATATATATATATATATATATTTCAATACAATTTTATATATTTACAAGAAGAAAAAGAAAAGAAAGTCTCCGTTTAGTAAAACGGATTGGTTTTGTCCGTTATTTAATTCTGTTGGAAAGTTTTAATGAGAAGCTCAAAGTTCAAAGTTTTCAGTTATGCGTGATCTTTGTTGGATATTTCATGAATGTACGACACGCGGTGTAAATGTAAACGATTGTTTTAAAGTTTCATTCTTTCTCTTTATGTAGTTGTTGTAAAAATCATGACTACAGTTGAGAATTAAGTATGTGTAGAAATGTTAAGTCAATCCACTGTTGAAAATAATCAATACTTTGAAACTTCTATGAGTACAGTATTATAAAAACATAGCAATAGCTGATGTGGAATCTTTTATTGATAAAATATTTTTTAATACATATTTGGATGTACAAACAGAATTCATGAAAAGAAAGTAATGTAAAGACATTTCGTTTTACACTTGCCCTCAGATTCTGTGACATTGAGAACCAAGTAGCGAAAATCAGCGAGGTTCTTTATCATATCAGAAATTAGACGTCAGATTTTGTTTTAATAAATATTTCTAACCACATTAACGTATATTTATTTTAAACAACTCCTGTTACCTAATTTTTTATTGCTGATTATTATTATAAAATAAAAAACCCTGCCCTGTAAAGCTAAGAAGTAAAGGTATAAGTTAAGTTTTTCAAGTACCAAGTAGATAATTATGAGACTGGGAAAGTAAAGGATGTATGTTGTGTGAACTTAGAGTGCTCATTGCCAGGAGTCATTTTTTTCATAGTGATTCGGAACGAAAATGTATGCAAATGTATACAAAATATGAATGTAGTTAATTAAAGCAAGCAATAGAAATCCATTTTGAGGCCCTATGTCCCTGATGTGGAATAACAGAACCTCAATAAGCTCAATCATCCTGGAATAAGACGGCGAAGTTACAAAAGGATCTGTATTAATCTGAGAACTTAAAATTTTATCACCAATTGAGGAGAAACAACTTAGCGCTCCATAGATTCACCGTGCGGGTGCCGGGCCCATCGTGTTGTAGTAAGAGGAGCTTCGAGCAGTGCTTGGGACTTGCGACCCAAGTGTAGGTTAAAGGGCCCCTTTAAAATTCATTAACGCTCATCTTCACTGTCTAAGCTCCTCCCACTACCTAAAACAAATTTTAAATGTTCTACCAAAGCCGCCTTCGAAGTGCGTTATAGAAATGATTTTGTGATAGTATAAGCCGAGATCTCTTAGTAAACTATAGAGAGATTTCGCTGCTATACCTCTCGCTCTTATTTCAACTGCTTATAAGTTAGGTCTAAACCTATACCTGGTCAGTTCGTTTGTAGGATCGAAATACTTATTGAGTTTAAAGTGGTGACTTTTCGGGATATTTGTTTCCCACGGAACTGTAAGTTCTACCAGTATACAGGCTTCGAGAATGAAATGGAAGAGTCATTTGGAACGCATATAGGTAAAATTTTAATACTGCTGGAGACCAGTCGTGAATTAGGGTGCGCCACTTTAAAGCTAATGGGATACAGAATTCTCCTATAGTTAGCCACTCATTTTGCATTTCTAAGCCCATTGCGTGCACCTTATACTTATCTTTCTCGTTTTGTCGAATAAAAGATTTTACTATGTCTGTATCTTGGACTTTCCTCTTTGATCCTAACCCTACTTTACTAAAGTGCTCCTATCATAAATTGCTTATGGAATTTAAGTCTTAACTCGAGCTCTGGGACACTTCTGTCTTTTGTAAGTGAGGTAACAATCTCATCCCGTGATTTTTCCAGAATATGTTTTGGCGACTCTTAGATGTTTATAGAGCTCCGATGGTTTCTTTAATCTCAACTCAAAATTTTTTTTGTCTCTAAATAAGATTGAAGTGTCCGCCGAATGCGCTAGTCCAAGCCAAAACTTCAGCATCTTTATGACGCTTGCATCTAACTTAGCCAAGAGGGTTTTATTAACATCATATACGAGGAAAGGCCATTTCAGACGTGATGTTAGAAAATTGTCGTAAAACCACGTTTTCTTGACATTACTTATAGGTTGATCGTCTACCTTTTCAAGATTCGTCAAAAAGCTGTCGACTTGTACATCCAAAGATGGAGTTCGGCCTTTGTAATCTAATTTGTTACCGAGAAATTTAAAAGGTGCAGTCTCGAAAATTACAGCAATGCTTTCACCGCCAATTTATAGTCCCGGATCGTATGATCCGCATATTTTGTTTTTCGTCTTACATGGAATCCGGCAAAAGTTTTAGAATATATTAACAAACGCTTAAAATAATTATTACAATAAAAGGTAACACTTTTTTCTTTTGGATTTTTTGAAGACGTTAATTTTAGATCTTCCTTAGTGTTGAATTCTTTAAGAGTATGAAGTTGTCTATTAAATATGAGAGTAGATAGTTCTAGATAAGTTGTCTATACATATGAGAATATTAACTTAATGTTAAAAGTTAACGATTTTATTATATTTCATCTTATTATAGCAGAATAGGCGGGGGGTCTAGTATTATGTAAAATGATGATTTAAAAAATTATTCTAAGGTGAATGGGCTTTATCCCTCACATGGCAGGGTAGCCAAAGGGAACTGCTGGAACCTGCGCCACGACGGTCCTAAAGATAAGACAATAAGATTATATTTAGACTAAATATTTGTTTGTTCTTTATTTCACAGCAAAGTGCTTTAAAACTACTAGATTGATTTAAACAATCCTTTTATTATATATATTCATTGGAAATTTACTTTATCTGTGACAGACACAGGCGGTAAAATATTTACAAAAACGTTAGGCATTCCAAACTACGGATGAGCTTGAGCGTTACTACGTGAGCTGCGTAAATAGTTAAAGCTATATAATAAACTATATATGACAAGATTGGTCATTTTTAAAAGTTCTTTACATATTATATAAACGAATGTCCTATAGGTAAACCACGGTAACCAATTTTACGTTTTACTTTAAAAAATAAGGGGATGCTGATAAAACTTTTTTAAGAAACCTTAATATATATATATATATATATATATATATATATATATATATATATATATATATATATATATATATATATATATATATATATATATATATATATATATATATATATATATATATATATATATATATATATATATATATATATATATATATATATATATATATATATATATATATATATATATATATATATATATATATATATATATATATATATATATATATATATATATATATATATAGTTCAGTTGTCAATAACATGGTATTCTCATTGTCAATATCTCAAAGTCAAAGAAAATAATAGTATAAAATATTACAAATTCAACACATTTTATAATTGTATAAAAATTAAAATAATTGTATGAAACATTAAATTATTATTTGTTAACTTTGAATTTAATTAGCTTCACCCTTTTTGTAACAGAGTAGGTAAAGTTGACCTAGTGTTAAGACATTTCGTCCTCCGTTTTCCGCCTTTCGAGGCCAACGCCGCGCTTTGCCTAGTTGTCAGAACAAAGAAAATTGATCCATCATCCCCGAGTGGGAATCGAATCCACAAACTGTCACGTTTAGGCACCTCCGCACCACGAATATCGATTCGTTATATTTAAGTTTTTGTCTGTCTATCTGTTGTCGGAACAACTGGACGGATTAAAATGAAACTTCTACTGATTTGTGACAGCACAACAATAAGCACTGTCTGGAAATCTCAGTCAATATTTTTGCCATCGAATCGAGATTAATGAGATAAGATTAATAAAGAAAGTTACTATCTCAAACATTTTTAGGCTACGAGATATGTTTTAAAGAACAAAGTTACCTTAGTTTATTAGTTGAGGACAATCGTGGCGAAGAGGTCAGTATTTGCCTGTAAATGCGATGGTTTATCGGTTCTATTCCAAATCAGGGAAGACAGATTATTTTATTTTGTCTTTTGTAAATGACAATGCGGCTGGTTGATTTGAGTGAGGCAGAAAGCGTTAAAAGGAGATAACATTAAGTGTTTCTGCCTACCCTGCCAGGTTTTTGACAACCGACAGACGAATGCTACGTCAGTCTACCAGCGACCTTAGTAGTCTGTGTTCGAAGTCAAATGCTTGATTAAATGTTGTTAGTCAAAATTACGAGAACCAATAATCTATTATCATACTAGAGTGAACAGTTTAATTGAATTGCGTTCACTTCGTAATGTTATCCAAAGTCACATTGAACATCTTCAAAGTCAATATGTTCCAATTTACTTGAATATATTTAATTTATTAAATAAATATTAAAAGAAAAAAATCTAATAAGCTGAAAGTATAGCTAATTAGAATAGACATTAAAGTAGGGAATGCTAAGTAGCATTAAAGTAGGTACATTTTGAATTTTTTTCACTAAAAAAGCTCTCTAAAAATCTTCTAATGTCTGTAAAAGTATGTGAAGTAAGCTTTATAATGATCGGTTGAAAAACTTTCCTATCAAATTGCATAATCTATTACTGAAAATTTTAGATATATATATATATATATATATATATATATATATATATATATATATATATATATATATATATATATATATATATATATATATATATATATATATATATATATATATATATATATATATATATATATATATATATATATATATATATATATATATATATATATATATATATATATATATATCTAAAATTTTCAGTAATAGATTATGCAATTTGATAGGAAAGTTTTTCAACCGATCATTATAAAGCTTACTTCACATACTTTTACAGACATTAGAAGATTTTTAGAGAGCTTTTTTAGTGAAAAAAATTCAAAATGTACCTACTTTAATGCTACTTAGCATTCCCTACTTTAATGTCTATTCTAATTAGCTATACTTTCAGCTTATTAGATTTTTTTATTTTAATATTTATTTAATAAATTAAATATATTCAAGTAAATTGGAACATATTGACTTTGAAGATGTTCAATGTGACTTTGGATAACATTACGAAGTGAACGCAATTCAATTAAACTGTTCACTCTAGTATGATAATAGATTATTGGTTCTCGTAATTTTGACTAACAACATTTAATCAAGCATTTGACTTCGAACACAGACTACTAAGGTCGCTGGTAGACTGACGTAGCATTCGTCTGTCGGTTGTCAAAAACCTGGCAGGGTAGGCAGAAACACTTAATGTTATCTCCTTTTAACGCTTTCTGCCTCACTCAAATCAACCAGCCGCATTGTCATTTACAAAAGACAAAATAAAATAATCTGTCTTCCCTGATTTGGAATAGAACCGATAAACCATCGCATTTACAGGCAAATACTGATCTCTTCGCCACGATTGTCCTCAACTAATAAACTAAGGTAACTTTGTTCTTTAAAACATATCTCGTAGCCTAAAAATGTTTGAGATAGTAACTTTCTTTATTAATCTTATCTCATTAATCTCGATTCGATGGCAAAAATATTGACTGAGATTTCCAGACAGTGCTTATTGTTGTGCTGTCACAAATCAGTAGAAGTTTCATTTTAATCCGTCCAGTTGTTCCGACAACAGATAGACAGACAAAAACTTAAATATAACGAATCGATATTCGTGGTGCGGAGGTGCCTAAACGTGACAGTTTGTGGATTCAATTCCCACTCGGGGATGATGGATCAATTTTCTTTGTTCTGACAACTAGGCAAAGCGCGGCGTTGGCCTCGAAAGGCGGAAAACGGAGGACGAAATGTCTTAACACTAGGTCAACTTTACCTACTCTGTTACAAAAAGGGTGAAGCTAATTAAATTCAAAGTTAACAAATAATAATTTAATGTTTCATACAATTATTTTAATTTTTATACAATTATAAAATGTGTTGAATTTGTAATATTTTATACTATTATTTTCTTTGACTTTGAGATATTGACAATGAGAATACCATGTTATTGACAACTGAACTGACCTGTTTATTATCCACACCACCTATGTTGAGAGTAAAACAAACCTTGTATCAACTTTTTAATGTTGTATTTTTGATTTATTATTTATATATTAATACTACTAAAAATATTTTAAGAACACTTATATAAATTTCTACGTAGCGATATTTGAATTAAACGATTTTGCGATGCGGAAATTTAAAAAAATGATAACATCACAAATAAATTTAAAAGAAATTGATCATAACTACGCATGTCCAAAGTAATTGGAGGCTTTCGATAAGGCGCGGGTTCGAATACCGCTTCGTTTAAATATTTACATGTTTTCTTTAAATGCTATATCTTGTTTAAAACACATATAACTTGCCTTATACTTAATTAAGCAACATAGTATGACAATGTTGTCACAAGACTATTTACGATGTCACTAAGCCGTAGTTATAGTACACTACAGGATCGCTCAATAATAATGTCAACATTGCCTTAAAACGGTTGCAATATGTTTTGTTCATGCTTTAAGTTATTATAATTATTTTGAAAAGATTACAAGCAATAAAAAAATCATACATATATACATAGGTATGAGCATATTATATGTGTATATATACAATATATAAATCTTAAACATATATATAATATCTAGCAATAATAACATAGCACATTAATAGTCTGGCTATAATTAATTAAATACATACATATAATGTAAAAAAATTACATTTAAGGGCCGTCGTGGCGCAGAGGCGTAAGCGTCTGCCTGTAAGCGCGACGGTTTGAGGGTTCGATTCCCACTCGGTGAAGATGGATTTTTCTATTTCCATTTTCTTCGCTCTGGAAACTAGGTAAAGCGCGGCGTTGAGTTCCGCCACTCAACACGCAATGCCTCGAAAAAGGCGGAGAAAGCAGGAACTAAGCAACGGAGTGTCTTAACACTAGGTTCATATGGTTCCTGCAGTTTCCTCTGCCTACCCTGCAATATGCGTGATAAAGCGTGAAGCTAAAAAAAAATTAAAAAATTAAATATACTTAGTGTGGCACGATTATATTGTTATGTTATGTTAGTATAATATATGCATTTTAGAAGTATTTTTATATAGAAGTTATTTCTTTAAAATCGGTGTAGTCGAAAGGAATACAATGCTTAATCATTAACCTAAAAAAGTGGAACATATATCTGTGGACTGCAGTGCCATAGAGGAACAGCATCTGTCTATAAACTCCTTGAGTTCGGTTTGTACATGGCACCGCTAAACCAGAGCTTCGCTCTTTAGAGGCCATTTTTCACAATAAAATAGTGTCACTTGTTAAGAACTATCAATAACAACCGAAGGAACTATTGATTTCACTTATTTCAATCCTTTATATATGACCAGCTACTTGTTGTCAATATTCGAAAATTAATGATAATAAACATTTCTATAATAATTTAAAGTTCTTTGTGATATCATAAAGAACTTTAAATTATGGTAATGAAAAGTCCATCTTCTCCGAGTGGGAATCGAACCCACAAACCGTCGAGCTTACAAGAGGACACTACGCCTCTGCGCAAAGGTCCTCGATTAATTATTGTAAAAAATAAAATAATTATATAAATAAAAACAATACTTACATTCGTATCCTTGAACACATTCGTTATAACGCCCGTTAAAAACTAACGACAGTAACGACATCGTAACTAATATTTAATTGCGAGACGCTACACTTTACAACGTAGCGTCGCTTCGAGACTATATTTCGTACTTTAGGTCCCTTCCGTCCGGAGAAGCACTCAGTTAGGAAGCTTGGCTTGAGGCACTCGTAATTTTTGAGATCTTTTTATTTAGGAAAATGTTATAATTTTTTATATTAACTACAATTATTAACATATATATCTGTATGCATTTAATGATATGTTGTTTCGAAAATATTTGATATTGGTATTATACTTTAATTGTTGAAATAAGTAAAGTCCGCCGTGGCGCAGAGGCTCAGCGTCTGTCTGTAAGCGGGGCGATTTGTAAATTCGATTACCGCTCAGGGAAGACGAATGTTTTCATTTACATTACTTCACTCTGGCAATTTCCGCTACGCAACACGCAATGCCTCGAAAGAAGGCGGAAGGAGGGGAACGGAGTGCCTTTACACTACGTTCCCACAGTTCATGCTGATTTCTCTGCCTACCCTGCTATATGAAAGATAAAATGTGAAGACAAAAAAATAATTTAAAATAGTATCATATTACATTGGTTAAAAATAGTATCATATATCCCTTTAACATACATTTAGATCGCAAATCCCAAGTATTGCTTCAAGCTCCTTTTACTGTTACGCGATAGGCCCAGCCTCCGCTATATAAGTCGAATTATTAGAATTCGTTTCATTCTCATTGATATTTAGAAAATTTAATAAAAAAATCAATGAACATTTTAACACTTATATCGTAATATTTACATGTTTCTTTTATCATTTATGCATGAAGTCATGGGTTCTACTTGTTAAGGAGATATAAAACGTTCTATATGGCAATGTAAATAAAGCGTGTACGTCACTAAACGCAAATGAGATGATATTCATTCCCGACCTGAGCATCAGTCACCTAAATCCTAGCGTTTCATCATAGAGGCAATTTCAGTTGGCCCCCATTTTTTTCCTTTTATACTGTAGAAGTACTTAAAGGTTGCCACTTTATAGCGTATTCGTGCCTTAAATTTGAATATGAAACGGAGTAAAATAGATTTTCTATATAATTTATTTAAAAAATTATTTAAATCTGCTCTTATTGTTTTATTTCACGCTTTGTCCTGTATGTACTAGGGAAAGTGAAACAAAATAAGATTGAAACATTTCCAGTTTCAAAATCGAGTTATTAGTTTTAAAATAGCAGAGCTCAACGCTGCGCTTTGTCTTCGATCACCGGGATTTATAAAAGATAATAATTCATACCTCCGAGTTGGTACAGAATTTGAAACAATCACCTTTACGATCTAATGCTCTCCAATAACAACTACTAACTACTTTGTGTAAGAATTTTAGAGTTCAATTTTAACTGTTCCTTGTTAAAGCATACTGCAATATATTATTGCAGTTTCATGCCAATACTACACTCTAAATTCAAGTGATATTTTGCTTAAAATAAATTAAAACTGTGTATTCTAATAATATACTATTATTGTACTCTAATAAATAAATAAAATAAATCCATTCAATAATTGAACCCTACTTGCTAGTCATGGCTGGAGATCTCTTGTAGAGATAAATTCACCTTAGTGCTGTCACTACATTGAAAACAATACTTAAAGTTTAACACACACATTTACATTTACATATATATATATATATATATATATATATATATATATATATATATATATATATATATATATATATATATATATATATATATATATATATATATATATATATATATATATATATATATATATATATATATATATATATATATATATATATATATATATATATATATATATATATATATATATATATATATATATATATATATATATATATATATATATATATATATATATATATATATATATATATATTATATATATATATATATATATATATATATATATATATATATATATATATATATATATATATATATATATATATATATATATATATATATATATATGTATATATATATATATATATATATATTTATATATATATATATATATATATATATATGTATATATATATATATATATATATTTATATATATATATATATATATATATATATATATATATATATATATATATATATATATATATATATATATATATATATATATATATATATATATATATATATATATATATATATATATATATATATATATATATATATATATATATATATATATATATATATATATATATATATATATATATATATATATATATATATATATATATATATATGTATATATATATATATATATATAATATTAGTGGAATTACACAAAAAAAATTGCCTTCGTAATTGACACTTAAATTCAACGTGAGTCACAAACTATATAAATAACTATTAAGACACAATCATAACGACATTAATCTTACAGTGTAACAATAACGAAAATATAGAAGATTCTCTTATAATTTATAAAGAGCCTTAATAGTAACGTTTGGAATTTTCTATAGGCATTTATTACAAACGATTTATCTAAAGAGTATCCTTTGGATATAGCTCTTCAGCCATAGCACCTGGTCTCTGGTAGTAATATTTTTCATAATAATTTCATTTTTATATGAGCATATTTTTACTAGAGCTACATGTACTTTTTATTTTTAAATATTTTTAAAGTGAATTATTCTTTTTCTTTATGACGTACGTCGTGGCGCTGAGTCGCAGTATCTGCTTTTACACGACTGTTTGTGGGTTCTATTCCCATTTGGGGAAGGTAAAAATTATTAAAGAATGAACAAACTCATATGCGTTTTCTTCGCTCTGACATCTATCTCTTCATCATCTTTGCCTAAGCGCGACGTTTAGTTTCAATCTACCCAAAATGCCTCGAACCGGAGAGTAGGGAACGGAGTGTCTTAACACTAGGTTCCTACGGTTCCTATCGTTCCCTTTGCCTACCTTGCTATATTCTGGATAAAACGTGTAGCTAAAAACAACATAATAAAGAAAAATAATTTAAAAAATGTTAAAATATTTAAGATGTAGAAAGTATTATTAAAATCAATTATTGACTTTTAATTATTACTGTACTCCAAAAGTTTAGACTTAAATATGTAATATTGTTTATTTCAAAATGGCGTTGGCAGACGGACAGACATACAATAAAGTGGTCATATTCTAAATATATATATATATATATATATATATATATATATATATATATATATATATATATATATATATATATATATATATATATATATATATATATATATATATTATATATATATATATATATATATATATATATATATATATGCATTTTAGAAGTATTTTTATACAGAAGTGATTTCTTTAAAATCGGTGAAGGCAAAAGGAATACAATGCTTAATCATTAACCTAAAAAAGTGGAAACCCATATCTGTGGACTGCAGTGCCATAGAGGAACAGAATCTGTCTATAAACTCCTTGAGTTCGGTTTGTACATGGCACCGCTAAACCAGAGCTTCGCTCTTAAGAGGCCATTTTTCACAATAAAATAGTGTCACTTGTTAAGAACTATCAATAACAACCGAAGGAACTATTGATTTCACTTATTTCAATCCTTTATATA